>CM042186.1:47320703-47349965 GCA_023539305.1 Ilex asprella | reverse complement strand
GAAGATGACCTAAGAGCTAGAATTGTCACCTTAGCTAGGAGGGTAAAAGTCATGGAGTACAAAAGGGTTAATGAGGTTGACACAATTCCTATTGAGGGAGTTTGTAATTTTTGTGAGATTCCTGAACACCCCATGAAGGAGTGTCCAACATGGCCTGTTTTAAAAAAAGCTTTGCACGATCAAGCAAATGCTGTAAAAAAAATTTCAAAACCTTACAATAACTCTTATTCAAATACCTACAACCCGGGGTGGAAGAATCATCCCAATTTTAGTTGAAAGAATGAAAATCATGCATCACAACTACCTTAACAAAATTCTTCCAATGTTGTACCATATGTTCCACCCCCCAAAGAGGGATATTGAGGAAGTGTTGTCACAATTCAGGCAATAGTTGTAGAGGTGATTACCAGATAAATTACTGACTTGGTATAGTTAATTTACACTACACACAAGTTTATATGAGAATATGATAAGTGAATACATTTATATAACGTAGAGTTCTATATTTTGCTTTGCATGTGCTTATAAAAAGGTTACAACTTAGAATTTTTATATTGTGGTAGCAATTTGTGTTATAAATTATTATTCATATATTTGATCCCAAGGTGATGTTTGTGGGTATCATCTCTGAAAACTATCACGAGACTACACTCGTCCACTAGGGGGAACCTAGAGGTTTAAAGGCTTGTTGCATATGCTAAATGCAATCGTGAGTCCTATGAAAGTGGATTTGTGTTTTATTTATTAGACTAGTTTGTTTTTATTTTTTAGAATTCATGTATTACTAGGGATTAGTATTATTCAGGTTAGGGGGTGTGATTAACTATCAAAATTGTTATTTTATTATATTTAATGATTGATTAATTACATATTATTTGTGATTAAATGAGTTAAATTCTTTGATTTTTTAGTTTAATACTTTTTCTAGTTGTTTGGTTTATTTTGCAGGTAAATTGATTGATTTAAAGTAATAATTAATAATGCAAGTGAAAAAATCACTAGAAGAAGAATCATAATCGATAAGGATTTAAGAGTCAAGATTGAGATAGGAAGACTTGAAGATAAATCAGCAATTCAATCCTTATATGATTACAAGTTCGAAGAAAACTCATTTAAAATTGGATTTGAAAAGTATCCTAGAAGATAAGAATTTGACACATTTTCAGTATTTTAGTCATAACTTTTGACTCCGATATCCGATTGACATGATTTTTGCAGGGTTAGAAAGAAGACTCCAAGGGCTACAAAAGTGTATTTCACAAAAAATTTGTGATTCAACCTCTAAATATGTGAAATTTTAGCTCGAAGTCTGGACAGATTTTGTACCCGCAAGGCCAAAGATTTTATGCACGGGATTTGACTTTACAAGACTTCTGTTTGGAAAAGAAATTTCTTCCAAGTCAACCCTAGATCTCCTACCTATACCTAGGATTTATTTGATTATAAATATAGGTCCTCATCTTAGGTTTATGATTTTTTTTTTCATCTTTTTATTTTGATTTTAGTTTGTCATGTTTGGCTAGAAGACTAAGCTAGGGCTAGGGGAGGACCTCTCAATGAAGTACGATATTGTTATTGACTCTGTGCTTAATAATTTATGATGTTTTGTTAATTTAACTTCTGATCTTTTAGCAAAATTTTTATTTTATAAAAATTCTTGAGTTGTTATGTCATGTATATCGATTGCTTGAATTTCCCTGCGAGTAAATGACTGGTTATTCCATGGTTGACGTAATTATCATTATTTCATAAAATAATATCATTGGTTGATTATTCAGGTTCCTGAATAATCTTTTGATTATAACTTTAGGTTTTTTTACTTATTTGTTACTTGAATTAACTGACATCTAATTCTTGTCTCAAGTTAAGATTTGAGTTTTTAATCAGTATTGTATGGAATTAAGAGGGAGTACCCGATGCTCTAGTATTTTTTTTATTACTAATTTAATTATCAAAATCAATTCTTTTCACTCAAATAACTCTCTAAATAAATCATTTATTTTTAAGTTTGTTTTAGAATTTGTGTGATTGTTCTCTTGTTACAATTCCTTGAGGGTTCGACTTCCGTTTTCCGAGAATTATATTACTTCGCTCAACCTGCGCTTGGATTTACAATATTAAAGTTGAAGCAAGTTTTTTCCTAGGTACAGTAGTGAATCATTGGCACTTGTCACACTTTTTAGCAAAATCCTGGGTATCTTTTACCATACTAGGCCAGAAGTAGCCTTGTTAGAGAGCTTTGTGGGCGAGGGATCGTCCTCCTTAGTGATTCCCACAAATCTCTTCGTGGATCTCCCACAAGGCGTAGCCAGCTTCCTCGGGTGAGAGACATCTCAGGAATGGCAAGGAGTAGTCACTCTTATATAGAATATCTTGCAGGATAATAAACTTGGAGGTTCTTATTCTGAGTTTCCTGACCTCCATAGGGTTATCTGGCAGTGCACCTTCCTAGAGGTATACCCTTATTGGGGTCATCCAGTTTGATTCCTCTGAAGTGTAGTTAATGTTTGTAGTGTCCACGTCTAGCCTGCTTGGTTCGAACTGATGACCAATGAATGCTGGTTTTCCTGGTAGGGCTTCCAAGGATGAGGCGAGCCTTGCTAGTGCATCTGCGGCCATGTTGTCTTTTCTTGAGATGTGATATATCTGAAAGTACTCAAACTTTATGATCAAAATTTTCACCATACTGAGGTATTCTTGCATTCTTGCTCCTTTTGTTTCGAACTCGCCTTTTTTTTGATTAACTATCAGTTGAGAATCACTGTAAGCGGCGAGGTGCTGAGCATCCACTTCAGCTACCAATCTTAGGGTAGAGAGAAGTGCTTCATATTCTGCCTTGTTCTTAGAGGCAATGAAGTAAAACTTTACTACATATTTGATGGGGGAACCATTGGGGCTGATCAAGATGAGGCCTACTCCGCCTCCTTCATTGGTCGAGGAGTCATCCACGTAGAGATTCCAGGAAGACTCGGAGATCAATGTAGGAGCCTGGGCATCAAGCTGAGGTGCCTGGATGCCAGATGGAGTTGTCTGGGCGTCAAAGGGAGGTGGCTGGGCACCTGAGGAAGAGTTTTGGGTGCTTAAGGGAGAAGTCTGAGCGCCTGGGGTTGAGGTCTGATCGCCTGGGAGAATTTGGGTGTCTAAGAGAGGTGTCTGGGCGCCTAGTATGGAGATCTGGGCGGTTGACGAGGAGGCCTGGGCGCCTAATGAGGAGGTCTGGGCGCCTAGCATGATAGTCTGGGCGTCTGGGGGTCCTTGTAAGAGTTTTGGTTGTCCTCACCAGTCATCTCCACACTAGGCGAGGTGGAAACCTCGTTGTTCTTCGTCTCTGTTGGTGTTAGCTCAGCAATGAAGTTCGCTCGGGCTTGTGCTTTGATGGCTGTCCTTAGTTAGTACTCGATATCAAACTAGTCAAGCTCCACTGCCCACTTAAGGAGTCTCCCAGACACGTTTGGCTTTCCCAGGACTCTTTTTAGAGGTTGATTTGTGACGACAACAATGCTGTGACTCTGAAAGTAGTGTCGTAGGCGTCTCGCTATTGCGATTAGGGCGAGCGCCAGATTTTCTAATCCTGAATATCTCACTTCTGCTCCCCGGTATGCTCTGCTCACATAGTAGATAGGCTTCTGCGCTCCATCCTCGTTCCTGAGGAGGACTGAGCTTACCGCCTAGTGTAGCATGCGAAATGAAGGGAGGTGTAGCCAAGTAGGCTTTGAGTCTTTGGAATGCCTCATCTGCCTTAGGTCCACATTCAAAAGCTTTTTGAAGAATTTTAAAAAAAGGCAGACACTTGTTTGCAAACTTGGAGACGGACCTATTAAGTGTTGCAATTCTTTCATTGAGGCATTGGAGCTCCTTGGTCTAAGAGGGTGATTTCATGTGGAGAATAGTTTTGATCTTGTCGGGGTTTGCCTTAATTCCCCTTTGGTTGACCATGAAGCCTAAGAACTTCCCTGATCCTACATTAAATGCGCATTTCTCAGGGTTTAACTTCATATAATAGGACTTGAGGACATTAAAAGTTTCTTGAAGGTGGTCAATGTGATCTGTTGTGGCAAGGCTATTCACCAACATGTCATCCACATAAACCTCCATTGTTCGCTCGATCTGAGACTGAAATATTTTGTTCACCAGTTGTTGGTAGGTTGCACCCGCGTTCTTCAGCCCGAAGGGCATGACCCTGTAGCAGTAAGTCCCCTTCGGAGTGATAAATGATGTATTCTCCTAGTCCGACGATGCACATTAATCTGGTTGTATCTAGAATATGCATCGAGGAAAATGAGCAACTCATGTCCTACTGTGGCGTCGATAGGGAGGTCAATTCGTGGCAGCGGATAGTTGTCTTTTGGGTACGTCTTGTTGAGCTCGGTAAAGTTGACGCAGATGCGCCACTTCCCATTAGCTTTGGTTACCATCACCACATTTGAGAGTCACTCGGGATATGCTATTTCTCTAACCGCCCCATTCTCTATTAGCTTCGCCATCTCCTTGTCCATTACTTGAGCCCTTTTGGTGGAGGCGCCCCTTAGCTTCTGACGAATAGACTTGCGGCGAGGGTCGACGTTGAGGCGGTGGGTGGTGACCTCAGGGTCAATTCTTTCAAGGTCTGCTTTTGACCATGCAAAAACATCCCTATTGCGTCTCAAAAATTTTATCAGCTGGCAAACTAGATCTTCAGAAAGGGACGAGTTAATGTACACTTTCCTGCTTGGACGCTCCTCATCTAAGACCACAAGGGTGAGCTCCTCTACTGGTTCTGCTCTTTCTATGGTGGCGTTATCCCTTGGGTCAAGGACCTCAACTTGTAATGCCTCCTGTGACTTTTTGGTCTTCATGAAGGAGACATAACACTCTCTTGCTACTATCTAGTCCCACTGGATCTCTCCGACATCATTCAGGGTTGAAAAACAGAGAATGAGATGATAGGTGGAGGGTACAACTCTTAGTGTGTTGAGAGTAGGTCGTCTTAGTATGATATTTTAGGCTGATGGGCAGTCTATTACGAGAAAATTGAGCATGTCTGTGGAGCTTCGAGGTGCTGCTTTGGCTGTGACTGGTAGGGTGATGAACCCTAGGGAATACACCTTCTCTCATGAGAACCCAATGAAGGGTGATCTGATAGGCTGTAGTCTCTCCCTACCCAGGTTGAGCTTATCATAGGCTTCTACAAATAGGATATTCGCAGAGCTGTCGTTATCCACCAGGATCCTGTGCACTTGAAAATTGGTAATGGTCATGGTGAGCACCAGAGGGTCGTCATAGGAGTGCTAAGTTCCTTCCAAGTCCTTATCTGATAAGGATATGACCTCGCTAGCGCTTTGGATAGACGCCCTTCATCAACGTGCCTTGCCTTTCTAGCGTGGGCCTTCATGGCAGAGAGTGACTCTCCACTTCCTGTTAATCCTACCAAGATAGTGTGAATTTCTCCAATGGGTTGTGGATCTTCCTGATTGTGAGGTGGTGGCGGCGCCTGCTCCCTACCAGCAGCATACTGGCGAAGGTGACGACGTTGAATGAGGTCCTCAATTTGTCTCTTTAGGTCGTAGCAATCGTCAGTGTCGTGTTCATGCTCGCGGTGAAAACGATAATACTTATTCAGGTTCTTACGGTTTTGAGGAGACTTCATCCTCCCAGGCCACTTCATTGCGGGGTCATCCTGAATCTGGCATAGGATGTGCCCAACAACGGCGTTGAGGGAGTGAATGATTGTCGGTCTTTCTGAAGAGCAGGACCAAGTCAGTCATTGACGGGTATCCTCTCCATCTCTATCCTGCTACACTTGCTGTCACTCTCCCTCTTGTCATGTCTATCTTTTTCCTTTCTCTTTTCCCCTTTCTTGGATGACTCACCCCGTCTGGCCCTCATGATGTCTTCGACATTTATGTACTTTTGGACCTTTGCTAGCAGCTCCGTGATGCTCCTTGGTCGGCGATTCATCACCAAGAAGAGAAAGCTTGACGAGCGGAGGCCCTCCAAGAAGGCAGTCATTGTCACATTGTTATCGGGTTCCACAACTTAGAGGACCTCCTCGTTAAAACGAGTAAGGTAGCTCTTTAGGCCCTCATCTCGGTCCTGCTTTATGCTGAGCAAGTGGGTGACTGACTTCTGGTGGCGGCGCCCTCCGATAAAGTGCGACACGAAGGACCTACTCAGCTCAACAAAGGAGGCAATGGAAGCTGGGGAAAGCTTGGTGAACCATTGCCGAGCGGATCCCTTCAGAGTGGTTGGGAATGTCCTACATATGATCTTTGTCAGGGACATTGCGCAGCTACATTAGAGTTTTGTAAGTCTCTAGATGGTCTAGTGGATGCTTCATTTTGTCAAAGGTCTACATGGATGACATTATAAACTTTTGAGGGAGAGAGTAGTTAGCCACATCAAGTTTGAAAGACATGTCAATTCAGACTGTCTTTGGTCCTTCTGCCTTCATGGCGTTGAAGACGTCACTTAGTTGGTTTTGCACTTCCTTAATTTTCTCATCCTAGTGATTGGGGGCTCCTCTGGAATGATCATGGAAATGACTCCCATGTTCCACGCTTTGGTTTTCACCCTTATCCTCTTGGAGACGAGGGTCCTCACCATGGGAAGTAGAAGGAGAAAGAGCATGAGCTCCCTCATGATGGGCTCCCCTGTGTGGGGCGTGATTGTCGATTTTTCCTGCAGTTCCTAACTTACTAGCATCTCCCTTGATGTATATATGATATATGTGTGAGGGGGAGTGTCACTCTCCCTTGGGACGATGTCAAAAGAAAGGGCAAGGATAAAATGGAATGGGATGAATGAAATGTGTGTGTGTGAACAAAAGTGCTCCCCAATCGCAAGCAGACTTTCGTGGGTCGTGTTTTACTTGAAAAAATATTCCAATGTCGTCTTTTCAGGGAAGGAAGTGAACCATCATGAAAATAATTTTTATTAAAGAAAAGGGTAAAATTATTTTTTGTTTTGAAATTTGGTGGTGGTTTAAGTTGTGATAATAAAATGAAAACAAGCGTTGACTAATCCAAAGAGGTCATTCCAATGGGAATCTCAATTCAACTCGAAACCTTCCTCTACTGGTGCATAGATGAACGATTGATTCATGAGAAGTTAAGGACGAGATGATGAGGATCCAAGCATAACTAGTGACCAGGCCTACGGGATATCAAAGACTCACAACCATATCCACTCTCAACCCAGTCAAACAGAATTATCGTACACTGAAAGGAGGAAAGACAATTAGTTGAAATGATATACCCAAGAAGAGGTCTCCCTTGGATTAGCCAATTAAAAACTTAGCTATTCATGGTTAAAGTAAAGACAACAATTAAATGGAAAGACATTATGACTAAATAAAGGTTAGAACTAAACATAAACGAATTGCATCAATATAACAAATCTTCGACAAATAATGAGTGAATCACGTTCCACCCTTCATGGCTTCGATTAAGCTCTAGAAAAGTGGAAGAGTTTCACTCCTCTAAGGAAAGAAAGAAGCTCCAACAATGAAATTAAAATAAAACAAGACTTAAATTAAAAGAAATCAATAATTAATTGGCGGGTATTCCACAACCAAGAGATAATAACACAATAAAAGAAAGCAATAATCGAAATGCATCAATATAAATGATCTTCGACAAAGAATGAGTGAATCACGTTTCACCCTTCACGGCTTCGGTAAAGCTCTAGAAAAGTGGAAGAGTTTCACTCCTCTAAGGGAAGAAAGAAGCTCCAACAATGGAAGTAAAATAAAACAAGACTTGAATTAAAATAAAGCAATAATTAATTGGCGGGTATTCCACAACCAAGAGATGATAATATCATAAAAGAAAGTAACAATACAAAGAAAGCAATAACAACTTGGAGGGATGTCCATAACTAAGAACTCTAGCAAAAACTTATGTAGCAAAAACTCATATTTCTACAAGCCACAAAGGGGTGGTATTTATAGGCAAAGTCTTTACAAACCCCAAGGGATAACATTTACAAACCCCAAAAATACCATTCACAAGCCCAAGGGATGACATTCACAAGTTTTCAAATGTTGTCATTCATAATCTTCCAAAAGTTGTCACTCACAAGCTTCCAAAAGTTGTCATTTCACAAGCTTCCAAAAGATGACATTTGGATTACTTTAATCTCTTTTTGTTTAGAGCTTTAATAATTATCATCTTAGAATTTGTAGTCTTGGCTCCCTGGTAGTTTGCAGCATTGATGCATAAAACCCTGAAAAGAACAACAATTAATGCATTATCCCTAATTCACACACTAACCTTAATAGGTCAATTTTGATTAATTTAACTAACACAATTGACCTATTAACTTAATTAAATCATGCATTAATTATGATTAATCAGGGTGCCCAAGGGTACTCCAAAAGGGGCGCCCAGACCTGCATGGGCAACACCAAGGTGTGGAGCTCCTTGATGTCCAAGGCGTAGAGCTCCTTGAGGTCCTCCAAGTTGTACTCCTCCTTGTCCAGTGAGCATGAGTTGTAGGATCTGCTGGTTTTGGGCCACTAACTGCTGTATGGTCTTCAACATCTGCTGAGGATTTGGAACATGAGCATTTGGGACAGGGTTGGTGGGTGGAGGAACAACCTCCTCCTCTCGTGGTGGATTATCCTCAGGTTGATTCATCGATCTGGTAGTGATCGTTATTGGTTCAACAAATGAAGTATTTAGGAGTGAGAATTTTGTTCGATTCCCACAGACGACGCTAAACTGATGATGCACAAAATGACTTTGCACACCAACTTTCAAGTAACAATATTAAATGTAGTAATTAATAAGTAGAGAGAGAAGAAGAGGATTATTGTTGTTCAGTCAATCATGACCTACGTCCACTCTTTAATGGCTTTGGTTGTCAGGACTTTATTAACTTAAGGATGTAGGGAGTAGAGAGTACAAGTTTGTGGGAGAGGGGAGAGTAATGCTCAGGTAACAGTGTGATGCCCCCCAAGTGTTGGTGGGACTTACAATTTATAGGCGCCCCTTAACAGGTTGAGACGACTTTACAACAACTAAACAACTATTTCGATGGAGCTCACGACTTCCACTCAATGGGCGAGGTGGTTGAAGTGTTTTCCATGAGACTCGGTCTAAGAGGAGGTGAGGGTGGACTGTTTCCTCAGCAATGCAGATAAGGTCCCCGTGCTCTTTCTTGATGACGTAATCGAGCTGATGAGTCTGATTGAACTTGGACCATATTAGACTTGGTGGATTTTTGTAAGACTGGACTCTTTAATTAAGATTGAACTTTTCACCTGAATTGAACCATTTGAGCTTGACCCAATATCGTCAAATCTCACTCACCTTAGTGTGGTTTCCACATAATAGGTTTAACCTAAATTATAACAGAAATTTACCCATTTATCAATCGGTTGAGAGAGATATTATGAACGAATCAATTGAGACGTAGCCAAATGAGGTATGTTTGGATTTAATCTTAAAAGCAATAAAATTTGAGAAAATGAGTTGTTGAAAGTTTTTTCGATATCATATTAAAAATATTATAATTAAATATCATATTACATCTTACAAAAAAAAATTACAAGTATTTATGAGTTGTATCGATCGTAAAATATTATGATCAACCATGAATAATATCCATAGTTATTACTTGTTTTTTTTTTAAATATTTAACTTAATAGTGAAAATGTGTAATTTTTGTAATCTATCACATTACTATATGATTGATCATAATTTTTAAAATTACAACTTAATTCTTTTGACTTACAACTTACAATTACAATAACATAACTTTTCTTTTAAATATTATAAATTTTTAGATAATGAATGAGATACCCTAGTCAATTCCTTAAATTTGGACTTACATTTAAGTCACATAATTCGTATATAATACCCCACACTCAATCACTTTGCGAGTGAATTTGTGCTTTAGGTACAAATTCACAAAAAAAAAACGCACATAATATCCCACCCTCTATTACTTTGCCAAGTGAATTTGCACTTTGAGTGCAAATTCGTCAAGAATTCGCATTTTTATTTTTTGGAATCTGTAAATTCAATTTTGTTGAATTACCGAATTCAATTTCACTAATTTGCGAATTTGACAAAGTAAATTCACAATTTTATTTCATTGACTTCGTGAATTTAGAAATCAAAATGGTGAAATTATGGACCAATTTTAGTAAAAAAAATATTTTTATCCAATACTAAATGCACAAATAAGATTAATTATGCCCAAAATACACTATAATTAAAAAATATTAATAAAATAAAAAATCGTTTGATAGGTTTGAGGGTAAGACTTAGATATTAACTTTGATACCGTATCTTTATGAATTCCACCCATTGATTTTGAATTGCATAATTTGTAACTATTAATTACAAATAATAAAATAATAAAATTTTAAAATAAAATAAAAATTAACACATGCTACATCCTTATATGGTTGAAAAGTAAAGATAAGATATCGAAAAATTATTTTTTCATATTTTTCCATACTTGAAGTGAATAGATTTGGATAGTTACGGTGACCAGATGTTAAATTTGAGACGCTAGTCGACGCATATTCGGGTAGTAATTGAAACCGAATGAGGTTGGGTCACACCCCGCTAAATTGGCTTAATCAATTTGGAAAAAAATACAATTTCCTCCCAAATCAGACCCCAAACACGACCCACGACACATTGCACAGCTTGAGAAGAGTGGATTTGGATTGGGCGGCGGAGACACGACTGCGTGCGCTGCTGATTTTCCTTGCTCCGCCACCAGCTTCAGGCTGCCTTTCTTCAGAATCATGGCAGCTACTGCTTCTTTTCTACTAAAGTCCTCGTTCCTCAAGACAAACTACAGACTTTTCTCCTCCTCCGTCTACTCACCGGCAAACACCACCGCCACCACTACTAGGATCAACTCTCTCCGCCATAATCGCCGCCTTCTCTCATTGTTTTCATCCGCAACCACATCTTCTCTCTTTTCTTCCCCTGCTGAGCCAATCCAAGAACCCGGTGAACCGGGCGCTTCGGACCAGGCTCGCCGGACTAATGTCGTCCAAATTTTGGAAGAAAGAGGCTTACTTGAATCCCTCACCGGAGACACTCTCCGTTCCGCCTGTGTCGACCCCACTCTCTCTCCTCTTAAAGTCTACTGCGGCTTCGACCCCACCGCCGAGAGCCTCCACCTGGGCAATCTCCTCGGAATCATAGTCCTCTCGTGGTTCCTCCGCTGTGGCCATTCAGCGGTGGCCCTTCTAGGCGGCGCCACCGGCCGCGTCGGTGACCCATCAGGCAAGTCCCTCGAACGGCCGGAGCTGGATGTCCACACCTTAGAGAAAAACACCGCCGGCATTTCCAGCACGATTCGACAAGTTCTAGGTAGGATTGCCATTACCGATTCTTCTAGTTTCTCAATACTGAACAACTTTGATTGGTGGAAAGATGTGAAATTGCTCGATTTCTTGAGAGAAGTGGGGAGATTTGCGAGAGTGGGTACAATGATATCCAAAGAAAGTGTGAGGAAAAGATTGGAATCAGAACAAGGCATGAGCTATACTGAATTTACTTATCAACTTTTACAGGGCTATGATTTTGTGTACCTTTATAAAAATGAAAGGGTCAATGTCCAGATTGGTGGTAGTGATCAATGGGGTAACATTACTGCTGGCACTGAACTCATTCGGAAGATTTTGAATTCTGGAGATGAAGAACAAAAGGTTGCTTATGGCCTGACATTCCCTCTTTTGTTGAAGAGTGATGGTACCAAATTTGGAAAATCTGAGGACGGTGCAATTTGGCTTAACCCTTCAATGTTGTCTCCTTATAAGTTTTATCAGTACTTTTTTGCTGTCCCAGATGCTGATGTTGTGAGGTTTTTGAAAATTCTTACTTTTTTAAGCATGGAGGAGATAGGTGAGATTGAGAGGCAAATGCAGGGACCTGGGTATGTGCCAAACATGGCCCAGCGGAGGCTGGCAGAGGAGGTGACCCGTTTTGTGCATGGCAAAGCAGGGTTGGAGGAGGCGCTGAAAGCAACAGAGGCGTTGAGGCCAGGGGCAGAGACTAAATTGGATTGGAAGACAATTGAGGGGATTGCAGAGGATGTGCCATCGTGTTCTTTGGCTTATGATCAGGTGTTGAGTGTTTTGATTGTTGATTTATCGGTTTCTACAGGGTTGCTAGAGAGTAAGTCGGCTGCAAGGCGATTGTTGAAGCAAGGGGGGCTTTATTTGAACAATGGTAGAGTGGATAGTGAATCAAGGAAGATTGAGGCTGATGACATTGTGGATGGAAAAGTTCTGTTGTTATCTGCTGGCAAGAAGAACAAGATGGTTGTAAGAATATCCTGATTTATTGCTTCTATTTAAATGCTAATTCAATTTATACACAAGTTTTTTTTTTCTTTAAGACTTGGGTGTTGGAATACTATATTTGTCATTTTACCATGGTTGTATCAGTAGATCTACCCTGAAAGCATATTACCTGATTGTACTAAAAGGAAACAAATTGTCAGTTTATGCTCATTATTCAGCTCTTTTGCTATTGTAGAGTTAAATTACTTGTTACACTTACATGTTAGGAAAGAAAGGTGCCATCTTTTTCATCCATCAGTTTATTTGGAGATAAGCATAAGAACGAGGATCACCTTAACATGTGCAATCCCTGTGATTGAATTTTTGATATTACGTTAAATTATAGATCTGGAAGACTGGAAACGATTTCCAAAAAGCTGTTTTAGCATGTTTCTAGTATAAGTATGTTGTAAAATCTTGTTCGACATTGTCAATAGATTTCTCTATATGATGTATGCCAATATCTCAGTTATCGTTCCTCAAATGTTCTCCTTTGGTAAAACCATTGTGATCTTCTTTCCTCTTTCGCTGGGTCACCAGGCGAGAAAGTTCTGTTTGGTAATGTTCCCATCACAACTCCATAATTCGGATGCACCATTTGTCGTAAAATGGATGAGGTATCAGATAAGGGATTGGTGGTCTTAGCTTGTTATACCTTATGTTAGATTGTGTTTTCGGATCACCTTGGGTCAATGGCGTGGTATTAGTTCTGTAACCTGTGGCTATAAGACAGGAAAATTGTTTGATATTTGATCCTGCCATAAGTTTCTAAAGTTGCATAATTGTATTCAATAAGCCTTGGTATACAAGCTGAGGCTTTACAATAGCCTTGACAGTCATTATTGAGAGCTCTTGATGGACAACTCACATTTACTGAACTTACAATCAGGTCAGTTATTTTCATGTCCTGGCTTAAGTATTGATGTGGAGGCTCTGCCAATGGAGAAAAATATTAAATGTAACTGTGATGTCACGTCATCGTTGACATGTGATACCACCAAATAATGATAAAATACCATATAGGATTGATAAACTCCATTATTTCAATGTGATAAGGATTGGTGAACTACCCTATTCCAGCATGAAAGTTTTTGAATGTTGTGATTTGGAAATTATAAAAAGAGTAGGATTCACTATCTGCAAATGTTATGTTATAACTGATTGATGATACCACGTGTTAGTGACGATGTAGTATATCACCGTTACACTAAATATGTATTGAAGAGGACCGTAGATTGCTTTCCTGCTATGTACTTGCATGGTATCTTATGATAGATTGATGATATTGCGTGTCAACAATGATGTGATATCCCCTTTACAGTGAATATTTATTGAATGGAACCCTAGACTGCTTTCCTGCTATGAGCTTCTATGGCTCATGGGAAGCACGTTTGGGCCAAAATCAAGCAAAACTACATTTTCTACCACCTCAAATGAGAAATAAAACAAAGACTGTCATATGGACGTGGATTACATCGCAAGCTGAAAGATGCTTAACCACAACATCTTAAACTTGTAAACTGGAGTCTTACCAAAGTATGTGGCAACCTTAAATCTATATTTATCTGTACTACTTTAAAAAGTCAGTATACATGAAAAACATTTTATTTTCACGTTTACCCTGTAACATTACAACTATGTCATCTCTATCCTTACAGTTAATAGCACACTAAACCTAATCACCACCTCTAATCACTTCCCAGCCATTAACCTCTCTCTCCCTATTTCCTCTCTGAAACAAACCGTCGGGCCCCCTCTCTTCACCTTCCCCTCTCCGCCCCTCTCTCTCTATAAGCCAGTACCAGATTTGAACTAACGTCATGGCCACAATCCAATTCGTGAAGGCACTTCAGATCTTCGACAGCGGAGGCAATCCAACAGTCGATGTTTGATCTCATGTTCTAATTTTTCTTTCAATTTCTTACCGTAGATCTTGTTTTCTGTCTCAAAATCACTTTGATTTGTTTACAACTTCTGGGTCATGCAAGGATTGAGTTTTCAATTCGTTCAGTAAAAAACTTATAGAGAGAGAAGCTCTGCCTTTTCTCTAGAATTTTCTTCCTCAAATGAGTTCTTCATCTAACCTCAACCAAATCTCACCAAAACCTCCAGATCCTAATCTCAAAGCACAAGATTATCAACCAAAACAATTAGAATCACAACCTATACTACCACCTAATCACCAAAAACCACTAGAACCAATATCAACCAACCTACCAGATACACATGCAAACAACCAACAAACTTATGCTTCTCTTTTCAGGCAACCTTCTTATCAGGAACATATGGATACAGCTCCAAAGATTGACAAGCCTGTTGTTTTTTTTACGAAGGAGAGCCCACTTTCTACTTTACCAAGGAAGAGATTCAGGCCTCATGTTTGTCACTACAATATGCTCTTATTGGTACATGTGCTTATGGTAGACCTTCTATAGGTGTTATTAAGAGGTTATTCGATCTAAATGGAGTTTGAAGGGTAGTTTTGAAGTGGGAGTTATTGATCAGAGGCATGTTCTTATAAGATTTCAGCTGCAGGAGGATTATGTCAAAGTTTGGTTGAAGGATGCTACATTGATTGAGGACTATCTATGTAGATTTTTTAAGTGGTTTACAGCTTTCTTACCTGGAATTGAACCTTCAGTAGTCCCTATGTTGGTGTGCCTACCAGGTTTACCTTTGAACTTTTTCAAGAGAGTTTCTAGAGTTATTGATGAAGCCAATAGGCAAGGTGTTGGCTTATGATCAAGCAACGTTATCCATGGCTAGACCGGGGGTTGCTAGAGTTTGTGTGGAGGTTAATCTACTAGCAAATAATCCATCAAGGATTTGGTTGGATATGGGAGATGAAGGGGCAAGGTGGTAGAAAATTATCTATGAAAAGAGCAAGAAGTACTTCAAGTGTTGCAGGGCCATGGAGAAGATGTCTGCCGAAGAAGAAAGGTTCTTGATTTGGAAGTTGATGATAAAGGAAAGAATCCTATGTTGATTGATATGCAGATAGAAAAGGTAATTAAGGATAAAGGGAAAAGGAAACAAGGTGAGTAGGCTGGAAACGCCACAATGCAAGCTAAGGAAAGGGGTCCTGGGTTTAGAAAGGATATGGACAGTTTGAGGCAATCCAATATGACTGCCAAGAATAAAGGGATATGGATTCAGCAGAATAAGGGAGGAGAATTGAAAGATTCTACCAAAAATGGGAGTAGTAACATCGAAATTAATGAGGAAAGGTCTTTGGAAGCCGAAAAAGAAGATATGCCAGAGAAAATAGGGGTCACTTTGGTAAAGATAATGATATGGCAGATAAACAGAATGGTGATAAAGAAATTATAGAAAAACCTGGAGAGGAGGGAGAGCAGGAGTTGGATACCGAAATTGTAGAAATACTTGGGGGGGGGAAGAGAGAAGGATGTGGATATTGAATTTGTTGAGTATAATTCATGTGAAAATCAGGATGCTATGATAGAATTTAAGGGACAAGAAGAAAGTAACAAAGGGGATATGACTCTTTTGAATCAGCAATGCTTGCGCTCATGAAACTCAACCTTTTTAGTGGAGCATCAATACGCCCACCAAGAGGGAACAATGATTAGTATGGATGATGAACGTGGACTACATCATATTACTGATCCACCAGATAGAGGTTTTTATTCGGAAGATGAACTTCCCAGGGGAGATGGAAGAGTGGTTAATGATTCTCAAGATGTGAATTTAGATACAGAGCAAAAGCAAGAGATTGCCAGAGAAGGTATGATTACTAGATCAAGGTCTAGAAGGGCTTCCCATTCTAAAACTTTTTAATGATTAATACGATTACATGGAATGTGAGGAGGGCAAATCAAGAGGCTTCTAGAATGAGGCTTAAGAAGTTAGTGATAATGCATGACATTTCTTTAGTCTGTATTTTGGAGCCAAAATACTTCCTTCTAAAATGCACGGTTTGTGTAGTAACTTGGGGTTTTCATCATATTTAGCTAATCCATTAGCTGAAAAGTATATATGGGTGATTTGGGATCACAAAATAAAAGTTTCCTTAAAATATGCTCATGAGCAAGCTCTAACAGTGGAGGTGTCATTCATGGGTTCAGTGCCGTTTTTTATATCTTTTGTCTATGCTAAATGTGAACATATACAAAGAAGGGAATTATGAGCACATCTGTCTGGGCTATTCTAATGCTCCTTGGATGGTGGCGGGGGACATCAATACAATCGTCTCTACAGTAGAAAGAAAGGGTGGTGCAGTTCCAAGTTTGTCAATTATGAGTGAGTTTACTGATTTTATAAGTACTATGGGTTTACAGGATTGTGGCTATGTAGGTTCTACCTTTACATGGTGTAATAACCACCAAGGTAGAACACGGATGTGGCAGAGACTGGATAGGGCTATGATGAGTGTGGAATGGATGAGTAGATTTTCGAGTACTGTAGTTGAACATGCTGGCATAGTGCATTCGGATCATTGCCCATTAATTACCAAATTTTCTGAGATGGACTCCCCAGCAAGAATTTCTTTTTTCAAATTTCAAAACATGTGGATTGAACATCGGGGATTTATGCAGTTGATTGAGCAATATTGGCCTATAAATTATTCTTCTAACCCCATTGAGAATTTCTTTTTGAAACTTAGAACTATGTAGTTTCAGTTAAGAAGGTGGAATAAGGACACTTTTGGTAATGTTTTTGAGAATATAAAACAGTTGGAGAGGAGATTGGTCCGGGCAGAATTGCAGGTGGAAAGATCGGACACGGAAGCTAATTATACAGTTTTGCAAGTAGTAAGGAACTGGAACAGGCATTGAAGATCGAGGAAATATTTTGGAAGCTGATAGCTAATGTAAAATGGGCTATGGAAGGAGAAAGAAATACTAAATTGTTTCATGCTATGGCTAAAGGTAAAGCAACAAGGAACAGGGTCTCTAGAATAAAAAATGCAATTGATAATTGGTTAGAGGATGATCAGGAAATTGCGGACTGTGCAGTGAGTTATTTTACAGCTTTATATTCAACTGAAACACATGTTATGGAGGATTTATTTGAAATTATCCCCAGGCTTGTGACAGAAGAGGACAATGCTTTGATAATTTCTAATGTTACTTTAGAGGAGCTAAAGGAGACTGTTTTTGCGATGTCTATCCATAGTGCACCAAGACCTGATGGTTTTTCAGGACAATTCTTCCAGACTGCATGGGAGGTATTTAAAATGGATTTATTGGCTGCTGCTAATTTTTTCTTTCGAGGGGGAGAAATCCCCAGATCGGTTAATGCTACGCTGTTATCCCTTATACCAAAGAAGGAAAATCCAGTTTCGTTTGATGAATTTAGACCAATAAGTTTATGCAATTTTGTGTATAAGGTTTTTACTAAGATTCTAGCCACTAAGCTGGGTGGAATTCTTCCTAAACTTATTTCAGATGAGCAGCAAGGATTTGTCAAAGGAAGGAATATTGGGGACAGTATTGCTATGGCACAATTTATGGTGAATGAATTGGATAGGAAAGTGGAGGCAGGTAATATCATAGTCAAGTTGGATATGGTGAAAGCATTTGATAGATTAGAGTGAGATTTTTTACTGAAGTCGTTAAGTAATTTTGGTTTCTCTGCTGCATTCCAAAATCTTATTAGTAACTGTCTTCATAATCAGTTTGTCTCTGTGGCTATCAATGGGGTTAGGCATGGTTTTTTTCAGAAGACAAGGAGACTCATTGTCCCCTAGTTGGTTTATTCTGGCAGAGGAGGTACTGAGTAGGGGAATGACATAGTGCTTTCAACAAGGGCTCATTAAACAATTTCACACGGGAAGAGGTACAAGAATTCTCAGTCATTTGCTTTTTTGCAGATGACACACTTATTTTCTTAAAGGGGAATAAACAGTCAGTGTTGAACTTGCTAAAGTTTGTTGGAAGGTATGAAGCTTCATCTGGTCAGAAGGTCAACAAAAGAAAGAGTTCATTGTATTGCTCATCGAAGATTTCAAATGTTAGGCAGAATATGATTTCTCAGTTGGCTAATATTCCTCTTAAGAATTGTCCTTTATCCTAATTAGGATGTCCAATTATTAAAGGTCGAGTTAAGCTTATCTACTTTGAGGAACTACTACAGAAGTTTCAAGCGAGGTTGCAGGGTTGGTATACTAAGCTCCTGTCGAATATGGGAAGAATAGTTTTGATACAGTCTGTTTTAAATTCCATACCAATACATTTGTTAGCCACATTAAACCTGCCAAAAGGGATTATTTCAAGAATGAATTCAATCATGGCCTCCTTCCTATGGTCTGGCAAAGCAGATATCAGAAAGAGGCACTGGTGGTCATGGAAGGTAATCACTATGCCTAAGGAGGAAGGGGGTTTGGGAATTCGTAAGTTTGAAGAGGTGCAGCTGGCATTTAGAATGAACCAGGTATGGGGTTTGCTTAATGGAAAGTCTCTGTGGGCTAAATTTTTTGTTGATAAGTATTGTAATAAGAGCCATTTGTTGAGGAGTCCAAGACATAGTTATTCTAAAGCTTATAGAATGCTATATCCTTGGTTTGAGGAGGTTGTTAATAACTCTATGAAGCTGGTAGGTAGTGGGGAGGAGGTAGATTTCTGGTGTGATAATTGGTCACAAATGGGACCACTAATTCATAGAGCCTCATCTACTCCTTTGAGTTTCCCTTATCTCTCCCAGATACTTGTTCAAGGTAGATGGGATCTAAATACGGTGAGACAACATATGGATGAACAGCTTATACAGGATGTTACATGTTTGCAAATAGGCTCGTCAACAAGGTGTGATCAGCTTATTTGGCAGCATACTACAAGGGGGAATTTCACTATAAAATCTGCTTGGAATCTAATACAGCGTGCAGGTCAGCAAAATGTTCAGGCTTCTTCTATATGGAAACAGGCTACACCTCCAAGTGCTCAGCTCATTGGTTGGAAATTACTACATAATGCCTTGCCTATGGATTCTATATTTCAAGCTATGGGGGTCGCTTTGGCTAGTAAATGTCTTTTGCTCGAATGATTGTGAATCAGCAGCGCATATCTTCATTAATTGTAAGCATGCAATTTCGATTTGGGGAGGGTTATCAGATCTATTGGGCATTCAACTTATTTCTCATGAAGGACCACTCACAAGGTTTATGAGGATGATCAGGATTTATAAGAAATCTACCATGACTCATTCTCTGTTGAGAGGTTTATCCCTATTGGTCTACTGCAGTTGTGGAGGGAGAGATGTAGGAGGTTGTTTGAAGACCAGAAGACTCACTCTTCTTCTTTGTTAAAGTCCATAATGCACTTGTGGAAACTGCAGGTACATAATATTAGTCCTAAGGTATTGGATTCAGAGCAGGATTTGATTTTATTAAATACCATTAATGTGAAGAGACCTAGGACTATTTTATGGCAGGTTAAATGGATAGCTTGGAGGTTTCCAGATGAGGGTATGCTTAAACTGAATATTGACGGAGCTTCAAAAGGGAGTCCAGGTATGTCAGGAGGAGGGGCCATTATACGAAATTCCACAGGGCAGTTGGTTCTAGCAGGGGATTACTTTTATGGTCTATGCTCTAATATGGAAGCAGAGATGAAGGCTTTACTGGATGGATTACGACTGATAAGGAATTTTGGATTGATGGATTATTCATTCCTCATTGAGTCTGATTCTAAACTGCTAGAGGACATAATTAATCAGAACAGCCAGGCGTCTTGGAAATTCTGGGGTATTCTTCATCAAATTCGTTTTATTCTTAATGGTTTGGATTTTCGAATTCAGCATTCCTATCGTGAAGGTAACATCGTAGCAGACTCATTGGCTAACCAGGGTGTTTTGGCTAGATTTTCTTCCACGTTTTCATCTTCAGACAATCTTCCAGTAACGACTAGACTCTTGATGTTGCAAGAGAGGATGCAAATCAGGAATTTAAGACTAAGCCCCATAAACACAGATCATGCAAACTCTACAGCAAGATCAGCAACAAATTAAATTTCTAAGTTCTAAGTCATGCATGCACAGCAGTTCAAATCAAGTAGTACAGTCCGGCACCTGGTCGACTTCTCCTCTCAAGCAGGATAGATTTGTTCTTCTCTTGGTTCAATGTCGAGGCTTCTGGTATTTGCGTTTTGGAGGTCTTCATTCTTCCTGCGTTTTGGAGACCACTGGAATTAAGCTGGATTTCTCCCTACTGCACCAAAGCTGGATATTCATCTTCTCTGTCTGGCTATTCATACTCTGCATTCTGTCGTGTTCACATATTCTGCAGTTGCAAGAGATCGTGGATATTCATCTTTCAATGGGGATGTGTGGCTGTTTCAACCTTAGATATTTATCTTCAGAATTCAGAACTTCGCTTCAGATTTTCAATCTGGATCTTCTGTCTCAGAGGCCTCTGCACTGTTTGGGTCTTCTCTGTTCAGAATTTTTGGAGGTCTTCTTTCTATGGTTTGCTGGATTCATCTTCTTTGTTGCTGGTCAGAAAGAGTTTTGGTATTCTTTCTCAATTGCTCCGACTTTTTTTTTTGTTCGAGTCTCCACAGGATTTTTGTTGAGTCTGAGGGCTTCACATGGCTCCAGGTCTCCCTTCGATGACCAGAGACTCTTCGCTTGTCTTTCAGCCACCTTATCAGTAAGGTGGCTGCCTTATTACTGGTCTTTTCATACGCCTTATACAAGCCTTTTCATATGCCTTATCATACACTTTATCAGATACTGAGACTTTCAGTTCTTTGGCTTACCCAGCTGGAACTCTTCCAGCTCAGCTCTGCCTTTACTTCATTCTACCAGCTGAGCTAGAATGCTCTCAACTCAATTTTTCTGCTTGGACTGCTTGAAGCTCACGCTCCTAGCTTGGATAAAATTCCAGCTTCATCTTCTTTCAAGGCAGTCATCTCCTTCAGCTCATTACTGCAACTCTCAGCTCATGTCAAGCTACTCTTGCAGCTTGTACACGCAGCTCTCAGCTCGTGCTGCTCATGACCCATCTGATATTCTTTTAGCTGGTTGGATCATTTATGCGTACATATTGGCTGCTGCTTGTTTTCTCCAACAGATGGACCTTTATTCAGCTGGCCTCTTGGTTATGCTGGACTCTTAGTTCAGCATTTCTTTTAGACGGCCAAATCTTAGGCAGCATGTTTAGTATTTTCTTTATTGCATTATTATTTGTACTACACATGCATTTTGCACTTTTACTTTTATTTTAGTTTCATCTATGTAATTAGATTGCATCAAAGGGTAAGGTACATACGTCCTCCCTAACTAGGTGTAATTTAATTTTTCAATTAATAAATTTCCCTCGCACTGTCGAGGTTTCAAAAAAAAAATTAGTAGGATTTTTGGATAGGTTTACATTTATTTACGTTGATGTGCATCTATCAAACGGAAAAAAAAGGAAAGAGTTGATGTTCCAAGTGGTGCATCCACTAGTAATCTCTCTCTCTCTCTCTCTGCCAAGAGCACAACGTCATGCCCCTCCCTTTAACGTCCCCTCTCTTTGTTTCTCTCTCTCCAATTTTCTTTGCTAGAGGAATTTTGTGCTTTGTATATTCCCTCGCCGTATTTTTTGGATATTCCATTGACCTCCGATTACTTCTATTAAATTTTTAAGGTAAATATTAGGCTTTTTTCTAGGGCTTTTAGAAAACTCTGTTTACCATTTAGAGATGTAGGATTATTGGACGAGGTGGCTATGGAAAGGAGGAACCAGCAGCAGGCATTAATGGAGAAGGTTTCAAAGCTCGAAAGAGAGGTTAGAAGAAAATTTTGGGTTACTGTTTATTCCCTTCAGAATTTTTTGAAAAATTTGTAAGTCATTATGAATTCTTAGATCCATCCCTACATGAATCCATCTTTACAACTCTTGCTTCACGTAATAAAGTAGAGAATATGGCATACAACCTTATAATATTCAATCCATATTTACATTTATTTTTTCGCCTTAATGAATATCCCAAAACCATCTATTGCAAGTTTTACGCCTTTAAATATAAAGAAAATGCTACATAATTCAAATTAAATTTAAAAGTTAAAACTCAAATGTATATTATCTCTATGATGCATATGGGATGAATGGGACCAACTAAAAAAATTGATGGGATCCACTCATTAATAGAATGATATACATTTGAGTTGTAACTTTTTAGATTTCATTTGAGTTTTGTAGCATTGCTCTAAATATAATACCCTACAAAAGTTACAACAACACCAAATGTTTCGCTAATTATATTTTTCTTAACTCTATGTTTTGAGTAGGAGGACTAGCTGTTGACCAGTTACAATCACAATTTTTCATTAAATCCATCGTTCTTTAATAAAATCATTAGAATTTTAATGTAAGAAGTCAACAAAAAACATATTAAATAAGAGAAATTTTTTAAAGGGCATGAAGGGCTTTACTCCTTAAATGTACATTACGTGCAATTCTTCAATGAAACAGTGCCTGAAGATTCTATATTTCATGGCCGATCAGTCTCAAGTAAAGTAAGTTTAAAATAATTTCTTTTTTTTATGTTAAGAAAATTTTCATTTTTCTTAAAAGTTTGTTGAGGTTCGCCGTTGGTCTTTATGAATGTCCTTTGTGTGGCCTGTCATTGCAAAGAATACTTGATATGTTCTCGAATTTGCATGCTTGTGGTCGTCCTTCCAATTGGGTAGTCCCATTTTTTCTATCTTTGATATTTTCATGGATATTGTTGGAGAATAATAGACTAAAAAACTCACTAATTCTAATTCATGCTTCAGTTTTTTTGCTATTATTATAATAATGATTATGTACACAATAATAAAACTATTATTATTATTATCATGATCACGATCATCTATATCTATGTATCTATATATTTAAAATGTCAATTACTTTTAAAAATTTATTTTTCATTTTAACCCCTCAACAATGAAATTATCAATTATGTCATTGTAATTAATTAGGTCATTCTAATTATTTGATGACTGTTGCGTTTCTAAACCAAAAAGGGCACCCCTTCATATGTAACTATCATCCACTCAATAGAACAAGTTGTCGATTGATGTGCTTGTCCTTTAAGTGAAACGCTCGTTGCTGCATAATCTCTCAGAATTAGACTTCTTGCTTCTCTCTGTTAATACTATACAGCTTCTCTTTCTGGCTCTACGAATTCTAAGAATTAATGGTTGAAGCTCCAACAATTCCATCAGTTACGAATCAAAACGTGAATAATTGCATTTCTCCAAAATTTTACTCTTCATATTTTGCCTTGTGATCCAGTTCATACATTTCTCCCTCCTCTCTTTGTCTCGCAAAGGCACACACAACGTATGTCTTGACATTGCAGAACAAGCGGTGTAATTTTTTTACAGGTACTGAGTTTTTGTTTGTCATTTTCTTCAATTTTTCATGTGTGTGAAGCTTGTTCATAGACTTCTAATGAACTTGATTCTAATATATAGATTGATTTGTTGTCAAATTGAATTAGTAACTTAAATTAAGTGGGTGTCTGTCATACAACTACATTGCATTGATTACTTATGCTGAATTTGACTTTATTTGATTTGCTACAAAAATAATGCATTCTAATGTATTTTAAGGTAGTTTTGTGTACTGATAGAAGAATCATGATTTTTTTTTTGGGTTGTTTCCACCTACCATTTACTGGTACAGTTACTAGAAGTGCCGATTAGTTCACTGGATCAGATTTGCAGATAATGTGAGGAGCTCTGTTCTTAGCTTATTCACTAGCAGTGGTGAAATACTGGCGTTGATAAAGGGAGGGTTTGCTGGCTATACAAGTATGGACCAAAGTTAATAATCGTTTAAACTTTGCACTCCATTACACGTTCAAGTTATGCCTACGTATAAAGAGTAGTTGTTGGAAGCATGAGTTATGTGATTTTTGAACATGGGCTTCCAATGTATGATTGATTTTCATGAGTACAATGAGAGAGAAGATATTAATTTAATCATTATTCTTGCACTTGTATTTTCATTCAACCATAATCAATAGAATAATTATGCCGATCACAGTTATATTGAGTGTGAATAAAAATAACTCTAATTTATTCAATTGAAGTTCTATTTCTTTATTTTTTTTTATTTTTGAATAGTGGTAAAAAAATTCAAGGTAGGCATTTGCCTTGGCAAACTTTTCAATTGCTCTGAGTGCTTCAATCAGGGTCTAAGGTCTGAGGGATATCCTAGCTCAGCTATTGTATGTCTTTGTAAGTGACGCCTTGATTTATGCAAACTTTAAATCAATAAAATATGGAAATGCAATTTAGATCTAATTTGGGGACCTAATTCAATACTACAATTGGATCGGTAGTGAAACCACACCTTTAAGTCATCAAATTAGGTTCCTATAGCATTGGTCATAAAATATACAGGCATTATAAACTCATATTACAGCATGCAAGTTTACTGGTATTAGTTGATTCATCTATTACTGTAGTTATAACTGATTAAACCATATCTGATGATTACAGAATGTTTTTCAATGCACACTAACACGACATGAAGTTATAATAAAGCAAGAGTGATGGGAGAGGTAGACTGCATATACCTAATATTTGCCATTGTTTGTGTGGCTATCATGTTTAGATGTTGTTTGAATTATATAATTTCCATATTCTATATATATTTCATATTTTGATTTTGTCTCTTTTGATTGCTAATATTATGAAAATTTCTCTTTTTTGGGAATTATTTTTGACATTATATGCCCTTTTCTACTTTGTTGTTAGTAAGATGTGAACCGATTGATCTCTATTCAGCTTAACTATGAAAAAGAATAATGGTCGTTTTTCTTTTAGGTCATTCTTAGGATTCATGAAAGTATTTGTAATTTTTCTTTGGACCATTGTACATCCTGAAATATCCATAGTTGTCCGTCAATGAAATTATTTACTCGATTAAAAAAAATTTGAAGAACCGTGTTTGTGCCCTGTGTGAGTGAACTTGCATTTAGGTATATGACCAAGTAGATTCTTTCTAAATTTGATGTTTAGTATATGAACTATTTTGACTTGTCTATTATTGATTAAATGATGTATTACGTCAATAATATATTGAGTTATGCAACATCAGTTAATTCCTGAATTTGTAGAGATTGATGAAAACTACTCATTAGTTCTTGAGCTTTCGAACATTGAACATCTCTTTAAGAAAAAATAAATGGTTAGAAGTTTACAAGCAAATGTGACTCTCTCTCTCTTTCTCTCTCCAACTTTTACAGAAAGATGAGCAAATGCGGGCCATCAAGATCCACTAAACCAAGATCAACAATTTCTTGCCTTCAATTGTTGCAATTCTCAGTATGCTATCAGCTCACTTAAGTTAACTTTACTAAGCTCAAGGATTTGATGATGAAAAATCAGTTATTGCAAGTTTAAGAAGTAAAGGCACATCTGCTATTAGAGATACCAGATATTATGGGGTGGTCAGCTTTTTGTAGCATTTTTCCAAAAAGTTAGAGAGTTTAGGAATATTATTACTATTCCAAAAATGACATTGGTGACAATTCTATTTAAAGTTTTAGCATCTTTGGCATTTTTCCATCTTCCTATTGATTTAATGTATTGCAAGGCATTTGAGTATTAACCTCTCAAGAGGGATGATAAATTCAACTGGCTTTTAACTATTGTTCAGGCTGCCCACTAGAGATTCAAATAAGGGTGCCTTCTGTTTTGTTTTTTGAATTGTTACTGCGACAAAACAAAAAAGAACAGCCAAAGAGTTCACTAATAAGGCATTTGGGCATATCACCCCAAAACATTACTCCCCACTTTGTTTCCAGATTATAAAAATTAGCCCATCATGATGTTGCGTCATTTAAATGAATTTACTTTTTTTCTTAATGACAATGAGTACATGAACTTTTAAATTTTTAAGAATTTTTATACTGGGAATTTATTTGATAGCGGCTCAGAGAGTGTAAGATTTGCTTTCAAGAGCTACACACATATCAACCGACCAACAAGTATTATTTATGTCTATCTATTATCATTAGTTGATGACAAGTTTCTGAATTTTCAAATGGAATTGCATAAATGCACTTGAGTCGTATTTAGTATAAGATTTATTTTAGTATAATTTGGATAATATTATCAAACCTGAACTTTTTATTTTCTTCTCTTTTATGTTTTAATTTTAATAAATCCTCTTTAGTTATGTTTATTAGCAATATTATAAACTATTTTATTTGTATCAATTAGCAATGCTACGAATATATTTAGTCTCACATTAAATTACTTATCACAATTTAACTTTTTAAATTTTTTTCAACCAATTTTTTATAAGTAAATGACCATTATAACTTAAAATAGTTCATTTTTGTATTTTTCATAATTTAATAAGTGTCTGCAATACTTTTTAGTTATATATACCCACATATTATAAAATATATTTGTACCATTACTATAATGTTGCAAATAAAATTAATCTAAATAATTAACTTCACATAAAAAATTCAAAACTTTAAGTGTAAAGGTTTAGAAGAAGGTAATTCATCAAAACTTAAGAAAAAATAAAACAATAAAAATTAATATTCATTCTACAAATATATAGTGTTATGTCCATTACAAGCTTCACAAATTATATAATAGGAATATTCAAATGGTTTTATTTATTAGTAGGTATTACTATTATATTATTTAATTATTTCAAAAATAAAATCGTAACTTAAAAAGTCCACGTACAAAACACGTATGCACAATTAGTGTTTCTGAGTAGCAAAAAGCAGGTATCATAAGGGTAATAGTGAAACTACAGAAATGTTAACAAGCACAGTGTATTTTGGAAAAAAACTTGAATGATCAATCAAAACGATAAGAACGAAGCCTACATAAAATTCAAGCAAGAATGAAAATAATGGTAACGCTTCACCAAACTTCTACAAAATCAAATTGGAAAGTATACTTGGATATCTTTATGGTAACGGAATGTATAGATAAATCCAAAATTGTGAACAATTTCTATCAGCAGACTGAACATCTGACAGTTGAAACTTCCTATTTCTTCTCTTCCTTCTCTGCCTCAGCAGCCTTCTTTGCCCTAGCACCAACATGGCGCTCATTTGTCCGCTCAACCCGTAGCTTGGCATAGGCATTGAAAGATTTCATCTCATCTGTAACCTTCACAAGCTCAATGGTCGGCTTCTCTCTCTAACAATGGACATGTATAGACCATGGACTTGTGTGGCAGTGGCAAGTTCCTCTGGGCTCGAATCACCAGCCTGTTTACCTTGAATTTTCTTGCACGTCTTGGGAAGATAACTAACTTAGCTTTGTAAGTCTTAAGCCTCTGGACATTGCTCTGGAGACCTTCCAAGGAGCGGTTCCTGCGGCAATGATCAACAGCAATACCAATTGTTGGAGCAAGTTTTTTGGGTATCCCTGCAGCCTGAAATGCACAAGCATATGAGTAAGAATTACATCTTAGGCATGTCTAGTTGGAATACCAGCTGCCCAAATTGCACAATTATGTAGAATAATAGAGTGGAATATGCAATCATCACTTGGAACAGTAACGCAATTAACCACCAAAATTAACAAACCGTGGACAATGAAATTCCAGATTATGCTGTCTGTGCAATCAGAACACGATAAAACTCTCCAAATAATTAGAGGTCATTGGCCATGGAAGAGGTAAGATCACAAGTCTATTAGAGACAAGTAAACTAGTTCCATACTTGCCTATTCGTCCCAATTAATGCGTATGGCTGCTCGCTTTTTTCCGGCAGAAATACTAGTTCTCGGAGAGTGAAGAAAGTTAAAAAACTTGTTGGGCACACTACATGATCCTAACGTTATGTAAAGGGGTATGTTTAATTTCATCTTCACACCAAGAACACCTGTTTCTAGCACAAAAGCAATCTGTCCATGTGCAGTTGTGGTTGTGTCTCCCAGAAAACAGCACATATAATCCATGATGCCAAAAAAAAGAACTTTAATGCCTCAAGTGCAAAAAAAAAATGTCTTCATAATACAAATAAGCAAAACTAGCATCTTAAAAATAATTGATGATGAAAAATGATCTCACCTTCAAGAGAAAATCCCCTCCCAGCCCGGACTTTCATATTGTACTTCAGGGTTTGCCCATGAACAATGGGTCGAAGTGGTCCAGATGTCGGCCTTGTGAAAACCTTCACAGCCTTCTTTTGCCTAGTTGGTAATGGTATCACCACAGCGTTCAGAAAATGCAAGCATAGCATGACCAAACTCATACCAACAAAAGAAAATAATTGACAACTAACCAATACGTCTCCTTGTTTTGCGGGCTGGTTGGTTAAACCAAGTCTTGACATAATTCTGCCAATGCTTCCTGAAATGCCCACTAGGCACAACATTATTATGCTTAACCATGACTTACCTGCAAAAGGCAGCATCCAAACATTTAATGACAACTATCACACAAAAAGGTCCTTAACAGATTAGTACACAAGAACAGAAAGGAAAGAAACAAGGATCACGACACTCTTCCTAAAATAGAATATCACATATTTTTACCGAAGAGAATAAAAAATGTGATAAACTTCTCCTTTGTATAACCCCTTCCCACTCGTCCTAATAAAATAAAACCAACTAAAACATCTTTTGCAGCAATGATGATATGCTGTTAAAAATTAGCTTGCCATGAAAAGCTAATACTTTTAACAATCCACAGCTCGAGCGCTACCACTAACCCTATCTAGTGTGTTACTGTTAGCAATAACCTACATTACCAACTGAATGGCCATCAGTCACCATTAAATACTACTTCAACTATGATTATATCCACACAATAAGTGAACACATAATACTTCGACCTGTGTACGGAAAATTCCTCCTTAGCAGGCTAAATTTTGGAAAAACTCGCCAATTACAATTAATTCACTATCAATAGATATAATTTCACCCTTTGTGCAATAGTGATTCATTATTTAAATCCAATACAAAGAACACTGAAATCCCATCGAATATATATATATATTTATATATATATATATATATATATATATATATATATAACAGATTACCTATTG
>CM042186.1:47305859-47320303 GCA_023539305.1 Ilex asprella | reverse complement strand
TAAGAGACAGTAATAAAGCATACGACTACACAAGATTATCAATCCAATGCCAACTTGAATAGTGAGAAATGGCCGGATTAATTCACAAGTGAAACTGAGAGATAAACACTCACAAACACAATATTAAAAAGTTAGTTTTCTCAGCAACCAAACAACAAAACTTTTATTAAAAAAAAAAAACTCTACATTTACACCGCCATTAATCTTCAGAACTAGCAGTATTTCTGTAAATTTTGAGATCTGTAAGGGCGAATAGCAGATAATCCGAACTAATGATAAAGTACCTGATTCAGAACAACTTCTCGGAGCACGTATCAATCGCCGTGAAGCACAAGGCAGTCTTTGATCGAAGGAGTTCATCGGGGCTTTGTGGTGTTAAATGTTTTAAGGAAGGTGTTTTTGTCAAAAACCCTAGATTTGACGGCTCAGATGGCAAGATCTTGGGCTTCATCCACTGTAAAATGGGCCGAATCGGCCTGGTCCTGGAGGTGGTTTCTAGTTTTTGGGTCCATGGTAGCAATTGGGAATTTGTGTCACATTGTAGAATATCTAGAAAGAACAGAGTGGTTATAGGGCCTTAATAGTGTTCCAAGGTGGTCCGGTCCACCTATAATTCTAAAGTTAATATTAGCACAAATCTCGTACCTAAAGACACTCAATAATATCAAAAATTAAATATTATTTATTTGAAAATAAAAGTAATTATGTAAAATAGAGGTAGGAGAGAATAGAGAAATAGGTGTGGATTAATTGAGTTATTTGTGATATTAAGAAGTGTGTTAGTTGAGTTTTAAGTCATTGAGAGAGCCATGTAGAGAAAATATTTTTGAACGAAAAAATAAATTTGGGTTTAAATTATGAGTGATTTTATTGGTGATTGCATGCTTTGGAATTTATGTAACAATCATAAAAAGCCTATATAACAAGAAATGTTCTAAAAAAACAACTTTGCACCAAAAAAGAAAAAAAGAAAAAGGAAAGAGTGGGGCCAACTGTTGAAGTCTGTCCAAATAATACCCACCCAGTACTAAACACAGGATGTCAAGAATTGTCGCAGCCATCATTCAGAACCAAATGCTTTGCATTAACTGAAACTAAAAATCTATTAAGTGTCCTCCATTGTGTTTAATCCCTTCATATTGTATTCATAGAATCAGTAGATAGTAAATAAGAAAAATAAGGAGAGTAGAGTCAGCGGACACAAGATTGCATAATTTTAAGATAAACCCATGAACTCATGGGGAATTCCCAATACTACCTAAGAGACTCGTAGGTCCATTTGGATGACGGTAATCTTGATTGAGAATGAAATTTTCATTCTTAAATCTTAAATTACTATATTTGGAGTTAATTATTCAGTAATCTAACTCATGACGTAATCTAATTTCCAAAAATAGTGGGTATCCTAAATTCATGGCCAATAATCTCATACGATTGGGTATTCTATATAAGGAATAAAAATTCCAAAATGAACACTCTTTAAAGTTCTTATCCTAAAATCAATCTCTTTTCTAAAATTAAATTATTTCCTAAAATAATTTGAAAATAACATTAATTCCTACACTAGATTACTGACAATAACCAAACACTAAATATAAGATTATTATGGTAATTAAAACTCGGGTCTCTCATTACTAGGAACGAGATATCAATTCTCAATTAAGATTAGTGTGATCCAAATGTGTCCTTAGGATAGTTAAGGGAAAATTATAAATCCTTCTCAAAACAAACCTAACAATGAGGATACAACAAGACAATGATAAAGAGCCCTCCCCTTTGTCCATCTGCCTGCACTCTCTGCACACCATTCCACTCAAGATAAGTGCTAAAATTGAATAACCATTTGGCATCAATTTACTTGCCCATCAAAGTTAAGGTTCTCCATTATGCGGACGCGGACGCGGACGACGAGTTGTGTCCTCAATGTAGACGATCGGATTTTGATCTCCTCGTGAATGCGTGTAGCCCTCTCTGAAGCTCAAAATTGCTTGCTTCTTTTTCTTGAAATAAGTAAACCCGTTCACTTTCATTACAACGGACTTCAATCCCATATTTCTTGCCAGACGTACGTCCAACATGTTCTGCAGTTGCTTCAGCAGCGTATCTAGGAACTTTAGGCCCTCCTTTCATTTCTGACAAGCATCCCGAGGAAGCCCCAAATTTCTTGTTCCCCTTCATAAATATGCATTTGTGTTATATTGTTCAAGCATGTAATCTTACTCCAAATCTAATTCAATCAATCATCATTTTTCGATTTTTTTTCATTTTGTTAGTATGTAGATCTAAGATATGTTGGACCATCAAAAGGTCTCATATTTCAATATAAAATAATTCCAAAATCTGGAAAAAATAAACACATTGATTTTTTTGAATATTTTTACTCTGATTAGATTTATTTTTGCCAAATAATATCACTAATGAATGGTAGTAGTCAATTATAGACATAGGTTGCACCATATACAAATTTCTGGCTTCTATTAAATATCTTATATCCCGAGGTCAGCAAATAATACCTCTTTGGATAACATTCATGGTACAAATCCAAATCCAAATGTTACGACAAAATCCTGGTACTAAGAAAAATCCAAATACTATGACAAAATCCTGTAAAAACAGACTTTGCCTGCAGTTGTGCCAACCCAATATGCTATCAGAGTTTGATCAGGAAATCATTCAAACAACAACCCATTTCTATCAGAGAAAATAACCAGATTGAACATTGCATCAAAGATTGAACCAGAAACATAGCAGTTGCAAACAACACCTAAAATTAGGTGAGCCATTAATAATTATTGAAAATATGCATTTATGTCAAAGAATGTCTACTTATTCATTCTAACATAATAAAAAAAAATACCAATAGAATATATACCTTGTCTTGCTCATTCAATCCACTTTGGTTAATGGACTCCATTTGGGCCAAGTATACACAAAACTTATTTGTGCACTTTTGAATTGATCCCCATCGATTCAAAAGAGATACCTTAGATCAATTAGAAGGAAAAGTCTTATACTTGTGGAAATACTCCCAAATTCTCTTCCAATACGTACTTTTCGATTGATCATTTCCTTGGACCGCATCCAAACTAGTGTTTAGCCACCCTGATACGAGAAGGTGAAATTTCCACCACGTGATTTTTTAGCAGTGCATTCTATTTTTACTTGGGATGGCAACAGTTGACTCACTGGGTTTGGGGACCCAACCAATTTATCATCAAGAGACCCCTTCTGTAAGAGATTGGTGAAATATTCATTCCGTTGCACTTGTGAATCCATTCAACAAGCTCATAAAACAGGGACAAAAAACAGAGTTAAAATTACAAAGACAAGAAGAAGAACAGAAGTGCACCAGCTGAAGAAGAAGATCAGAAGTAAACCAGTGCAAGAGGGAGATAGACGAAGTGGACTGTTGGAGGGAAATAGAGAAAATGGAGGGAAAGATAAGGGAGGGAAACTAGTGGCGGGAAAGACATTGAAGAAGGAGAAAATATTAATAAACTAACTTTACCTCTTGAAAATGCATTTTAGCTATCCTCAAGCTACATGGATAGCCAAATTTTACCTATTTTCCTCTTTTACATACTCTGTTGGAGATGCTCAAATAGAGGTACTGTTGCGAATCATCTTTACATGGACGATATCTGCATTTTGCTCAACATGATACAGACCATGTTGAGAATCTCCCCTGATATCTTTTCCGTTTTCCTCAATAATTCCTCTCACAAAGTCCATGGACCTAGAATTCCTCCCCGTTTCAAACTCCTCGGGGCTTCCAGAATGTATGAAACTCTTAAAACTCACTGCACATGGTGGGATTTCGATAAAAACCCAACTTTTTCCTGAAATTTCCAGACAAAAGGGGCAGGCCATTTTCATTGATACAAGCTTTGCCTCTCAAGCTCTCTAAAGAACCTGCAAAACCCACATTAGGGTTTTGGTAACCAAGGATATACCATTAACAAACAGGACACAGAATTGGGGTCTCTCCAATTCTGCAGCAATATCTCAAATGGGGTTCTGTTGTAACTTGTAAGTAAAACCCACAATAGCTTCCAACAGCAAGTTGTTTCCACTGCAATGTAATAGATACTATTTCAGAAAATTGCAGCCATTGCAGAAACGGTGTAAATTATACAGCTTATACTTCTACATAATCTATCAGGTCTCTGAGAAAAAAGACAAATACGATAGAAAATAACATCTATACTGGAATGTTTTTTCTCAAGTAATTTTAGTTTCCAAAAACTGGGAAATGTACAAATCCATATGTCATTTCCACACTAAAATCAAAACCAAAACAAACCAAGCAAAACCCATTTAAGAGAACCCAAAGATCTCTCTCCTCTTTCTCTCACTCACACATACATTAAGTAGAAGAGAAGTTGCCTGAAAAAGAATTGGAGTTTCGTGGGACTTGACATAGAGAGACTGGTGGCTTCTCAGAGTTCTTGGAGCACAGAAGAGGGGATTGAAGGGTCGATCACATCTGGAGCTGAAGATCCGAGAAGCGTGATCGAACAACCCGGTCCTAACAGAGACCCGAAATAGTGGTCGTTGGGCAATCACGAGTTCAGTTGATAATCAGGGTTTTGCTGGGCGTAGACTAATAATGGTTTTGAAACAGGGAAGCGAAGGTGTGGCTGTGTGAGAAAGGAGCTAGAGAGAGAAAACTATGGTACCTCTTTGATAATGCAGCTGGTCATCTCTCTTGTCTGTCTGAGTCTATATGTGGGATAACACTATGGTACCTCTTTGATATTTTACCGAAAATAGTTGCCAGCAGTAGATCTTGTCTTGATTTAGTTGTACCCTTTTATTGTGAAAATAATAATTATTTTAATTGGTGAAAAATAAGAGATACGGTACAAGATGAATATAAAGGTAGATATAAATCATTGGCAAAGGCTGTGCAAGTTATCAGTGGTTTCTGGAGGAATTGTTCTAAATTTGGGAATACTTGTTATTACTTGGTAAGAAAGATGAACTACATTTATAAGTAAATTCATCCTATAGATGAGTTGGTTTTTTGTCTCCATGGATTCTCTTTTTGTTGATATTATTTTAGCTGCTTGTCGTAAATATATATACTTATATATATTCGATTCAACTTGTTAAGTTTATCCCATCCTTAGTTGTCTTTGTGAATATTTTGGTACTTTTTTTTTTGAAAGTATTTGGTGGTTTTCAATCCCAATTTTTGTGAATTCTGTAGCATTTCGGTTGCATATAAATGTGAAATGAAAGCATTCAAGAACAGTTTTAAGTTTGTGCAGTAATCTCAAGAACACTGAGAGAGGTTCCACCAGCTGACCACCTATTTCAAATTAAATCATTCTCATTACTTTCAAACAGGTGACTTTGTATCTGGTGGAGGGTCTATGTTATCTTAAGTCTGAGCTCAGTTCATAGATTTAACCCAAATCATTAAAAGGTAGGTCAAACTTCCAAAGTTTAAGAGTTTAGGAAGAGTCAACTCACGTGAGAGATTAATCTTCGGGATAACCATTACTTCAAGATAATGCTCATCCCTAATTATAACTAGTCTCTCCGATAAGTTAGTATCTTAACCCTCATGTCACAGCCTCAGCTAAAGTTTTGCGTCTATAAATTATAAACCTCCCTATGTGGGTCACACACCTCAAGGTGAGTGTACTCTTACTCTTTCTCTTTTTCTCTGTCTCTCTCCTACTACCGTGTAAGTTCTTCGACCATTGTTGCCACCCTTTTAGTGGTTAGGTCACTAAAACCTCTTTGTCTCTTATTATTAATTGTTTTACACCACATATTCGATTGATTTAATTGTGCATAGTTAACTTTGTGTATCATTATGCGTAATTTTAAACATGGAGTTGGTAAGATGATTTTAGTTAAAATTTGGAGGTAAAAAATAATTAACTCTAAAATAAATAGTTAAGGGATTAAAATAATACAACTGAAAGTTCAAGACAATTTTAAAACAAAAGATAAAGTTTAAGGAATAATTATAATTTTAATCATTCTTTTAAAATTGGAGAGTAGCCTAACTTGGCTTTTATTTTTGTTTGGTTAGACTAGTTTGTCCGGGGAAGACAGAAGGTTTTACTGGGATTCTAGAGAATGTCAAAGGACTATTGGGATTACGTCAGGACGCATACATTTCCTTTGGTTGGAGATCGAGCGATCTTAATTAGGGTTCATAATGATGGCAGGGTGGATGTATATATGTATACACATCTTCTCTGTACCTGAACGTGTATGGGAGCTTTCTTCATTGATCAAATGTCAAGCAGGAAAAAACCTCGCTCCTCCACTGTTCTTGTCTCTGCCAATGACGATGCAACTGGTAATTGTTGAGCATGGTGTTAGAGGCGGTTGAGGTGTTTGTTTTAAATGTGGGGATAATATTTGTATTGCTGATCAATAAAGAAGAATCTCTATCTACGCATTTTTTTTTTCAATTTGTGTCATGTCGGTGGATTGCTTTGTGTGCAGCAATGTCACGAACATTCAGAGAGGTTGCACCAGCTCACTACCTATTTCAAATTGAATCATTCTCATTGCTGTCAAGCACGGAAGAGGAAAGATTTGAATCCGGTAACTTTTCATCTGGAGGTTACAAATGGTGGGTAGAAATTCGTACTTTTCTAATTTTGTATGTATTTCTTTGTGTGTTCATTAAAAAAAAAAAAATTCTCTTGCTTCTTGCGTGTGGATATCCTCTTGCTTTTCTAATTCAATCGAATATAAGTTTAGGTAGCTTGGTTGCAGGAAACTATGCCTGTACCCAAATAGAGACAAGAAAGAAGATGGTGAAGGACACATCTTTATGTATTTGGCAATATCAGAGACAGATACTTTACCACCTGGTTGGGAGGTTAATGTCAATTTCAAATTGTTTGTGTACGACAAAGTAAGAGACAATTACTTGACTATCCAAGGTAGCATTACTCCGTACTTCTTCTGGTTGCCTTCTAAATTTATACTTTCCAACGGTAGCAAAGCCTCGTGCTAGTTACTCTTGCTTCTTTTTTTTTATATATATGCAGATGCTGATGCGAGAGTAAGTCGATTCCACAAGTTAAAGACGGCATGTGGTTTTCCCAAATTAATTTCCTTAGATACTTTCAAGGAGGTTTCTAACGGGTTCCTTGTAGATGATTCATGTGCATTAGGAGCCGAGGTTTTTGTTATTAAATGCACTGGTGAAGGAGAGTGTCTTTCTGTGATTAAGGAACTTCTTGACAATACTTACACTTGGGAAATCAAAAATTTTCCAGAAGTGGAACACACAATCTTGCACTCTAATGCTTTCTTTGTTGGAAACCACGAATGGTATGAATCTTGCAATGTTACAATTGGAATTCTGCTAAGATAGACCAACTGCTAGAACTATTTCATATTTGCGGCTCTCATTATTGATGCAGGAAGCTACTTGTTTATCCTAAAGGAACTGGTAATGGAGAGGGCAACAGCTTGTCTTTGTTTTTAGAATTAGCTGATTGCGGAACCATTCCAAGCAAACCAGCATTATATGTAGAATTCTTACTGCGAGTAAAAGATGGACTCCATGGCGAATATTACCAAAGGAAAGGTGAATGCCTCACTTTCCTCTGCCGGACATTTGTTTCTTACATATAGTTTCAAATACACTCCATGAACTACTGAATAAGTAGATCAACTCTACTATATGATGTGACATTCAACATGATTACATAATAGGACACATTTTATTGTCCCCTGCTTGTAATATACTATCACGCGGTTTCTAAACTAAAATACAATGTCACCCTTTTGATCCAACTTAGTAAGAGTTGTGTCCCACGTATAGTATCTCAGGTTTTCTCTGTGTCTCTCACACACAGAACACAAGCATATAGAACACACGCACCCACAAACACAGAACACCTCACAAAACCCACTATTTAATTTTGGTTCTAATCCACCTCGTTGCACATACGCAGTCTGCTCACAGCCACACACATTCTCTCTCTCTCACACACACACACACAAACAGTCTGCAAACAGTCATGGAAGACACCCAAATTTGATCCCAAACAGAAGTAACACAGAGAATCGTTTTCGATTTTGGTTTGGTTTCGATTTCGATTTTGATTATTTATTGGTTCGTTGATGTGTGGCGGTCATTTGTATACAAAATGGCAGGGGAATGGTGGTGGTATGATTGTGTTTGAAACAAAGAATATAATGAATGAGAGAGAAAAAGAGAGGTTTTTAAATGTTAGGGAGGTAAAGTTTATTTGAAATATACCACAAGAAGGTAACGTAAAGTTTGCCATACATAATATCATTCTTCGATAATTCTTGGAAATTTTTTATTGTGAACCATCAAATCTTAAAATATTATTTTACGTATAGATTCAGCTACAACACGTGATTCCTGAACAAGCATATGAACAAGGACATCTTGTATACATAATCACTTTTTTTTTTTTTTATGTGCGTTTTAAAAGTAAGAGTTTGTTTAATTACTTTCTCTAAAATCTTTCTTTTTTGATTTTTTCTCAAAGCTCATAGTTGGTTCTGCACTGAGACTGAAAGTTGGGGTTTTCATAAGATGGTGTCGTTGGCAGAGCTCCACGACAAATCAAAGGGCTTCATAGTTGAAGGTACCTTGGAAGTTGAAGTCCAAATAGATGTCATGGCTGTTGTGAAGGATTTTTCCAAGTCATAGAGAAGAAGCTGTTTTTGAGCAATTGTGGGAGCCTTGTATGTAATTCATGCTTAGGTTGTAGCCAATATATTGTTTCTCTCAGCTTTTACTCATCTATTACAAAGATTACCCAAAAATTGAACTAAAAAGCCATATGAGAAAACAGACGAAAACCATGCAAACACCCGTTTCAGATAACCCAAGATCTCTCTCTACCTCTTTTCTCTCTCACACTCACAGGCACAGGCACATAAACCTTGATATAATAGATAGAAATTAACTTGTATCTGACTCATCAATTGAAGTTTCGTGGGGCTTGCGAGAGACAAACGGGTGACTACTAAGACAAGGAGGAGGGAGAGAGAGAGAGGTAGATGTGACGTTTGAGAGTATGTTAATCGACTTATTTGATATTGAAATTCGTGATCGTGTTTTATGTTATAATCATCATTACAAGAAAAAGGAGTTTTTACGGCGGTAAAATGATGTCATAAAAGGTCTATTTACCATCACAAATACTTTTTTGTGGCGGTATTGTAACGACATTGCCTCGTCATAATAAGTGTGGTCTCAAAAGGTTTTTAAGACAGTAACAGTCTGTCTCAAATAGTATTTACGGCAGCAAAATCCTGTCGTAAATAAGTTGTCACAAAAAATTCGACACTTTTGTTTTTATTACGGCGGCAAAAGTGTTGTCTCAAATATCATATTTGGTTATTGTAATAAATAGAAGATATATTTATGACGGCAACGATACCGCCACAAAAAAAAAAAAAATTTAATTATTATGGACCGTTAGTAACCAATGTTATATAATTTATGCATAAAGAAAACAAAGCTCCCACAATGTAAGGAATACCATTAGACCAAAAACCCATTGATATCCATACAACTACCCAATTTAATATATAAATAAATAAACATAAAAGTAAATATAATCAACATTTTCAAAAACATAGAAATATTTTCATATCAAAAAAAAAACATTCCCACAAGTTAAACAAAATATAAATGATAAATTATACTCACACTCCCTGAAATTTGAATTTATTATACGAACAGTCCCTCACTTTTCAAAAATTATACTAAGACCCCTTGACATTTGAAACTTATAACAACCACACCCACTCTAACTAACAGACGTTAAAATGACTAACAGTCAAAACTGATGTCATTGGTATTAATTCTTAAAATACCAAAAATACCCCCCAAAGTCCCAAAATTTTATTCCATCTCTCATTTATCATTTCTCTATTTTATATTTCACATATAAACTAAAATTTTCTCAATTAAATGTTATATTTCACATTTAAATATAAATTAAAATTAAATGTTGAATTAACCACCCACCGCCGCCTCCACACCACGGAACCACCACCATATTTCCCTAAAAATCACCACCACAGCACCACCTACTCCTCTTTCTCCTCCTCCTCTCTCTCTCTCATACACAGAACACCACCACTAATAACAGAGTAACCTATCACCGGCCCACCACCTCCATCTTCATTTTCATCTTCACAAACATACAAAAAACACACAACACCACAACAAGAATTTGGTTAATCCGCAACTCGAAAAACAACAGTTTGAATGCGTTAATCCAAAGAGACCAATACACTAGTGGTCAATAGAAGCTAATACCCTCTTCATCTCAACAACAACAACAAAAAAACCTAGATCTACACTGAAAGTCACCACTGACATTAACCGCTGTAACAGATCACCCAACACACAGAGTTTTGTCAAGAATGAACATGTACAGAACTCTAATAAGTGATTTTGGATGGTTTATTTCATTAAGAGAAAAAAAAATTGAGGTAAAGATTACAAACCCTAATAGGTGATTTTAGATGGTTGAGGTAGTGGTGTTGATGGGTCTCTCTATCTCTGGTGGGATTCCAGTTGATGAATGTGTTGACGATGGTCTTCATTGTTGTGATTGGGTCTTCGACAATGGTGCTAGTGATTGGTACTAATGACTCTATTATTGCGATTGGGGGTCTGCTATATTGCCAAAGAGAAAGAGGGGAAAGAGAGAGATAGAGGGCTGGGTGGGGGGTGGTGTGGTTGCGTCGCTGGGTATTGGGGGCTGGGTATTGGGTGGTGTATGTGTGTATGTATGTATGCATTATACAAGCACACACAGAGATGGGCTAAGGGGGAGAGAGAGAGAAGACTGATGAATAAAGGGGCAAAATAATCTTTTTATTAAGATAGTTAACTCCATCTAACTATTGGAGCCCTAGTGTAATTTTTGAAAAGGGAGGGGGTGTCCGTGTAATAAAGCCAAATGTCAGGGGGTGTGAGTGTAATTTATTCAAATATAAAATATATACTTTTATAAAACACTAGTTGATGCACACGCGCGTTGCACGTGGATCATATTGAGTATGCCCTATAATAGCTAGTATTAGGGAGTACACTTAATTTGTTTCAAGACAATAATTGTTTTTTTTTTGTGGTGAGTAAAATTGTATTTTATTGATAGATAAAATTGGCATTAGAGCTGAAGGGGAACAGAGAACAAAATCCATTTTGGGACAAAAATATTCCACAACAACTTATGAATGATCTCTAGATTTTCTGTGAATAAGAACAATGACAAAATAAGTCTTACAAGCTCCATTGTCATATTTTTGTTTTTTAAAGAAGAATGACTTGTATGTACTAAATGCATCTTCAATATTTGGCAGACTAATGAGAGGTTTAAACTTCTAGACTGAAACATAGCATGAAATTGTATTTCGACTTAGCATGAATATTATACTTCGATTTTGTGCTTATTAGTCCTTCAATTGGTACAATTAAGGCCACAATTGACACAGGCAAGCATACAAAGCTGAAAATTCAAAATCAAAATCTCAATCTTTATTTGCACAAAATACATTTTCACAAAGAAATACATAGCCAAGGGCCTCCAAAACTCCTATCACTTGGTTAAAATAGGGGAAAATCATTCCAAGTCTAGGCAGTAATGGGATTTTGAAGGGGTAGAAGTTGTTCGTAAATCCACTGTATGAGAACTTCTCACTTAACCATATTTATGCAAATGCAAACACTGGCTGAATAAATATCTATCGAAGCAAAAATTTTCATATTACTCATGATCTTTGGGTTGATAATGTAACCAAAAAAAATTGACATATTTGAAGAATTGATCTGAAATTGTATAGTAGCCCCTAATATTCTTCGATTAGATGTAGAACATTGCAAGCATTGGCAAAGGTGACAAGCCAGAAGGGTTCATTGAATTCGAATCCAGTCAAGAGGTTTCCTTGTGTATTGTTCCCAAAGGCTGCATATCCAAAGCATCCATAGCACAAGAAGAAGAAAATGGTTATCAAAATCTCACCCATTGAAGCCTTCTTTATGGTCTGGTTCTCGGGTGGAGAGGACTTCATATCATCCTTCCTTCCATAGAAATCACAGTTCATTTTACTGTAAAATTTCTTGTACATTTTTTTTTTGGGTTTTACCAGACAGTGTTGAATTTATACTTTTTTTCTTCTTCCAAAAATGCTACTTATAGGTTGAATTTATACTTGTAGGTTGATTAAGAAACATACTTTGTTCATACATGAGGACAAAGTTTGCACCATATTTCTAGCAGAATAATTGAATATGGATATGCAAAAGCTATATCCCAAACTACCTGCAAAATTAACTGTATCTTTTGAGCTATGGTATCAATTGGGACACCTACAATGCTCCCCTGAATGTTCTCATTTTCTACCACTCGAGATACATATAATCATGAAGCGAATTAGATTTCTCCTCCAAAATGACTTGGTGGATTTATAAAGGACAACAAATACAGATGGCTGCTCTATTTGGTAGTATACGACTGACATTTTCTTTAGCTTCTCTTGAAGGAATAACCCAAAATATATTGATCAAAGCGATTGAGAGTTTTAGGTTTTCATCTATTTAGAAGACTATTAAATTCACATTTTGAGGAAAAAAAAACTTTATAGCAATTACTTTGGAAAACCCAATTCCTAATCCGATAAAAGCATAGGAGAAGGACATAATTGCGGCAACAATAAACAACCATGCCATGTTATGAAATTTGGGTACCTTAGACATTACAATATGAATAACTCCAAATAGCAACATATAGATGTGATCCCCACATTTGCAGTTAGCCTTGTGCCCCTACTTGTGGTAACAGTTCAATTTCTGAATTGTTCTGCATCAATTGCAAAAGCAAAATGATCACACTGATGCATGTTCCCTTTATGGAACTCCAATAAAACTCAAGTAGTAGAACGTAAGGAATGGTATTTACACCCCAAGAACAACATAATCACAACCAAATAATTTCTTTTGATCAAGGGACAACACTAAGAGAGAGAATGTGTGCATGCGTGAGTTTTTTGGGGGAAGGAGGGGTTGTTGTGGTATTTATTTTTGTGGCAAGTTACAATGTCGTATAGTTGAAGTTTGGTGGGGAGATGTAAGCAAAAAATTATATTAGCTAGTGGATTCAACAAGAGAAGTACCTCATGCAGGTTGAAGTAGTAATTACATAAGTAATGTCAACCCCATAAATGCTAATTTACTGAAGAAAACCACAGAACCATGCGTGTTTCCTACCTTGACCATCAGTTAAGCAAGTCAGAAGGCATATTGAACCGACCAAATCATCATGAGAAAAAGTCCCAATTTGATATTACACAAAAATTTAATAGTGGAATGTCAAAGAGAAGGAAGATATATGGGTTTGTTACTACCAAGAACAACTCTATCAACATCCATGTAAGAGATGTTTCATATTTCAGTCACAGGTTTGGGTGACATGTAACAGTCTGATATGAGGGATGCTGATATGTAGGTGACAATTGCAAAAATAAAAAAGAAAAAGCAAAGCATCTGGTCCGGCAATCCAACCCAGTTGTGCAGTGCTCTACGCTAGAGAGATGACACATTACCAGTTCCAACATGACGGTGATGATAGAAGCAATACTGGTCCACAAGTTCCTGGTGTATAAATATTAACACATTAGGGCCATTATTTTATTATTGAATTTCCAAGCAGAATTTAAAAAATGGAATATAGAAATTTATTTAATCCTGGAAATGGTTTACCATTTCTTATTTCATGCTCACACAGAAGCTTATCGTCTTCAACGGAACCATTTTCCAGTTCGAGAGACTCTTGGAAGACTTGGACAGCCATGTCTAGCTAGAACATAATGAATGTTTACTGCTCCTATAATTTTGCATATAAAGTGAAGGTATAAGGTCAATATATACAGACAACCTCAAAATGTGAATAAGGTCATTTGACGTGTCATTATAAGAATAGATCACACACATGAACACGTATTTGAGCAAGGTGCAAATAAAATTTAAATTACCTTAGAATTGGAAGGGGCAGCATTAGCAATGACTTCTTTGCAGCCTCTACTGCATCCATCTACTAAGCCTTGACTGCAACCATTTCCATGACACATGCGAACATCAATGTATAAGTTGTGTGGAAGAAGTAGAAAAATTAGAAACCCACAAATGAAAAATCATGCAAATGCTTTCATACAACAACAGTAGGAAAACAACACTATCTATAATATAACAACACAGAATAAGGACAGTGGGTGTGAACATTTCCAATTGAATCTGTCAAAATAAAACAGATTGCTTATAGCTTACATCAGTACTTTTTAGCACTGAAATCTGTCACTAAGAAGGTTTAGGGCCTGTAAAGCTGAATTAAGCAGAGAGAGGGGGAGAAGGAGAAGAGGGGCATGACGTTTTGTTCTGGGCAGATGTGTGAATACGAGAGAGAGAG
>CM042186.1:47280073-47290859 GCA_023539305.1 Ilex asprella | reverse complement strand
GTTTGATAAACGAGGGGCGATTTTCAAAAACCAAAAAAAGTCGTTTTTGGTTTTTGTTTTTCGTTTTTCAAAAACGAAAAACGAAAACGTTACCAAACGAGACCTAAATTGTATGAGCTAGTTTGTTCGAGAAAAACAACTGCCCATCATGTCCTTTATCCTATGGTTGGTTGTTACATCCAAACTTAACACTCCGGATATAATTCATTCTTATACTTATCACCCGGAAATGGGATGAGATTTATTTTTTAATTTGTTAATTACATAATTTAAAATTAACACAGACAAAAAAGAAAAGTAAAAAGTAGAGAAAAGAGATATAAATGTAAATTAATGGGGTTGTCTGACATGTGAGAATGTATTAATTGGACATTAAAGGTCGTGCAAGAAAATCATGTTTATGGGCAGGAAAAATATTTTTGGAATAAATTTTGTACAATTAGTTAAAATTAGATAAAATTTGGATAAATCTTAATAATTGTTGTGCTTTTATAAATGTGCAATTTAATTTTAGGAAAGGAGTTGAAAACTTTTTTTTTCCTCTTTGTGACTTATTAAATCTAAAATAAAATGACACTTAAATAAATTGACACTTTCAAGATACTTCATTAACCTCACGTTGTTTGTAACTTTTTAAATTGGATAATTTTATGTGCACTAAAACTTACACCAAATCAACTACAAGGATCACTAATATGACACACTAATCTAACAACCGTAAATAATTTGGTGCAAGTTTTGATGCATATTTTTGGTGCACAAAACACTGTTGTTTCAAATTTATGTCTAGATGGATATGATGGAGTGGTGTCATGTGAGAGGTTGGCATAAACTTCGTGAATTGCACGGGAGTCTTAATCTCTCTCTCTCTCTCCCTCTCTCCATATATATATATATATAATAAAGTAAAGTTGAGTTTGAATTTTGGAAACAAAGAGAGGTCGAGATTGTTTTGAGACAAAACATAAACACATCTAACGAACAACGTAATCCCAGCATAAAAGACGGTTCAGATTATCTCAAAAATTTTGATCAGATGGTCTACAGTGATTACTGAATTTTATTTTCCCGTCTAACATATACCAATCTCTCACGCCTCTATCTTTGTACGTCTCTCTCAAAAGACTTATCTCAACCTCACATGCCTATACGTCTCTCACTCAGTCCCACCCAAAATACATATCTCCCATTTTCATATCTATTCTACATCTGTCTCTCACACTGTCTCTCTACCAGCGACCTTGCCACCGCCACCTCCACTGCCACCAGCGATACCAGGTTTCGCTCTCTCTCCCTCTCTCTATCTCTGTTCCTCTATTTCCTCAGTTTCCCTTTCTCTATCTCTGATTTGTCTCTTGCAAACGACGCCCACCAACGGAGTCACAACTCAACCAATGTCGCTGCCAGGTACATGTTTGTCTTTCTATCTCTCTCTCTACCTCTCTCTATCCCTTTATTTCTCTAGCTGTTCTTTCTTCTCACCACCGTCTTCGGCGCTGCCCCCATCATCAGTCCTCCATCCCCATCCTGTACCCACGCCACCAGCACCGCCACAAATCCAACGAACCCCTGTCCTCCATTCCACTCCACTCTATCCCCAACCCAGCGAACCCCTGTCTTCTAGAAAATTCTGGTGTTTATATGCTGTCAACATATAATTCCGGGTGTTTTGGGCGATGAGGCGTGAATCTGGAAATATATTGTATCATGGGTTTTGTTTGATTTTGGATATCATTTTCAAGAATTCAGTATTGATTTTGAAAATTATTTTATCTATGCAGCTTTGTACGTGATATATGGTGATCATATCGAGGGCCACCAATTGTTCAAAGAAATGCCCCAAAGGAACTTAGTGTAATGGAACAATCCTCATACCCTAATGAGTTAACCAACCATAACCACCAAGTAACTCTCTCTCTGTATCTCTCCCACTTTGTCTCCAGATTATGATGAAGGTGCATTTTCCCTTTTATTTTGTTGTTCTTTGAATTTTATTAATTTTTGATGATTTTTGTATTGTTTTATTTTGTGGGATTGTTATACATATAGGATAAGGAGATTATGATGCAATCGGCAGTAGTTGGACATCAATTTGTTGACAAATAAGATGACTAATCAATTTGTTATGCATATAGAGAAAATGAGTTTGTTTGGGGTGGAGGCTTTGTTGAATTTTGAGTTTTTATATTTGACTTGGGTGATATACAGAATTAGGATTTCTATTGATTTATTTGTGATTCTTTGGTCGATCTGATTTCTATTATCATTTTGTCATCTGTTGCAGTTTGGATGTATACTTGGACATCTAAGCAATGCATTTGTACCTATTTAACTTTTTCTTGGCAATGTGATGTTTAGAAGTTGTTCAGTATTTCAATGTTTGACATTTTTTCTACATGTTTGGAAGTTCCCTTTTTTGCTCATGGTGGTTTGATTTGGAAGCCTCAACGCAAAGAGGCTTTCTCTCTCTCTCTCTCTCAACACAGATCAGATCCCTATTTTTATTTCACTTTCAGGCAGTTTCCGACGAGTTCCTCTGGTGGCTGTTCTGGCTGTTTTCTCAGTCCTTGGTGCAATTTTTTTTTCAAATATTTGGAGCTCTATTCTCAGTTTTGACTATTTTCTCAGTCCTCGGTACAATTTTTTTTTCTTTTTTCTTTTGTGATTTTCGTTGTTACATCGCTGAAGTAGGATTTTGAAAAGCTTTAATTGAACCATTATTTTCTTGAAAAGCTTACGTCGCTGAAGCAGGATTTTATTGGATGAATTTTCACAGCTCTAACATACTTAAAGTATGTTATTTGAAACACCATATCCATATGAAATATTTGTTGAAATGCCATAGAGAAACAGATCACTTGAATAACTCACTAACATTGGTTGAGTTTGTGATTTTCTGCCACCCGTTGTTGTTAGACCGCCGCCCATCAAGCCACAAGTTCTGCCCGTAGGTGTATTAGCTGCTATGTGTACTGTGGGTGTATTAGCAGATATGAGTATTGTGCTTAGGATTATATTCCATCCATCCATCAATTACCAGTAATGAGAAGGTTCATGGTGGTATTCCATCCATCTTTTTTACTGTTTTCATTTGCATTATGAGATAGTCTTTCATTCATTACTATTTCATTATTGCACATAAGTGTTGTGCATTTGTATTTTAAGTTTTTTATAACTTCAATTAACCTTTTTTTTTTGTTGTTGTCATGCTGCAAGTTACTTATTGAATTTTTACAGTACTTTGATCCTTGATTCTTAATCTCCTTCTCTTCTATTTAACTTATTTTCAGGTTTTTACAATACTTTTTCGGGTAAGTTTTTTACAGTACTATCCTTGCTTCTTAATCTCCTTCTTTCTATTGAGCTTATTGTTGTCATTGTTACTTTCCAATCCTAAGAATTTTGTACAAATTTGAAGTTGTCTGTAAGTAATCTCCAGTTTGCAAGATGCAAATTTCAAAGTAATAGATATACAAGTGGGAGGAAGAAGAAAAAGCTTTGCATATGAAACATCATTATAGTGCGTTACAAGTAGCACATGGCCAATGCAGGGATTTCACTGGTTCCATTTTGTATGTTAGAAACTTAATTTTGGTGCTTCATTGGTGATGAATTTGATCTGTTGAGTATAACTATTGGGTATTAATTAACTTTACTAAGAAAAATATGAAGAGTTTAAAAAAATAGACAAAAGGGAGTTTTGGGGCTAGGTTATCCCCTGTCATATCTAATCCTTATTTGTCAAATATTTGAAAGGCCTAGAGTTGTTTGATATTGGTGTGACTCTTTTGAATTATGCTATCCATGCCACTGTTTTGAATTATGCAATCCTTATTTGCTGCTTTCATGGTGCAGACACTTCATGCTACAGGATCATTTCACCAGGTGGAAGTCTTGGACTAATTAACAAGAGTAATCGGTATCAAAAAATTTTACAATGGGTTTTGGAGAAATGCTTACTTTTGCACTCACGAGGCAGAGCTTTCAGGTATCCTTTCAAGGCTATGTGCAGTGATGTTTGGCCCATTACTTTACCACAAGAAAGTTGTTCTTTCCAATTATTTTAAGGTTTTGCTTTGATAGTCCTTCTCAAACCATTAGAAGACCCGCATACACACGTGCTATATTTGTGGTCCTATATTTTTCTATGATATAAAATTTGATTGCTCTTGCTGGTTGATCTGAAGATCACTCAGAATTGCCAATGTTCTGGCTAGCTTGCCAATTAATTTGAAGCCATATTGGACTGTATGTAAAATGCTTAAGAATGTTCATTAAATCCCGTTGTTCGTTCTTTTGCTTATTTATTTGATAAAAGTAAATAGTTTAAAGTTCATCTATATTATTATTGTTTTACTTAATTTCTAATGTTGATGACTCTCTCGAGTTATGAAATTTGATCTATATGCCGCAACATGGTTCAAGAAGTTGAAATGGTAAAGATGTTTTCCATTTTAGAGAATAAATGATGCATCAATGTCATGGATGTAACCTCCCGAGTCTTCAGATAACCTGTGCTTGGCCTTGGAGAAACTTTGCTATTATTATAATCATGGTCCTCTTGAACCAATCAACAAACCTGTTTTCCAAGCTAGAAGCCAGGTTTATACTATATTGCATAGCTCTGTATCACCTACATTGAACTGACCAAGGGATTTGATATTACCATTATTTTCACCTCCTATCACTTACCTGATTTCCACAAATACTTTGGCTATTTATGAAAAATGCAATCTTTAGACACTATATCATCAGTGCATCCTCTTTTACTTGCCTTCTGCATCGTAGGCTCCACAACTAACTTTCACCTTCGCCATTTGGTAGTGCCTTCACCGTTGTGTCAAGAAGCATCATGTAGACAATCACTTTGGTAAATTATTAATTGTGTTGGTTGCAAATGTTTCTTCCATGAATTTTAGAGGTCAATACATTTTTTTTCTTTTTGATGTACAAGAAAAAAATGAGAAACAATATGAATAAAATATTAGTCTATGTTGGCCAAAAGGGCTTGGGATTCTCATATCGAAAGTTAGCTTTCTTGGAATCACACCAAATAAAGATACCATCCGTAATGGATTACCATGAAGATACTATGAAGTTTACCCTAATCTTTAAGCATACTGCAGACATTGAACTTCACAACGTTACCTATGCTTATTGTCCAATTTATGTATTTTTTCAGTGAACTTCACAACGGGAAGCGACCATCGGCAGTGCGGCTTTAGCGACGACACAACTCAAGTAACGACGGTGACCTCTTGTGTATTTTGTCCAAACTTTGATATGTTGCTGTTATTTTAGTCCACTTATCTATCTAAGTATCTTTTTCTGTATTTTAATGTGTGAGTTGGATTTTCATGACTTGAATAGAGTTTTTAAATTTTAAGTTATGTGATTTTTTAAGAAATAGGTTGTGATTACGCACATTTCTTTTAAGACATACATTTGGTGATTTTTACAAAGAAATGTATGCAGTTGAATAGCGAGAAATAGAGAAACTGCATGATATTTTTTTTTGGTATTCATGACGTGCAAACGATGGTTATGACATGATTTGATTATGATTATTAAATATATAAGTTTTGTAGATAGGGTGATATATTTGTGGCATCATATTTTTCAAGGATATTCTGCCGAAAAATTGAAATTTTCTTATAAAGTATCCACATTTTAACCATTTTTATTTCACTAAAGTCATGACATTAAATATCAAACATTGAATTTCAGTTTAATGCATGTTTATATTCATTGTTTGATTATTTCGTGTTTAAAAACTTTGTACAGTGCCTTCAGACACGTGATATAGGGCAAGTTTAGGCTCTTACTTTAGGTTGTGTCCGAGTTCAATGTTTGATTATTTCGCATTCAAATTCAATGTTCGATTTTTTTTTGTTGCATCGTGCCTTCAGACACGAGTTATCCCTAGTATATATAATAAAACATAAGTGTGTTTGAATTTTATTTCAGTCATATTTTTCCTCTCAAAATCATCTCCAATCACTTACCTCACCCATCATTTATTTGTCAGACTCAAATGTCAAATCGCATCATTTATTTCTAACACATGTTTAATCATTTATATATCTCCTCCATAAAAACATCATATCACTCATTTCTATCATATATTTAATTATTTAATATTTTATTAATTTGTAGTTAAAATATTTTTAAAAAAATTAATATAACGGGATCGATTTCTTGGACACTCGGATTTTATATTTTATCGTGCCTTCAAGCACGGATTATGACTAGTATATATATATATATATAATTGAAAAGATGGTTTGGGAGTATTTATTCTCTAATTTCTAGCTTTCTAGAGTCAAGACTTATTAATCATAAATGAATTCAATTGATCAAAAATTTTAAATTGTCGATATAATTACTCTCATTAGCGTTATGATAATCTATATATGTATCTTGTTAATGTTTATATGTTTATAAGTTTGTCTCACACTGGTTACATTATAAAATCTCATTACTTTTTTATACTATAAATTGACATCCTCATGTATATGGTAAAGCACACTAAAGTAATATAAATTGATATTCGTTTTCTATCCTTCTCTCTCTGACAACGTTCTAACCTACACAGTCATCCCCTGACAATCCTTCGACGACGTTTCGATCGTCCTTTGACGATGTTCTGATTGATTCCCAACCATCTTTTCGCAACCTTTGGCTATCCTCCAACGACTTTCTGGTCTAGCCTCTGATGACCTTCTAGTCACCCTCTATGCGATATTCTGACCTGCCCGGCCATCCTTTGGCTATCCTCTAACGATGTTCTGGTCATCTTTTGGTTGTGTTCCGATTGCTTCCCGACCTTCATCCGATAATTTTTTGGTCGTCCTTTAACGGAGTTTCGACCTTCCGATAGTCCTTCGACGACCTTCCAATCGTCCTCCACGCGACCTTGTGATCTATCACAACCATTCTCTAGTTGTCCTCTGACGACATTTTGGTCGCCTTTAGGCGATGTTCTGATCACCTCCTTGTCATAATCTGGAAACCTCCGGATGTCCTTCAATGATGTTCTGGTTGTCCTCCGGCGATGTTTCGATTTGCCCCTAGCCATGCTCCGATGACCTTCCGGTTGCCCTCACGACAACATTCTGACTGGCTTGGCCATCCTTTGAAAGTACTCGGTTGATGTTTCGATCGCCTCCGGCCATCCTCTTACAACCTCTGCCTATCTTCCGGTGACGTTTCAATCTATTTCAACCAAACTTTAGGGAGGTTTTCAGTTGTTTCGGTCATCTTCTGACAAGGTTGAGACCTGCTCCGACCATCTTCTGATGACATTTTGACCTGCTTCGTTCATCTTCTGATGATGTTTTGACCTGTTTGGCTATCCTCTAGTGATATTTCAATCTGTTTTGGCCATCATCCGGCGACGTTCTGACTTGCCCCGCCATCCCCAAGTGAGGTTCTGACCTGCCCTGGTTATCTTGCAGTGAAGTTCTATCCTGCTCCAACCATCCTCCAATGATGTTTTGGCCTACTCTAAAGAGGTTTAGACCTACTCTGGCCATCCTCCGGTGATTGTTCCGATCTACTCCTGCCATCCTTTAGTGACCTCTCGGCTATCCTCCGATGACTCTCTGATCTTTTTTGTGACAACCATAGTGCTATAACTTACAATGATGTCTTTCATGAGTGCGCAACACGAATCAAGATAGGTTATAATTTTGTGCGTCATCACTTACATGATGCATCAAGCCTCATTGGGTTTAGTCTTAAAATGAACCAAGTTATTCAGGCTCGGCTTGTGACAAATGAATCAAGTTTGAGCACATATGTAAACTCATTTTTTAGCTTAGTTTAAACTCGATTCGATATACTAATTAGTACAAAAAAATATAGAAAGTCGTTAAATTTAAGCAAATTATTACTTGACTAGTAAGAACTTTTTATTATAACTGAGCGTTAGACTATAGTTTCTTAAAATTGTATACAATACTCCCATAGCTTCCAAAATTATTTTATATCACGACAATTTAAATTTGTGTTTCATAGGGTAATCTTCCAATATACGATTAGGTTGACTAATGAAAATTGTTATGATCATCGTATTCCTCGTCTTTAGTGCCAACTTTATTCTAATAAAAACACATCAAATTATCCTAGCGTAGAACTCAGTCCATACTTAATACCAACTCAAACCCAAATCCAATTTAATATAAACTGCTTCCATATACATCAACTCGCCCCCTAAAATGCCCCAATTTACCTTCGCAACCAACTACCTTATACTATCGTCATCGTCTCCTTTACTCCCCCTCCTCTCAAACCCCCCCCGGGGTTCTTACCATCATCTCCATCTCTCAAATTTACCACAACCACCACACGCATACAAAACTCTTTCTCACACATATAGTCACAATTACACTTACTAATAGAGGATTATTTAGATTGAGAGATAGAGATAATAGATAGATTGAGGACATTAGATTGAGAAAGATCTATAGAAAGATCAAGGGAGAAAAAGGTGATTTGGGCACTTATGTGTGTGCATCTATGTCTGAACGCGTGTGTGTGTATAAGCAAATAAAAAAGAAAGAGAAGAAATACATGAATGTGTGCGTGTATAAGTAAATCAAAAAGAGAGAAGAAATACATGAAGGCGGAAGAAAGGATGGTATTTGGAATAGTTTTAAGTTTATTCTTTTCTATAGAATCATTTCTTAACCTAAGTTGATTTAAACAAGGAGTCAAGGGTACTTGGTTGTAGAAGTGATTGGATACAAGAAAAAGCAATATAGGCAAATTATAAACAAGAAGTGGTGCCCTTAGAGCAACAAACTCTTGCAAGGGCAAACTGTCATTTTGAAAACTATAATATACTCTCTATAATTTCATTAAATTCATGTACGATCCCTTTATATTTTCGATTTTCAAAATTACCCGTATGGGTGTGTTTGGATAATAGGATAAGGTAGGCTAACACCAATAAATAGAGGTTAATAATGCAATGGGGCCACACAAATTCTTTGTTTGGAAAGATGAAAATGAGATAGGATATGAATCTCGGGTTCAATCTTGAATTGGCTGCTACAGTAAAAATTAATCCTTCTAGATAGGTTAAAATTAACCCACTTTCCCCAGGATTTAAATCCCAACCAACTGGATAAGTCTGGGTAATTACTTGTTTACCCCCTCTCGTTTCTCGATAACATTCTATCTCTTTCTTCATTCTCGTTTCAAGGCTTGGTTGACAGGTTATGAAGGCAACGAAAAAGAAGCTAAAGACGTCTCGGCTGCTAGTCTCTAGTAAGTCTCTCTCTCTCTCTCTCTCCTTCTCTAGACCGAGATGGAAACAAATCTAGCTCACTATGAAGATCCAAATCAGCTTCGATCTCATGGATGATGGTCACTGACTGTGTGGGTCTTCGATCTCATGGATGACTTTCCTGTTGAATTTCCAGGGAAAGCCACTACTTATGAGCCTTGGCTGTGATGATGGAGGCAGAGGTGATTTCAATGGTGGTGGAGGCAGAGGTGGTTTCAATTGTGGTGGATTTGGGAAGTGTTGGTTTTTCTTACTTTCTCTCTTTATCCGGCTATGGGGTGGTCTATTGAAGAGGCTGGTGGTTTTGTCGAGTTGGGCCAAAATCTGATTTTACTTTTTTTTGTTTTATTTTTTATTTTGTGGGGGTGGTCTATTCCCATTTTGTCATTTTTTTTAATAGTATAGTTGAGTTGATTATTCAATTTATTAGCATAAATTGGATGTAATATATTTTTTGATAAACCTGACAATTGAACTGGTGATCTTTGAAGATTGATATGCTAGCCTTTTTTTGTTGGTTTAAGTTTTGAAGAAGGATTTGAAAATTCATAAGGGGATTAGGAAAGATTAATTATGGTTGTTAATTTGTGGAAGTTAAAGAGTGTTGTACAATTGAGATTGAAAAAAATAAAATAAATTTTGCTTTGGGCGTAGGAGGAGTGGCGTCTCAAGTTCCAAAAAGGGTAATGTTGAAGAGATTTTGGAAAAAAAAAAAAAAAGATTTCCAAGAAAATTTCAACCATTTTTTTATCCAAATATAAGATAGGATTGGATTGGTTAAAAGGTGTAATAGTCAAAATATATCATATTATTATTTTTAGATAGTGGATCCTATGAACATATAAAATTGATTTATCAAACATTGACATACATACATATCCAATCTAGATATGTGTAATACCCCACAGGCGTATATTAATATAGTAATATGCGAGTTTAATAGTTCTTTTGTATATAATGGTGTAAGAATGAATCACATAGGTTAAAACATTATAAATGAATACTTAGGAGACAAACGAATCTAGGAAGTTTAATTATCAAAGGCGTTTGAGATTGAAAATAGTTATTAGATAAGTTTCTAAATATATTTAGGTCAAGATAATGTTTTCATTGAATCCGGAAGGTCGAAAAACCTTGGGAAAGGTAATATGAAGTGCATTGGAAACTTGGTAGACGGAGGAAGAATCTGTCTGCTGATTAGTACCGGTACCCCGTTTACAGACTGGGTACCGGTACCAAATGGTACCGGTACCGAGTACCGGTACCCCGTTTACAGAAAGTTTTTGGTACCGGTACCCCTATTCCAGAAGGTTTGTAGTACCGGTACTGGGTACCGGTACTGGGTACCGGTACTGGGTACCGGTACTATATGGTACCGGTACTGGGTACCGGTACCAAATGGTACCGGTACCGGGTACCGGTACACCCGATAAAAACCTGAATGTTTCAAGTCGCGACCGTGGTCCAAGGCTAGCCTTATAAATACCTAAGGTC
>CM042186.1:47266946-47279973 GCA_023539305.1 Ilex asprella | reverse complement strand
ATTCCAGAAGGTTTGTAGTACCGGTACTATATGGTACCGGTACCGGGTACACCCGATAAAAACCTGAATGTTTCAAGTCGCGACCGTGGTCCAAGGCTAGCCTTATAAATACCTAAGGTCGTCCATTTTGGCCTCATTTCAGCCACTCCAACATTAGAAACCCTAAGAGAGAAAGAAAGGAAGAGAAAAGAGGAAGGAAGGAAGGGAAAAACAAGAGATTAAGGGTAGATCCAAGAATCCAAACCCTAGATCTTCAAGACTCAAGGTAGGGGTTTTCTTCCATTTTCATTCAATGATGTTAGGGTTATTGTATACGTACATTTGGACTCTAAATAGTATATATTTGTTATGGGTTCATTGATTCTAAGTCTTAGTATGAATATTCACATGATTTGAACAAAATAATAGTTGGAAATTTATCAAACCCTAATTTTTGGAGAAAATATGGATTTCTATCTATATTTTCAATTCCTCTTGATTTCTAAAATGCTAGAGCTTTGTGTTGGGTGTTAAAATGATAGTATGGATGATCTCATGCCTATTTACTTTAAACTTGTCTCTTGTAACATGAATTGCGAAATGAGTTGTATTCTTAAATTGTTCTATTACGTATTTGCCTGTGAAAATTGGGAAAAATCATGGAATTGATGATATATGAGATGTTGAGTATATTGTTGGTATGGCACTCATGTGTATGGTGTTGTGAGGGACTTGGATTGCCTTCAAAGATTGCCGCAGGGCGTTAGAGGTTAGTCTATCCCAATGAGGGATGAGATGGTTGTCTAATGCTCGTAGTGGATCATTGTTGTGACAATGATCACTATTGTTCACGGATACCGGGGAAAAGGGTTAGTATACTAGACACCTTGGAAGGATTTCGTCAATGCCGTATGAGACGGTACACGCCCTTCCTAAATTGGCCTGTGATTGTGATTATATAGAGGTGAACGAGGTAGATTCGTTGGGTAGATTCATGAGAAGCGACAGCCTACTTGAGTGGTACCAAATATAAATTATTGTTCATTGTACCAAATAGTATTTCCCCAAGAGTTTCGGGTAGTATGGGATGCCGCGATAACTTGTGGAAATGGTATATGGTGGATTGGATTATATTGGAACTGTTTGTCAATTAAAGTCGATTTCATTCTCTTTTCATTGCTTTATTATTGTCCAAACTTGAGATCTCTTTTAAAATGCCCTTGTTTTATTTCAAATGTTATACATATGCTACTTGTGAAATGAGACCGACCGTTTTCTATGTTTTTTTAAAACCTTGTTTGGATTTGAAAGAAATTTTCTACAGAGCTTCGTGCTCACCCCCTACTGCTAACCTTTTTCAGATTACGTACTTGAGGAGGAGTTAGGAGCCGAGGAGGCCGTCTAGTGGGGGACTCCGATCGACGGGAGTGTGGATCCCGAGGTGGACGCTTAGAGTGACCCCTTTTCTTTTGTTTTAGACTAGGATGTTCTTTTGAAAATTTTGTAGCCTAGTTTAGTTTGAATTTCCGCTGCAAGACTGACTTTGATATTATTGTGGAGATGTAAATGCCATTGATTGGCATATTCTTTTGGATATTATTGTATATGCCTGAATAGTGAATTAAATTCTTTTGGATATGAAGTTATGTAGTTGTTCTCATGATTGTAAATAGTTATTGAATGTAATGCCTTCCTGGGGATATTTTGGGGCGTTACAATATGTGGTTGGCCAGATTTAACTTGAATGGCAAAATTATATTTTTGATATCCTATTTAATCCTCTCCGACCATCCATCCAAACACACCCTATGCGTTGTGAATAAACCACGGTGCATCATCCATTTACCAACCCGGTCCAGCTCTCTCTCTCTCTCTCTCTCTCTCTCTCTCCACTGCGGCATGGACTCGCTTATTCTTTCCCCTCATCTCTCCCCTCCCTCTCTCTCTTCCTTCACACCCCAAAACCTCCGTCACTCTCTTTCCAAAACTATCAGTTTCTCTCTCCGCCCATATACTCCACCACCTCTCAAATCCTCACTCACTTCTCAGCAACCCATCTTACAGTCCAACTCCAAAACCCCAAATTCTAGTCTTGTGTTTGACCTCGAAGAACCCAGTAATCTCTCGCTCCTCTTAGCCTCGGCTCCGCAGACTCCGGCCACCGCGATGCGCGGAGCCGAGTCCGATGCCATGGGACTGTTGCTGAGGGAAAGAATTGTTTTTTTAGGGAACAACATTGATGATTTTGTTGCTGACGCTATTATCAGTCAGCTTCTTCTGTTGGATGCTCAAGATCCAACTAAAGATATTAGACTATTTGTCAATTCTCCTGGTGGTTCTTTGAGGTACGAACATATTATGAATTATGACTGATGTTTGGTTAAATTTTGATTGTTTATTGCATAAATTGATAATTTTTATGTTAGGCAATTTCCTCTGTATATTTTATCAAATGATTGCGAACATTTTTTCTTCGTTAAGTTAAATAAAAACTGTGAATGTTTTTGTACATTTGCCATATGTTAAGCAAGATTTTAAATATAAATTAATATGGGTATAGTTAATTTTTTTTTTCATTTGAGTTATTTTTCTGGTGTTTGTTTGTTTAGATAGCGTTAGCAGCTTGGTTGCCGAAAGTTTAATCTTGTCTTCCTCAACGGAATGTTTCCACCACATACTGCACGCTCATTGAGGGATAACTTTTGGGTAGTTGTGAGATAATGTTGAAACACGTAGTTGTATATAGAGAGTGTGAGATTTTGAAGATTGTTAAAATAATATCATTGGATCTTGACTTTTGCACCTAAGTGGTTGAAGCGTCTCTTTTATACTTTTCCTTTTTGGGAAGAGGAGGGGAATAAGAGGTTTAATTTTCCATTGAAAGGATGGTATAATGTTTGCAGCTAAAAATTGGAGATAGATGCATCTATAATCACATATTTATAGTGGAATTACGATATGCAAATAGAAGATTTCACATGGGAATCTTGGTATAGGGTTTAATGAGGGAGTAGGACTATTAGGTTTGGATACATTTTGCTACAAGTTAATGGATATGCTCAATGTATGACCATTCAATGTATAGGATGGCAATATTTGTTTTGAAAGTGAGGTTTGAGGGGACATGTATTGGATAGTGATCGTGTGAAGTACAGCGAAGGCTTGGGGACACAAATTGTTGGTAAAGATGATTGGTCTCATGATTATCTCATAAATATCAGGAAGTAAAATTAAGTTGGAAGGACTCATATACTGTGGCAGGATAAGAAGTAGGTTCTTTGAAGCTTAAGAGAAGGAGAGGGGGGGTGAAGAAAAGACAAATGAATGGCATGATGGTATGGCAGCTGGGGAGTGCAAGTTTGTAGGTAGTAATGGCTTCTTATTGATGAGTATGTTGTTCTGTTAGATTGCCAAATTGTGAGTTGTTTGCTGATAAGCATTAAGGATACTGATACTGTGTGATAAAGGTGAGCTACAAGTAACATAGTTGGAGGGCTTAGAGACACTAGATAAAAAGCACAATAATACTATACTGACCAAAATTAGGGACCAAAAAAAGTGATTAAATGACATGGCAACTGACGTGGAAGGCTGATTAAGCTCCACGTTAGCCGCCATGTCATTTGGTCTTTATTTTTTATCCTTAATTTTGGTCAGTGTAGCATTATTGGACCAAAATTAGGGGCCAAAAAGACTAAAAGAGTGACCAAATTACATGGCGGCTGACGTAGAGCCTAATTAGTCTTTCACGTCAGCCGCCATGTCATTTGGTCACTCTTTTTGGTCCCTAATTTTGGTCAGTGTAGCATTATTGTAAAAAGCAACTGTAGTAAAGCAAGCAGTGGGAATATACCATATGACAGCATGGAAATTTTTTTGTGCCATATGGAATTAACAAGGTGTTTAAATGAGGAATTCATTGAATTTTTCCGTAAGCATCATGCATGGAGAGGTGCGTGGATTCTCATCCACCATTCAATATTCTTGTGTTCATTTTGTCATGCATATGATCGTAGCAGTACCTGCATTCCAATAAAGGATAATAGATTAGAGAATAATTTCCTTTGTTGGGCCTTTTTTCACTTACTCATGTGACATTCAAAAATTCAAATTTGACCTTTGAACCTCAGAATAAGAGTATGGCAGTGGTTGGTCAGGACCGAATCTTTTGGGTCTTCTTGAGTTGTGAGCTTAATGAGTATCTATCATGCTGAGTTTGAAAACCAAGTCTAGTGTTGGCTTGAGCTAAGCTTGACCATTCTCAAATTACCCGAACCAAACTTGGGCATCCAAATACTCAAATCTGCTTAGTTTGTTTGCATCGGTGGCAGCTAATTAGAGAATCTGAATTAGTTGTTACACTAGTTCTTCTTTTTTCTTTGCTGATTTTCTTTGGCTGTTGTCATTTACCAGTGCTACAATGGCTATCTATGACGTCGTGCAGCTTGTGAGGGCTGATGTCTCCACAATTGCACTGGGAATTTCAGCATCAACAGCTTCCATAATCCTGGGTGGTGGCACCAAAGGCAAGCGCTTTGCAATGCCAAATGCACGAATAATGGTACACCAACCACTTGGAGGTGCAAGTGGGCAAGCAATAGATGTGGAAATTCAAGCCCGTGAAGTTATGCATAACAAGAATAATGTCACCAGCATCATATCGAGTTTCACTGGTCGCTCTTTTGAACAAGTTCAGAAAGACATTGACCGAGATCGTTACATGTCTCCTATAGAAGCAGTTGAATATGGCATCATTGACGGGGTTATTGATAGAGATAGCATTATTCCCCTTGAGCCTGTGCCTGAAAGGGTGAAATCTACACTGAGTTATGAGGAAATCAGCAAAGACCCGAGGAAATTCTTGACACCAGACATCCCTGATGATGAGATATATTAGCTGGTGCAATTCATACAGGTACACGGTTTTGCAGTTTATCTTCGGCATGCAGGGTGCCTAGTGGTTAGAATGGGAATTTGTGAAATTGGAGCAAGAATGCCATATTTATTTCAATTGTGATATTGATTGCTGTGATCTTTTACTAATAATATGAGCTTATGAATGAACTTGGAGTTGACAATGATGACTCTGCATTCAATATTGCACCTGTTAACCGAGAAATTGTTTACTTCTGTAATGTTTGACTCGGAGTTAATTTGCCTACCTTTGAGGAAGATTGACAGAAGGAAAAAACCAAAGCATAACATAAACTATAATGTACTACCTCATTGACCTTTTTGTACATCTTTTTCTAGGGACCTAAGAAGAGTTGGAAAATCACAAATCAGACTTTGTAAACTGGGTTTATGTTCATAGCATCAGTTGCCTGAATGGAAGACCCTAAATGCTTCAATCATCAATGCATAAGTGCACCTTCTGCACAGGCTGGATTTATGTCCTTGGCTTTTGCTGTCTGATTTAACATTGCGCATATACTATGCAAATAACTATTACTTTTTCTGCCTCTGATTCCTTCCGGAGAAAAAGAAAAGAAAAAAATGTGGTTTTTTTTTTTGGTCTTGGGGGTATTCGTGGGGGCGGGAAGGAGAGAGTGAGCCTCTTGGAGGTCATCTGATGCCACACCAAGGTAAGCTCGTTGGGTTTCTAATTTGAAAATCATTGATTCTTCCTTGGCAGACCTAATTATTGCGGATTGCTATTTACCCGTGAATGTTCTAAGCTACAGATACGAGAATCGTGCAAATTTTGGGCAATGTTTTTCCTTGTTTCCTTAAACCAGGCATTGTGGGAGGCTTTGAGATGGCAAACAGTAACTTTCTGTTCCATTTGCTGTAAGAGGTCTTGGGTTCTCTGGGGAAGACGTCCAGAACCACAGCCCAAAATTTAAGAGCATTGCCATGTTTGATATTTTTATGACCATAACTGTATGAAACTGATTGTTCCAAGAAAATATTTTTGATCTCTCTCTCTCATTTGAGGAAACTAGATGATAGAGATAATTTTAGCTTCTGTAGCAAATACCATCATTTTAACCAAAATTTACTGAAATATTTTTGAATTTTTTATTTTTTTATTTACTTTTGGTTATTATTGATGTTATTAGTTTAGAGAAATCTTAAAGAAATATATAAAACATTAGAGAAAATTAAGTATTTTTATTCTGTTTTATTGATTTTCTTACAATGAAAAAGGGTAAATTACATTTATATATTTTTAAGTTTATTACTTAATCACACAGATCTTTTTATATTTGAAATATTACACAAAGAACCCTAAGTAACGGTAAACTAACAAAACTAACAAAAAAATATAAAATGACTATTATAACCTTTAATAAATGAGACACAAGCAATCCCAAGCCACCAAACCCGAATCCAAACCCCAACCCAACACTAAACTCTAACCCAAACTTGAATACAAAAACGGAAAAACCCTGCCCTCTACATCCCAACTCTTTCTCTCCTTCTCTATCCACAGTCCGCTTTTCCTTCTGCCTCTCTCTTCTTTCACATCTCCATCATACTACCACCCATCCTATATCAATCCCTCTTTCTCTCTCGTCCTCCAGCTCCACCAATACCACTACTTCCACAGCCATCTCCCAACCAATTTCTGAAAATTGGAGAAGCTATGAAGGGTCCAGGTCTAAAAATTAGTTTGTTGACCTAGGATTCATAGTAGTACTTGTTGGCAATGGTGTTGGGGTGTTCTATTCGAAGCATTTGCATAACCTTCTCTCTTTGAAGCTAAATCTCTATCAAGTAGCCTAACCTTTGATTTGGCCCTACTTCTAGCACAATCTCCTGATTTCACTCAGTTTTCCCCCACCAGTATAGGCCATTACGTGTGTGTAAGAGAGTTGATCCAATGGAAGTGGATGTGGCTTCTAGGTTCAGATCGATGGATATGGAGAGTTGGTCATGTCTCAGACGGTTGGTCGTCACCAATTTAAACCTCACATTGGTCTAAGACTAAATTGATGAAATTAAAATTTTAGAAACTAAAATTCAACTAGTTGTAAACCTCGATCACTATTATTGAAATGTATCCTAAAAAAATGTTTGGGGTAATAGGAAAAAGGCAGATTGAAAATTATGTTTTGTATATAACGATGACATTATGTAATTTTAACGGTTACATTAACAAAGCCTATCATCATGGTCTACGTGTTTCGTGAGCACAAATTTTAGTGGTTTACATGAAATATTTCGAACGTGACGGTCTGATAACGGATAACCCATCCTGGTTGAGTATATAATTAACACTTCTGCCATGTATCGGACCAGACCATTTTCAGCTCCCGAGCACTGAAACACCCAGCAGATGCAGCAAAACCCTCTCCTAAACCCCAAGAAAAAAAGCTGTAAACCCTAAATTCATGGAACTCCCAACTGTCAATTTTAAAGGTTCAACCTATGGCAGTCTCTTCTGCACAATCATTATCATCAAAGGTACTCCCTTTACTACTCAAACCCATCACACCCTTTGGCTTATTCACGTTTTCTTACTCTGGATTACCCAAAACCCCTGTGGACAGAATCACAGTAGCATTTCAACAGGAAAACCTCAAACTCATAGACCCTTTATCTCTCTCTAAACTACAATCACTCCACGTCGACTCTATTCTTTTTAATCTTCGGCACAAGCCCAGTTCAGCAATTAGGTTCTTTGAGTGGTCTGACAATATTCTGGGGTTTAATCACACAATTGAATCTTTTTGTGGCCTTGAACATTTGTTGCTCAGTAATCGAATGTTCGATCCGGCCAGACTGGTTTTTGGTAAAATGGTGGGGAAGTTTGGGGACTATGATTGTTTTGGTGTGTTTGATAAGGGGTTCAGAGTTTATGGGTCGAATAAGAATACTGTGTATAGCTTCTTGATTGAGAATTATTGTCGAGTTGGGATGATTGATCGGTCCGTTGAGTTGTTTTTTCGATTGTCTAAAATGGGTATTTTAATTTCACCTTATGCATTATCGAAAATGCTGAGTTCTTTGATTGATTCGAAGCAAATTGATGTTATTTTGGATGTGTGTGGAGAAACGAGTAATGGGTTGAGAGAAGAACAGTGTCGGCATTTTGATGTGTACAGTTTCGTGATGCATGGTCTTTTCAAGAAGGGTGAAGCTGAAAGAGGGTTGAAGTTTCATCGAGCATTGATTGAGAGAGGGTTCGTGCCTAATATTATTGCTTGTAATAAGATTATGAAAAGCCTTTGCAATGGTGATTTTACAGGAGTTGCTTATGGTTTCTTTTCGTTGATATTAGAATTAGGTCCAAATCCGAGTCTGGTGACGTTTAGCACATTGATTAACGCTTATTGCAATGAGGGAAGATTGGAAGAGGCATTTGAGCTCTATAATATTATGATAGCAAGGGGTATAACTCCTGATTTAGTGCTTTATAGTATTCTTATTGATGGTCTTTTCAGGGCGGGGAAGATGGTGGAGGGGCATCAACTACTCTCCGTGGCGATAAATAGTGGCATCAAGTTGGATGTGGTGGTTTTCAGCTCCATTTTGGATGCATGTGTGAAAATGGGGGATTGGGAAAGAGGGCTTGAAGTGTATAACAGAATGTTGAAGCAAGGGATCATGCCTAACATGGTTACATATGGTATTCTGGTGAATGCATTGTGTCAAAAGGGCCAGCTTCCTGAGGCTTTTGGCATCGTTGGTCAGATGCTGAAACAGGGTGTTGAGCCCTCTGTTTTAACATACAGCAGCCTGATTGATGGCTTGTGCAAGGCAGGAAATTTGAGAGGCGGGTTTGGTTTATACAAGGATATGGTAAAGAATGGCTATATTCCTGATGTTATCACTCACAGTGTGCTTATAAATGGTCTTACTACACATGGACAGATGGGTGATGCTCTTAGATTATTCTACCAGGCACTGAAGAGTGGTTTAATTCCCAGTGTATTTATGTTTAACACATTAATATATGGTTGGTGTAGACTGAAACGAATAAAGGCTGCTGTGAAGTTTTACATCCAAATGGTTATGTGTGGTATGGTACCGGATGTAGTTACGTACACTACGCTTATTAGAGGTATCAGTGAGAAGGGGAAACCATTTGAGGCATTAGTTTTTTTCTTTCAAATGCTTAAAAGGGGTTTCTCTCCAGATATATTAACATACTGCACTATCATTGATGGACTCTGTAAACATAAAAATCTGACGGCTGGATCACGAATTTTTGACATGATGCTCCAAAATGGAATAGATCCTGATATTGTTATATACAATGTTCTCATTAATGCTCTTTTCAAGGAAGGTCGCTTGGAAAATGCTTTGGAACTTTTCAGGAAGGTTTTTGAGTGTGGACCAGAACCTGATATTGTGACCTACAACACAGTAATCTGTGGATATTGCTCTTTGAAAATGTTGCATGAGGCAGCTCAACTTTACGAGGAGCTGAAATTCAGACGGATTGAACCCAACGCCGTTACTTTTTCTGTTCTGATCAATGCATTATGTAAAGAAGGCAAAATGGAGGATGCGATGTCGTTATTTTCGGCAATGCTGGAAAAAGGTCCAGAACCTAATGTGGTTACGTATAGTTGTTTAATTGATGGCTACTTTAAGGCCTGTAATATGAGAAATGCCTTTGAGCTTCATGAAAAGATGCTTGAGAATAGTATCTCTCCGAATATTGTGACTTACAGCATCCTGATTGATGGTCTATGCAAAAGGGGACTGATGGAAGAAGCATCTTTTACCTTTCATCATGCTTTAGAGAGGCATTTGTTACCTGATGTCATAACGTATGGGATCCTCATTCACGCATTCTGCAAGGTTGGGAGATTAGCAGATGCCATGATGTTTTATGACCGCATGTTGGGAGAAGGCATCATGCCAGATGCATTTGTGCAGAGAATACTTGCTGAATATCGTCTTCAGAATAGCCAGACAGAAAAACTGTGTACTCAACTGAAGCATGTGCAGAGGACATCTTCCCATTCATAGTTGAGAAATGGCTGGTTTGGAGGAAGTCAGTCTCACGGTGAATGATTTTTCACTGTGTTCTTCCTGGAGAGTAACTATATCCATACAGACTATTGTTTAGGAAGCTGATTTATATGTGTAATACTCAACAATTCATTTATATGAATACTGTACTCACATTTTTCATGTAAAAGACAGAAGGTACTTGTACTGTAGCAATATGTGTTATATCAAATTGTGGGCACGTATAGTGAATTGCAAATGAGTCTGTATGCTATGTATGTTTTCTTGCAAAAAGTGAGACCATAGTTGTCATGTAGCAGAGTTGTGCAGTTTGGATATTTACATACTTTTGTTCTTCTTTCACACTGATTTTAAGGAAGGGAGGATTATGCGCCTCCTCTTCGATCATAATATTGCTCAAATGGCTCTTCTTCCTCAGTTAGCTTTGTTGGAGTGATGATCAGCTGTCTTTGTATATTGAAGAGATGTAATTGTCACACACGCGTGCACATTCTGAATGTCGATGGCTTTCATGACATATGCAAGCAACATTACACATGATCTGCTACAGCAGATATTGGTTATGAGCGTGGATATTAGATTGGTACCCTTGAGTCGCAATTGTGAACTTAGGATGGCCATTAGCAATCGGGCTTATACGCATGTCTTTGAGGAGTTGTCCTTGGATGGGAAAACTTCAAGAAAGCCAGTGTAATGAACTTAGCCAAGCCAATGAATTGTCGATGAGGCCCAAGTGTAAAGAAGATGAATTTGTCAACTGATTATTTTACTATTGAATATCTATTTCTTTCCTTTTGTTGTCTTGCTCTTGTATCATGGTAACTTTCTTTTGTAATTCCACTGTTCAGACTGAAAAACTTCCACTTCTATGGTGTTTAGTATTGCTTATTGCATTTGATTCAATTCTTGAGTCTGATACTGGTTGTGTCTCCTAAGTCCCTATTACATCTTTCTGCTTTTTCCTCCACGTTGAGAATTTAAAAAAAAAAAAAAAACCGAGAACAACGTAAATTTTGTGAAGCTTGTACAAATGATGTGCATCAAATCAATCAAGGTGTTTTTTGATTCGGACTTTCGACGTTAAAGGGTTAATTGAGAATAGTTTTGCTCTTTCTCTATAAGCTAGAAGGTCACAACTTCAAATAACAATAAATGATTGTATTTTTTAGGTTTGAGAAGAAATAATTGAGAATTAGAGATGTCACTGTTAACACACACTGTGGAGAACGTCAGGTATGACTCACTTTCAAATTAAAACCTTGCCGACTCTCCAAACATAGATAATGGGGATTCAAAGTAAACACAACACATGAATCCATTATTGCCGATTGATTTTCAATATTCCACAGTATTGTACCACTACTCTGATTAAATATAATAGTTGTAACAATTTTCAAAGGATTAATATATATAAACTAGTCATAACATGTGTCTAAAGTCACGATGAAATATAAAAGTCGAGTGTCCAAAAAGTCGATCCCACTATATTAAAATTTTTCAATATATATATATTCGTATATGGATAATGTTTGAAATAAAAATTATGTTAAACTACAAATTAATCAAATATTAAATGATTGAATATGTGATAAAAATGAGTGATGTGATGTTTTTAAGGGGAAAAATATGTAAGTGATAAAAATTCAAATTGTTATGTGTTTTATTATATAGATGTCTTGTGTTTGAGTGATTACATATACATGTAGTACATTAGACTAAGCATATGGTAATTAACCCATCAGTGAAGATTTCAGGATTGCTATCTCAACTCTCAAGTTCTACTCTCTTAAAAGAGTTCTAGCTTGCCTGTTAAGTATAATTGCCCGCTAGATCACTTAGAGCGAGAGCGGGAGCGGGAGCAGGGACGAGAGAGGGAGCAAGAGCGCAAAAGCAATTTTTATAAATCTAATTTCATTTTAAAACAGTTACAAAACTACACTCGAATCTACAAATTAATCAAATTCACAAATTATTAACCTTGAATTCACAAATTTAATAAAGTGCAAACGTGAATTCTTTGTGAATCCACTCCCAAAATAAGCATTTGTGCGCAGAGCGACAGAGAGTAACCTGTGATGTAGGAATTATGATCCGGAGTGGAAGATATTGGTCAGAATAACGTATATTTGGAACGCTTCTCTTAAAACAAAAGCTCTACTAGTGATTTAATTGAATTTGAATACGTACCAACATCTTAAATCACATAATTGACAATGAGTAAAACATGTTTGGAGCTATTTCTTCACTTCACACGAATTGTTGACCAGTCAAGGGGACAAGATCTTATAATATTCAATTTTTTTTAAGTTAATTACACAAGATTAGGTGACTGATTGGGATCGTCGTGTTTCTTGTGTCCTAAGCAAAGTTCAAGAAACGAGTGACAAATCGGTCAGTTTATATATTCATCAAGTGGCTATACTTATTTTTCCACACTGTTGCTTTAATTATGTCTGGATTCGATTACTTTAATGATGCCGGACTTGTTATTTTTACAGATAAGGATTTTTGATCCTCCAGTGTGGTTTCTGCCAATCTCTTTGGCTGCTGAGGCATGCCATTACATCACACCTGCACCTGCTCATTACTTGGTTTCAGGGAAATATGTTTTTGATGATTATCCAAAATAGGGTAAGTTTGCTCATTACTTATTTCATCTAGAAACTGTTATAGACGAGAGAGAGCGTTGTCAATTGGGTACAACTTGTTTTGAGATGGAACCTAAAGTAATGACTAGTTCTCATTCGTCATGTCATACCTTCAAATTTTAGAATCAACCTCTTCAAACTGATAAATAATACCATCTATTACTAACTTTTTTTCTTCTTATATGCAAAGTCTTAAATCATTTTATGTGTTGGATACGATCTATCCAAAAGAGGGACTAGTAAAAAATGGGACATGAAGAGATAACAAATGTTGCTCACGTCGAAAAATGTAAGTAATGGGAGTGACTTTACACATAATTTTAGGTCAAATTACGACTCTAAAAATGTAATCACACTTGTTGGGGGGGGGGCTCAATCATATAATATTGACCCTGCAATACATTTGAGTTGGTCAGCCATGATAAAGTACAAGAAGCTTACCTGTATTCACCCCCCCCCCCTCACCACTC
>CM042186.1:47182172-47266546 GCA_023539305.1 Ilex asprella | reverse complement strand
CCACACTCCACCTCCCCCAAAACGATGAAAATGCCCCCTCAACAACTACACATTTTAAATCATAAAAGTTGAATGGTAATTTCAAAAGTAATTTTCATGGCCTCCATCATCCCCTCTCTTCTCCTCCAGGTGAACCCAACTGCTTCATGTCTTATTCAAAGCATTCCAAATCTTGTACTTCATTATCTAGACCCCATGATCTATGCATACACGATGATATATATGTACGCATCTATGCATACGCATACATAAATTTTGTTGATTTTCTTTCTTTTGGTTAGACTGTTATGTATACAAGGCACAATGCTTATAAATTTCATGGTATTTCGACAGTTTAGAATTCAAATTACCACCATGTAAACTTTTCCTACAAGAAAAAAGACAAAATGAATAGCAAGTGGCATCTTTGAAAACACAATATTCTTTGATTCCATGGGATTTTATATGTTTAGTCAATGTGTCTACCACAACACATGCAAATTATTCTCACCAAAAAGTGGTATCTTGTCGTATATTCAGGAAATATTATATCAGGGTATGATTAGGTTTGAAGGTTGAATGATTAAACTTATTGCCTTGCTGAATAGAGAAAATTTGTCTTTTGTTCATCAAATGCAGAAAGGGCAACTGTGTTCATGTTATATACTGCGATTGCTCAATTATGGATCAGTTGAGGTCCTCTTTTGCTGTTATCAGAGTCTGACTTACAACTTGGGCATTTGAGTTCCAAGATCTCTATTAAATTGGTTGGGGCTTTTAGTGAAACTCGGGTTTGTATTGATTGTCCGTTGATAACCTTTCTTCTCTTCAATGGATAATTTTATAGCTGGGCAGGTGTGTCTTAGTTTGGTCAATTTCTTGGTTTTCCGTTGTTTTGATCAAAAGGTGGACTGTGTGTAATTATGGTCACGATGGAGAAGAGGAAAGCACTGTGAATGATTCTTCTACGAGATTGCGAACTATAGGGAACAGAATTTGAATTTAAAAGGGTGAAGAAGGAAAGAACTCTATGAAAGATGGAGGGAAGAGGCTACTCAGACTTGTATAGAAACACGAGTGAAGAATTATTCATTAAGACCATGATGGAGAGCTCGATTGGAATGCCAGTGCCAACCATGGAGATGTTGGGTTTCAAGAATCTGTCAAACAACCATCGCACAGATAGTGAGGAACTCTTCAAAAACTGGCTCACGAATGGAGAGGCAAGAAGTTCTAGTATTCTCTTATGTTGACTTTGCATTTTAATCCATGATTTAATGCCATAATTTTAGGATTTTGAAAGTTTACACTGCACAAGTTGGAAAATTTGTCATCAGAGATCGTATAGACTCTAACAGCAGTATTCTGCTTGTGTGTTTAATGACATACACAAATTCCTTTCTTGTCTACTTTTAGTTTCTTTGGTTGGTAATTGAGCATGACGGAAATTGTCACACAGAATGTAAATGATGTGATGAATGCTTCTTGTGATGGGTTTTTGAGAGTGAATATGTGTTTTTATTCTGTCGTGTATATATGACAATGACCTTTATGTATGTTCTGTTCTAAACTTCATGTATGTTTTGACCATAACAATGCTTCATGAAGTTCATTAGCTTGTGCATTTTGGGAAGGACTTTTTGGAGACTATTATGCTTAAAAAATTTCTCTACATTTCATTTAGACAATGGCATAAATTGCCAACAGAGCTAACAAGATGCTGGCATGGCAAGCATTCATGGCTTTCGTTCATACAAAAGCTGTCACCCTATTTTGGTTTCTCCTCAGCTCTTTCCTATCAACGACAATAGGGCTTGAATATCCATTAAGGTTGTCAAGATGGATACCTTTGTATCACCTTTACAACCGAGTGAATTCAGTTATGGGTAATCACCAAAGTGGTGTTTTGACCACAGTTGGAACAAGATATGAATGTAGTTGAAGAAACTGTTTTCAATCGGGCTAAATCATCTATCTTGGCATTTATTGAGTTGTTTATGAACTTGCTTATTTTTTCTTCAATACAATGTGTTTTTTCTTGTATACATCATATTGTTTTTTCATGTCAAGTTATTCTGTCAGTCTTAATCTTTTCCCCTTTATTGTTGTTTTCTCGTTTGATATACTTTTGCTTTCCAGAATAATGGGCACAATTCAGCAAGTGTAGCTCATCGTACTCGATCACGAAGGTTAGTTGGTTGGAACTGCAGATGTTCATACATACTTCTTGACATAACAGTTCATATTATTTTCACTAAAGTCTGCATAAGTACAGCCGTAGGACTTGTATGTGGGAGTGTTTTCCTATAAAATATAACACAATGCAGAGCCAGTTGTTGACATAATAACAATAATGATAATAATACAGAATGACATCTCTTAGTTGTGTTGAAGCTCTTTGTGTTTATTTAAGAAACATAAAGAAAAACATCACTTTCTCCATCGAAGCTCTGTATGTTTCAATAAGAATTCTCAGAAAAGATAAGATGCATAGCATGTAATTATAATTTTTTAAGTTAGCCATGTTTTTGTTTCACCGGCGCCTCCTCATCCACTTGTTTGAAGGTTTACTCCAGAAAATTTTCGTGCTTATACCCTTTACTTCTTCAGATACTTAATTTCTATGTCAAATGCAGGTTGTCCACTGAACTAGTTAGTGTGCTTAATCAGCAACAAGGGGGTTTTCTTCAGAGAAAGAGAAGCAATGAAGCTTTATTCTTGCAAAACACTTCTGTGGCTGATGAACCATCAAGAGACCTTGATCAACTTTCACTCGGGTAACTTCCAAGTCCCTAAGCAATCACACGTCAACTCACAAAAAGCCTTCACCTCCACTATATGGTTGGATAGTAACGTTTTGGTCCACAATCCTTGTTTTCTTGGACTATATACCCCAGAAATACTAACTCAACATACATTGGTTGTCCAGTTGACCTTGAAACACTTTCAACCTGAACCTGTCACAGTTACTAATATTTTCTAAACTTGGTCAAACAATTTAACTGGTGTTTTCTTATATATTTTCTAGTTGTTGCCACCTCTAATGTTTCTTAGATGTATTTATTTCAGATAAGGTCCTTTTTGAAGTGTCGATATTTTATTTCTACAGTGGCTGATAATTGCATTTGAATTTTATTTCCATCAGGAATCCAGTGGAAGAGGGGTCGCAGGGTAGTAATTTATACCTAGCTAAGGTTTGTATATAGAGAGAATCTGTTGAGACCATTGCAAAGAATCTTTTTGATAAGTCTAATTAAGATTATTTCATATCTCACCTTGCTGCAGGCATGGTTCAATAGTTCTCAAGCCATGACTCGAAGTCGTTCCTCTGAATTAAGGTATCAATGTCTTCACAACTCATATAACCATTTATTTATGGGAATTCCAGTTGTTTTCAACACTTTCAGTACACATTATTACAGATTGAACCTCGTAATATAACATTCAGAGCGTAAAGGGTGGATCTTCTATATTTCTCGTTCTTTTACCCTCCTGTTTTTCTTTTCTTGTCTTTTCTTTTTCTTTAACATTGTTGACACACGGATGAATGCAATCACATCTAAATAACAAAGAATGTGACTATGAATAATGTTCATTTTCTTCTAATAACTGAGAGTGAATTCATTTACTTGAACAAATAAATTCCTTCCATTTCTTTGGATTCATTAGATATACACGTTTTGCAGGAGGCGATACGCTGCAATGCAGATCTCTCAAGCATCACTGGGTATGGAAGCAGAGCAAAACACATCTGGGCTTGGAATCAACAATTTAAGACAGGACTTTGAAAATCCACATGGATTGGATGACACTTCAATGCACGAGATGCCCAACCAGTTCAATACCTTTATGCCTCCAACCAATTCATCTTCATCAAATTTCAACATCCCACAAATGGGAACTGTAGACAAGGTTTCTTCAGTTGTCAACATGCTTAAGGGTACACTAGAACGCAAGAAATTTAGTAACCACATTGAGAAAGAAGCTGTTGAAAATAGTTCTTTGGGATATTATGGGGCTCAGGAAGTCCTAGGTATCAATAGTTTGAATCGAGAACAAGCTAATTATATTCATGAGGTGCAAGGAATGTTTCAAGATGTAGCCCCTGTCCAACTCGAAGATTCTGGAGTCCAGCAAACAGTTGGAGGCTCATTCGATTTTCATTTAGAAGGTTATGTGGTTCCTACAAATCCAATCTACAGGAGCACAGTATCTCGAGAACCTTCACAAAGTGAATCTTCTGTGGCTGCACCAGTAGCCTCAACTGGTTTCGATGCATGCGATGGTCCCAGCTACTCACCTCAAACTCTAAGCAACTGTGAGACCTCTTGGAATCAAGTTGGAAGTGGACGAATTTCAGAAAATGGACCTCAAGCCAAAGGTATGTGTAACAAGCATAAGCTGGTTTCAGCAATAAATTCATTGCATAGGTTAAGTTTCTACTTATCTTTACTTGGTGGATCTCACAATTTTTATTTGATGACTACCTTGTTTCCATTCACATCAGTATGTCTGACTGGAAGTTCTGACTCAAATTTTCCCTTCCAGCACAAAGTAGTTTTCCTACTATTACCATGTTTTGTACTTTGAAAGCTGGATTATTATTGCAGTTGGTCAAAATTATAACTTTCTCAATTTACGCTTTTCACTAGACAGTGTTCTATTGCTCCATGTACCACAATATTATTCAAATATCTGTCTTGTATTAGATAACTGCATTTACTAGCACTAGCAGCTGATAGGGATTATTTATACTATACCATTTGTTTTTTCATTTCTCAATGCTGCATTTCACTGTTTCTAGTGAAGAAAACGGTAATAGATCATGTTTCAATAACCCATGAAAATTGAATCAGTCTATTTTCTTTTCCATTGCATTGGAATGGAACCTATCCTCTAGGATGTCAGGCATCACGAGAAGAGGGGGGGGGAGGGGGCTTATAGCAGGGCATGGTATTTCAAGGATTTCTAACATGGCCTACAATGGGCTGCTCCAAAATTGTGGGATTCTAAGTGTCCCATTACTCATGTTTTTCCATAAGTAAATGTTACGTTTATGTTTTCTTCTTCTGACTTACAGATGCCAGAGAACAAATATAAGATAACCTAAAAGAAGATCAAATGGCATGTCTCAATTAATCACAGCTCTTTGATAGTGACACTGTTGCCCAAAATATATATTTGTAAGCCTGAAGCACTTTTCCTGATTCCATTTTTCTGCTTGTTTGCTTATGCATCTTCAGCAGAAAGGAAGTTTAGTTCACCATGGATCTGTGACCTCAGTGGTTTCAGGTAATAAAAGATGTTTAAAAACTCACAACTGTACACTTGTTTTTCCAATCTGTACCTCATTTGTTTCCCTCAATGAATAAGGGTACACAGAGACTTATTCTTTATTAATCAACTCAACTCAACAAAGCCTTCTCCCAACAATTTTGGAATTGGCTACAAGAACCTTGTTTTGTCTTTGTTCTCTATTAAGGGCCTGGTTTCTGTTAAACCACAAGTTATCATATCTTTCTTTACTGTTTCTTTCTCCAAACATGAACTTGGAACTTCTTTAATATGAAAATTATTTTGCTCTTCAATCCAATGAAAACTTTTTCTTTTTTCTTTGTTCTCTCTTGCAACTGTAGTAAAACCAAGCATGATATGCTCTTCTTCACATACACGATATTGAATTTTAGTAAAGGAAACATGGAATCATTACATCTTATTCCACCTTCACTACAGAGGACTGAAACTACATTTCCTAGGCATCAGAAAGCTACTCTATACTTGCAACATTTACATTCATTTTTCCTCTTTCATCTCTTTTTTATTATGTCTCTGTATGTGTTTTAAGTGTAATGCATTCTTCTGTATCTTTAGTTGCTTAATTTGTATTTTATACTGAGTTTTTATTTCATGTGCATACAATTTTCTAGATTTTTGTTTTCATGCACTTTTCACTGACCAACATGAGCTTTGCAGTGGAGAAAGGAGATCCCACCAAGAAGCGTAGGGTGGAGCGGTCACGGAAGTACGTAAAACTATCTCACAACATGAAGAGAAGTTTTTTTGCTAAAAACTTCTATATTTTGAGACAGTATAATCTCACAACATGAAGAGAAGATTATACTGTCTATCCATCAACAGTATAATCTCTTGATGGATAGACATTCTGAGATGTCCAGTTTTTTTCAAAGTTATTCTGTAACAACTTGATTTCTTTTGGTTGTAATCTTAAGGTGAACATGCAAAGAGGCCTGGAGTTGAAAACTCTGCAGATTTATCATGTTTCCTCATCTTTTACTGAATACAAATAATGTCACTAAATATATGCATGCTGTACAAAGACGAAAACTATCTTGATATGCTAATCGATTTTATAGCAAACAGATTGCCTTACAATTATTTCTTTTTGCTGGCGCAGAATGGCGGAAGCTAAGGAAAAAAACCTGACTCCTACAGTTTCTTCAGATGTGCAATCCATTCTGAAGAGGTGCGAAAACCTTGAGAAGGAAGTGCGGTCGCTCAAACTTAACTTGGCTTTCATGAACAGGTAATGAAGAAAGGCATTAATTTACTTACTTCATGATGTAGTATAAGTTCTATGGTGACAGTTAATTTTATCGGGCTACGAGTTGCTTTGTCCTTACTTATTTTGCATCGATTGAGGCAGTTATATCTGTATGGAGATTATACCTGATACCTGCTCATAAATGCCCTGTTTCCACTCTGATTCGGTTTACTCTTCTTTGATTAACGCATAATTTGTTGCATGATATTTTTGTCCATTACAAAGTATTGTTGTTGATGAATTTCAGAAAGGATTCTGAACAGACTAAGCAGATAGAAGAGCTTCAGAAGCAGAATGAGGAGTTGACAGAAGAAAAAGAGCGCCTTCTGGAAGAAATCGAGAGGATCATCTCCGAAACAGGCAAGATGTGAGACTCTGTTCAGTCGTGTCATTGCCACACTGCCAACCACCTCGTGCAAACAAGGGTCATCACAATGCTTTGGCAACATCCTCAAAAATGCCCAAAGGTCCAGTTCAGCTTCTGGAAGAAACGTTAACCCGGCATAGTACAACTCTTGATCAATCATTAAAGGCTAGAATGCTGTTTGCCAAACGTGCATTTATGTATACCACAATCTCCTGTATCAAGTACAATGGTCAATCTCAATCTGGCACAACCGAACTATGGGTGTTTTCAATTTTTGTAATCTTGGAGAGCTTCTGGTTATTTCTGTTAGATACTACTGTCGTTAATACTACAGATAGACATTGAAACCATTTGGACTCTGAATATGACTTTAGCACTGTAAGGATCCTCTAGTAATTTTTTCCTGCTGTTGATAACAGGTTATGCATTTGTTGGCAAAAGATGAATAGGCTGCACTATGAAGACATTGGTTTGTGTCTCAAAAAATAATATTCAAAAATTATTTTTGAAAAGAGTTTTAAAAAATTGTGTTTTGATGTCGCATAACTTGTTTGGGTATATGATTCCAAAAAAAATTCTACGGAATAAAAAATTTGATGTCGCATAACTTGTTTGGGTATATAATTCCAAAAAAAGTTCTACGGAATAAAAAATTTGTTTGGACAATAACCCAAAAAACAATAAAAATAGAAATGTGATGGTGGTAGTGGTAGTATAAGTGTGGTGGTGGAAATGTGATGGTGGTGGTATTTTCTAAATTATGGAAAAGTTATTTCTAAAAACACACAAAACAGTCATTACTTGTTCTCTAAATCTACCATTTTTTCGTTCTCAGTTTCCACAAAAAATAAAAAACAATTGATCAAACAGTTTTTCTCTCAAAAACTATTTCCAAAAACAAGAAAACATTTTCTGAGATAAAAACCAAACAAGGTCTATGTTTGACATGTTTCTGTCCAAAAAATGTATTCAGGTTCAGAAGCAATTGAAGCCACCTTCACTAGTAGGTTTACATGATAATCCCTATAGTTCATGAATGGACAATACAAGGGTTGATGGAGCTTTATGATAAGGATAAGCCACAGCCAAAGTTCAACAAATGCCAATATTGAAAGGAAAGCAGCCATGGAAATAGTGGGTGTGCGTGCACTCACTGGAGAATAGGTATTAAACATAATTGTTTGCAACCATGGTATAATAGGCCATGTTGGGTCGTGCCTGTCAAAATTAACTCAACTCATATACGACTCATGTGCAAGATTAAAAGAAGTTGAACATAGTAACCAATAAGGGCCCACAAAAAAATTACAAGAAGAAAGATAATTAAGCTTGAAAAAAGCACCAACAGATCTTAATAGATGTTTTATCATTTTGATGTACAAGATATGAACTTTCCTTAAATACGTGTAAAATTTGTCAGGTAGCTCTTTCTGGTTCATTGTGGGAATGACCCTCCCAAATCTTTTGACAAGTTTATACAGCAGTAGGTACATAAATGACAATAAAGCCAAAACCTCTCAACTACAACCAGCTTTCTAGAGGCCCATATCTTTGTAAATACTTTGGATTATTCATCATATTGCTGCATTTCTATTTCCTCAAGTACATATACATCACACTTTCTTAACTTAATTGACCACATCTGTACAAAAAGATACATGAGGCAACCTATTCAGAAACAGTTTCTATTATCAGAAGGATTTTATATTCTCTTCACACTGAAATTCTGAAGTTGCAGAATCCAGGTCTTCAGGGAGCTAGCACCTTGGCAAAAAAGAGTGCTACCATCTATTTAGTTTATTGTAAATATCTCCTGGAGGCCAAGCCTGTTCCCATACTGAATGGCCAGCCAACCCACAAAAGAGAAATACACAACAACGAAACAAGTTCGCTTTAAGCGAGAGAGTATCCTCATGGCATTCATTAGATGCAAAGACTTGACATGCCTTAAAAGTGTCAAAATACTCATGGAGATCAAGGAAGTTGAAAAACCAGTGACAACTCCAAGTATTGCCTCCCACCTCCAATGCCTGCCTCTTGCTCCCCTCCAATGCCTGACTCTTGCTCCAGTAGTAAACCACGACATTAATATCCTTGTGGACCTGCCATTATAAAAGCAACTGGTAACTAAAGACCCAAGATGGGTAAGGAAGGCACGCGGAAGCTCAAGACAAGCTCACTAAAACACAAGCTCCTCCATCATTGCATACCAGAACCTCAAGACTTGATATGACTTTCACTAACCATATCTTGTTCTTTAAGACAGCTGAAATGGTTACTTTGTGTTTCCGTCACGTGTCCCAGATCAAAAAATTGTGATTGCTTATAAAAAGTCACCGAAAAACACTAATACTACACTAGCAGAACACAGTTATTTTATGTCTTATTCTGAAAGAATAATATCATAGGCAAGACGATATATGGTCATTCAATCAAATTCAAACAATTTGTTATATCTAATTGGATTGGTAATTGGTTGAAGAAGCTTGCATTGCTGGTTGAATACGTGCTCATTCTGAGTAAGTTATGCTTTGACTTTGCAAGTTTAAGAAAATGCAATTTCAATTGCTGGTCTGTCATGTCTGGGAGTACAGTTTCCAGCATTTCTGCTGTTGTCGATTCTCATCAATCAGGGTTTTTTTTCTCTTGATTCCCCCTTTAGTTTTTAACCCAAATTCTTCCAATCAATAAAATCACTTAATTTACCAAAAAAAAATAGTATAAATTTCATTCTAGTATTTGGAAAATGGATAAAATCAGCAAGCGATAATCAATGAACATTGAAATTTCTGGCCTCTCTGTTCTAAAAGGAGAAATTTTCTGATGACTCTATAAGACAACACTATCGTGCTCAAAGAAAAGTTCATATGTAAACCAAACCCAGTAATTAACAGCCCTCTAGGGTACAAATTAAGGAAAAACCAGGAATAAACTTTAGAGCTATAATCTACTCACAGTATGGTATATCGTCGGAGCATCTCAAACAAAGATGGATCTTTTGCTTGGCAATTGAAAAAACTATCACGATATATGTCCACTTTAGAAAGACCCAATGTATACCAGCAATCATAAGTTTCATTCACCTAAGAAAATCAAGAAAGAATATAAGAATTCCATGAAGATTATCCAGAACACTGAAAGAATCAACTAGAATATTGTTTACAACTGAAGTGTCACTAGTCTAAATAACTTTTACAGATGGAATTTAAAATTCACCCACCTTAAACTTATCTTTGATCAGCCACGCAATACCAAAACTAGGCCTACAATCAGAAGGAAGGGCCTCATTTGGAGCCTCTGCAAATGAAATATCCACCTGACCTGAATGATCTATATATTCAACCTGCAATTTAGGAAAAACAATGTCATTCAAAATAAACATGACTACTCCCCTAACAAATTTGAATACAAAAGGGAAACACAAATATTCCATGCCCCCAAATAATGTTTAATATCTTATGGAACCTATAATCAAAATAATAAAGGAAATTCATTATAAGAAACTCTATTTTTTTCACTGATTGTATGGTTCCATAAACTTTGTGAACATTCTAAAGGTATGTATCATTGCATATTGACATGCATACAGACACACATAAAACCAGTCTGAACTCTCTAGAAGGCACTGTGTATTGCAAAATTTATAAGAGACTAATGCATCAGTGTCTTCAAACTAGATAGCATTTCCTATCTCATTTTCCAAAATAACCTTCTGTTTTTTCACAAGATCCCCCCCCCCCCTAAAAAAAATTAAAATTAAAAGGTCTTTTTTAATTTACAGATTAACTATAGAACTCTTATCTAATACCAATAGGGATGTCTAACCCCATGATTCACCAATAAAGATGATTATATTTTCTCATCTATCAATCTTTACACTTTCAATGGTTTATACCATAAGAAGTAAACTAAAGAATTGTTAAAACGTCCCAAGCATAACATAACATAAATGATGGCACAACTTAGGGATGACATTGCTGGGAGAATGTGGATGGGATTAAAAACTATGGACGAAATGACAAGAAAAGATATGAAAATATTTAACTTAAATGAGCGTATAGCCCATACCCGAAATGAATGGCAAAAACAGACTCATTTAGCCGACCCCAAATGATTGGAACATAAAACTTAATTTGGTTTGGTTTGGTTGGTTTGTATGAAAACCATGGACAATTTCCTTTTGTTCTTTCTCAAGCTAAATTCAATTCAAATGTTGCGGATAACTTTATTGTTTATAACTAATGAGTAATTATACTAACTTGGTTTGTGTGTCATCTAACTTGCATCCACCGAGTTTCATGTCATGCGAGTGAGGAATCCAATATCATTAGTTTTCAATAGGTTGTTGCTGTTAGTATGAGTACTCTACACAGGCCCCCATACTCATATAGTGCTGACACACACAAATTATTAAGTGCAAAACACAACCTAAAAGCTTTTATATAATCAAAACACACCACAAAAACAATTTTGTCGCGGCAAAAAAGTTCTAAGTTTACTAAAGCTGCCCTCCATCAGGGAGGCTTGGTGTTGGTTTTGAAGGGGGTTCCTCTGCTAGAACCCATAAGCTCATGGTCAAGCCAAAATTAAATGTTCACCTACTACGCTAAATACAGACAGGATATATCAGTGAGGCTTGGAAGTTACCATTCTCATGCTTTACATTTTGGGGGGCAGGGGTGCTGGTGTATAAGAAACATAACAGAAACTCTCGAGGGTGTGGAATTGCAGCTTTCAAGCTAAAAAATAGACATTGATGGTTCAATACTCTAAAAGTAAGAGAAAAAAGAAGGAAACAAAAGAAAAAAAAGGAGTAGATGTGGCATATTCAGGCATCTGGTGAACATAAATATTACAGCTTCATAAAAAAGATCGAATACAAGTCTCAGATTCCCAGAGCCAGATTACCATGATCAAAATCAAAAACCACTTAAAAACAAAGACCAGCTGAGAACCAAACCACAGGCCAAAGAAAACATATCTAACGTCTATCAATCCACTTTTTTACAATTGACAGCTCTTTATTAAGCAATAAACCACTGTGTCCCAGTTCTCAGCTCATGCATAGGCTTTAAAGGTTCACAGCAGGAGCCAAGAAAAATTACGCCTTCAACCTATCCAATCTCATGCCTTTGAGCCACTTTCCATCATTTATCAGCCCTTTATCGAACAATAATCAATAGTTCACTAATCACTACTAACTGCAGCTCATATTCTACTATTTTAGCGCAAACATAGGCTTCAAAGCTTCACTAAATAATTTCTGCAACAAACAAAAGCTTTGAAAACTCATCACCGTGCATTATCACAACTCCAGCACACACAACGTGAGTAGACAAGAGTCAACTACCCTATATTCCTTTATTTTTTCTTATAAATCACATTGTTCATATAATTGGGAATTCAGCGCCGTGCCAACTGAGATCAGTATAAAACATTGCAGATCACAGGAAATTCAGTAATCAGTGAAAGGTGATTGGTAGATATTCGGTGCAAATATAAAAGCAAAATTAAAAAAATGTCAGCATGAATGGACGATATAGAGCCAATACAAAGTCAGATCATACTGTTGGTATCATATCATGCTACAACTACAAGGATCGGTTTTTTTGTTTTTCCTGAGAGGAGGGGGGGGGAGGGGGCATGTATAATGAATACAGCAACCATGTGATAAATGACTTTCTTTATCTGCCCATAGTTCGGGTAAAGTAGACGTAATCAAGTAATATTTGATTCAAAAAGATAAAAACTCGTATGTTTCAGAAAGCACAGTAAGTGTAGTTTAGATTTTGTCATAATATACGTGGTCTTAGTCTCCAAGCTTTCATAGTACTAGCAAAATGCTTTCCATTAGTCCTCACCAGCATTCCACTTTTATGAAATACTAAAACTTAATGAAATGCTCGATGGGACCCATGTTGCATATTCTTGAAAAGAGACTTGTAAGAGAATACAAATTATTTAGTGCGAGCTTGTGGATCAGGAATTAGAAATAATCACCTTGAATACAGAAGCCCAATAGTAATCATACCGACATCTAAGTTTCTTTCTTTCAGAAGGGTAAAACACATGCTTGGCTTTATAATTTAGCAATCCAAGTTCACAGACCTTAGATGACCTAAGATCCACACCTGCAAAGAAGATAATATCAATCACATTATGATCAGCCCATGAAAATATTATCTACCAAAACGAATAAACACTACCCAATCAAGAAGTGAAAGTAGCATCTGGCATCCAGTAAACAGCATTGAAGTGTTAACTTGCACGAATTGCATTTCTTTTATGTTCCTTTATGCTCATAAACCAAAAAAACCTCCCTTTAATCAAGCTAGCTATTGGTAAAAGCCTCAACCAAGTATACAGAATTCTAATTTGCTTTTCTTTTCTTGTATTTTCTGGGCAAAAAAACAGACCCAACACTCGATTCTATCAAATGAGTAAAAAAGAATAAGAAAGAGCTTGAGCTTACTACTGGATACGATCTTGCACTGGGATGGAACAGAAATCGGGCTCGAAATCGATAGGTCCCCGACGAAAACTGCGACCACCACCAGCGTAAATGTTAATGACATGAGAAGGAATAGAAGCGTAAATGAACAACTCAACAATAGGCCATGGGGTTTGATTTTCTTCTCGGTCTCCGATGAATGATCCATGTTAATTATAGTAAATTAGTGGATGGTATGGGGGGCAATTGTTGGGGATTTTTCCGGGCACCGGAATCTCATCCGATGATCGGAGTTTGAGGAACAGAAGATTAGGGGTTTGAAGTTTGTGTGCGTTGGATGGATTGTTACGGATGGATTGTTGAATGGATCGTTGACTGAAGGAAGTTGGGACCATAGACCATGTGAGCTTCATATTAATGGTCAAACTTCAAAAATGGTGTTCACCCAAAAAAAAAATATCACGGTATCCCGACAGCTCTTTTCTTTCACTTTTCCCTCCAATTTTTTTTTTTACTCTTCTCTTTTTTTCTACTTCTTTCCCTCTAAAACCTTTTTTCCCCCTCAAATTTTCCTTCGCTCCTTATTTTTTTCTACCTATTTAACTCTTCCCTCCCAATTTTAGCCAATATTTCTTATAAATAACTTATATAATTCACACAAATTTTCAACATTCTCAATGAAAATAAATACTTTCAAATATTCTTTGCTCACTTTTTTTTTCATCAGATGACGAAGAAATAGTTTCAATTGTGACTCTTTGTGAGATAAATAATATCATAATAGTAAAAATCTTAAGAGAAATAGTAGAAAAACCAAACCAACATAAGGTTCCCTTTTTGGCCGAAAATATATTCATTGTTAAAGACAAAAGGGTCAAGTTCATGATCTTGAAAATTTGCCACATAAAATTTTGAACCTATTTCCCTCACTTTTTTATTCAAAAAAACAAACAAAATTCCCTCACATTTGACATGGTTATTTTCATCTTTTTTATTATTTTTTGACATTGATAATTAACACGCAGTCATGTTTTATCTCGAATTTATAAGATTTAGGGTTAATTTCCTCAGAGATGTATGGTTGAATTCTCAACTCGCATAAAATGAAATAAAGAGAAATAATATATTATAAACTATTTATATATAATGCTACATAGATGCTCTCTAAATTGGAGAAAAGTTGGACTAGTGCCCACTGGACCATCCATTCGATGGTGTACCTACCGACCGTTCTCACACTGCAAGAAATTAGATTAAAAGGAATATCACCGATGATGATAATGGAGCATAAAGTGCGTGCGTAGTGCAAAATCGTTGTCATTTCTCATATTATCGAGTTGTAGTTTCTAAATACACAATATATAAAGTAAATGATGCTCCATTGAGGAGAATGAATGAGATTTCAATCTGAACTATTGGAGTAAAATAATTTACACAGCCTAACTTACTAACAAAGGAAATTAATATAGGACTCTAAAATGTATGTGCGACTGATGAACGGTTCCAAGCCCATGCCTCCGACAGTTCCACTGCGTACATATTAACACTCCTTCTAAGGTTTCATCCAATGTTTGAACAGTATCGATACAAAGGGTAGGAAGTGGAGTGCTTATCCACAAGAATAGAACCTCTCATCTTCTTCTAGGCTTCATCACCACTCCAACTATTTTTCACCTTGGGCCCAGTAGGACCATCTTCCCCATAAACTTCATCAGGAAGAATGTTCACCACACTCTCAAACAAAGATTTCAAGTCCCCACTCAATAAATTTTCCACCTTCTCAACCTCAATCCCAAGCTTATAAGTAATGTTTGGACCCCACTTTCTAGCATAGTTCAGCCATGGTGGCTCAACAATGGATGAAACAAACTCAGCTGACACCACCAAACACCTCTCTCCACTGTCCATAACCTTATCACTCTTTTCAGTGTCATTCCTTATCCCAATCCCACCACTTCCTTGTAGTACAAGGCCTGGTTTTGCATAATTTGCATGCCCATTCAAAGCTGAATAGGCTACTGGTTTATTACCATTTTGAAACTCAAGCAATGGAGTTTCAACCCATCTCCCTCCACTGTGTTCTGAAAAGTAAACACTGCTCAAAACACCATTGAAATTACTTACCCTTAATGTCAAATGTTCCCAATCCCCGATGTGTTCTCCGATCGGGCTTAACGGAATGTCGATTAATCCAAGTTTTGCAGTGGATGGTCCATTAAATGGGTAGAAAATCCACAGAACTAGATCTGTGAATGTCGCACCAAGCATAGGCTTTACATGCAAATAAGCCTGAGAGCTCTGTAAATCTCCTTTCTTGACTCTCTCTTTTTCAGTTTCATCGACAGGAAGGTCCAGCCAATAAGCCCCATCGTTGGAACCACCTTGGGGGAGATTCGAGCCGTCCTGTTCGATCGGAACAGGGTTTGATTCATCACCATTTTGGTATAGCAGTGTACCATTGTTGAAATACCAGTTCACAGAAGAGGGTAGGTAAGTTTCTTTAGGATGAAAGTAAATCCATGGAGAGTAAGCTTGAACTAGAGACTGAATTTGACTGAGATTAGGCATGGAAGATAAGTTGAAGTTATTGTTCTTTAAGCAAGAGAGAGAAATTGCAGAAGAGTCATCACTGTTTTGGACTGTAAATGTACCAACAGAGACACCTTGAGCTTGGGTTCCTCTAATGGTGGGCCTTAATGTATATACATTAAAACCATTGTTGTTGCTCTCTGTGCCTTGGCCCCAAATCCATGAGTTGGTCTCACATTCATCGGTGAGATCGGAACGAACACATCTGATTTTATCGACGGAGGGTTTCTCCGGCGAGGTTGTGACAACATGGCCGACGGATTTATAGCCGTCCGGTGGTGTTGGTAGCCAGATATAGCCAAAGCCAGCTTGGTCAATTTTCAGTGACTCACTGTTCCAGACCAGTGTGTAATCAGTTGGCTTCACCAGAGTTTCGCCGGAGTCATCTTTTCCGGCGAGAACCCAGCCGGAAAGTTGCTGGTTGTTTGGTTGGCTGTAGCAACCAAGCATGAAAAACCCATCTGGTATAGAAGAAGGCTCGAAGAATGTTGCCCCAAGGTCATCTGGTCCACCTTCATAGGTAGTCCAGACTTTGGTGAATGATGTTATTTGACACACTTGAAGTCCTCCTAAATCAATGGTTCCACTTGCAAACCCATCACCTGTTAGGGGGGAAAAAAGAAAAAGAACAAGTTCAGATTTAACAATCAGCAGATCGATGAGCCTTGTTTACGGGTGATTATTACATTACATTACATTTGAGGATAGTGTTGTAATCACGAGTTCATAAAGCCCACTGAAAACATTAGTCGTTATTATAAAAAATCAAAACGTGCATCAAAACAATAATGATGCTGATGATGATGATAAAACTTGACAATTACAAGTCTAAAAAACACATACTGTTCAAACAATTTCCCTTTACAACAAAAAAATTGATATGAACCCCCATGATATACAAAATTCACCCGTAAAAATCAGTTATCAAGTACAGTGAACTTATATACATATATCTAAACTTATACTCAATCGATGTAAAATCCAAAAAAAATAAAACATGTAACAAAACGACAATGAATATGAGAATACCTGATGGCCAAGTGGGTATTGGAGAGGGAAGCTTGAAAATGGTGTCAACAGGCAAAGCTTCCCTTTTCGTAGCAGAAGATTGAAGACAATTCCCCATGGTTGAGTTTAAAGAAGAAAGGATGAGATACAAGGATGATATATATACCAGGCAAAAAGGCATATTCCAATTTTGAGGCGGTCATGAAAGGTGAACATGAAATAAACAACGGAGAGCAGGACCATATGAAACAAAGACCATGAATGCATGTGTTGTGCAAGTAAAATCAAGCTTTCTTACCAAAGTTGGTTTGTTGTTATCCTAAATTAAAATGCCATGAATATACAACATTAGTAACCACTTCATTATACTGAAATAATATTTTTGGCCTTAAACATGAATCATGACAAGTGGTCATCCGTCCAAAAGATACATCGTTAGAGTTAATTAAAAAATTAATGTACTTAAAATATGAACCTAAAACCGTCTAATTATCACTTACTTTTCTCTAAATTGTATTATAAGCACTAGGCATGACTTGGGTTTCCATTGGCCATGATTATATACCCCACCAGTCATTTCCCACAAAATTTTCCATTACTACAACCCAAAAAGTATAAGAGTGACATGCACTTCAATTCTATTACCAAGAAAAGTATTATGATCTTTCTGTGTAAACTAGACAGTCTTAAGTATTTAGTTCCTATCATTTATATGATGATTACTATGATAAGATTAAATTAAGATTAACAAGGACTGTCAGTCATAGTTTATATCTAGCCAAAACGGATTGAATTGTGATTGAACCAAAATGAAATTTAGTTTAGATGGTTGTTATCCGAATCCAATTTGTATACGTAGTGAATTTAATGTTCATAGTCTATATCCGACCTCATTAAAATTGAGAATTTGATACAAAAAACCAGTCCAACCCAAATAGCTAGAGATTTAGATTTCATCAAATTACCACTAAATTAATCTTAACTTAATTTCATTGAATAAATAGTCAAATGATCATATATTTAAACATTTTCAAATATATTATTCAGATTGAATCACAATAGGATCCAATATTGACACAGTCAAATTTAATTAGTGAAGTATGACACAAATGAATTTGATCTATGGAGTTTCAAATTATCTACAAGAAAATTTATACACACGTGAAAAATCTATTATAAATCGATATTCAATTCGTTGACCGTTCTAAAATCACAAATTTGCAATGGCTCTATCCTAAATGATGTGGCTTTTATCCTGGGGCAGGTGAACCACAAAACACATGAGTCTATCTTATTATTCTCTAGAGATTGTATTTGTGGTTGCTATGGCCTGTGGGGACATCCCCAGCCTGGCAGGCAACCAAACATGACCAATCAAACATGAATCACATGACAATATAGATTAGCCAAGTTCCTTCCTATTGACTAATCATTCACAAATTAAAAAATAGAAGAACACATTATTTTGAATAGGAGAACTAAGGAGGATTAAGGACCATTGTCATTGATATATGGCTTCAAAGATATGTCAGCAATGACATTATGTAGTGTTATTGACCAAGCTAGTGTGAATGCCCGCATTAGTTAAAGAATTTGTAATACCTAAGTCAATAAGGGATGAGAGAGAATGTAAGGGGGAGAAATAAATAGAGGATAGAGAGAGGGAGTATGGATATTGATTTAGTTGACTAAAAGAGAGAGAAAGAGGAAGAACAAGAAGAAGAAATGGTCTGCAGAGGATTGATGGTAAAAAATAATAATAACAATTGAGTCATGTGGAGGTGTGAAGTAATTGTGATGAATGGTGGATGTTGTGTAATAAGGAGAGAGGGAGGTAGAGAGTAGGGTTGCAATTTGGGCGTACTAATCTCAACTTAGTTTGAAAAAATTAGTGTTTGAGTTAAGTTTTTTAAAACTTAGGTTGGACTTGAGTCAAAAATCTTCAACTTAAATTAAATTCGGGCGGGGCTTGGGTTGAGGCTTCATGTTCAACCTGAGTTTGGACCAAATTATTAAAAATCGGGTTAAGTTTGGATTAAGTTTAGGTGTGATCATAGACATATATGCAAATGATTTGTATTGCTTTAAATATATAAGAGCAATAAGATGATTGATTCGCAGAAATAAGGTGCCCGCTAGGAGCCTCTTTTCCTCCTGCACATCTCCCCGAAAACAACTCTCAAATTTGCATGTGTTAAACATATATAGTTAGTGTTCCTTCTAAGCCACAATCAAACTCTTATTTTAAATATGATTTGAGTCATGCAGTGATAGAACTTGGTGAACCAGCCGCACTATTTGTGAACTTTGCTTCCCTTATAATTTTTGCTACTTTATTTAGTTTAGTCACTCAACCAATCCACTCGTGGTATAGTAGTTGTGTGATTGGTGAAACTCCGCCCATTCTTCTTTGGAATAGCCGAGCCCTTATATTGATTACGCCATTTAGGAGACCAGGTTTCTTCTTGATTTAGTAGATATGCAAAGCTTACTATGTCTTTTCTAGCCCCAAAGGAGAATATGTCTTTTCAAGTACTGGACCAAAAAATCCCACAACATGGTACGACTACGATACAAGGATAAAAGGAACTGCGATTTGCACGAGAATATTTCGCAAGAATTACAATTTCTCATCCCATAAACTGCACGACAAACAAACAGTTCATAATATTACTGGAGCCGGAACGCCATATTTGTCTCTTGCAAACATTACAGTTTGCATTCTTTTATTCATAGACATTCTCTCACATTGCTATGCAATTTCAGAAACACATATTGGCTGGTGGAGATGTGGTCCTAGCAGCCTTATCAGGGAGAGGATCCCACATCATTCCTTGCACACCACAATGACGCCCCGGAACGCTATTGACCTGGCCGGAATTATAACCTGAAATGACACCAGCAGGAGCCGTGTGTGCTGCTATCTTTTCCCGCTCAGCCTTTGTTTTCAGTCGAAGCCGCTCAGCTCTTGAGCCAATGACCTGCCCTAAGACAGAAGCTGCAATGGTTAATGCCATAGCCGTCTTGGGCATCAAGACAGACTTCCTAAGCATGGCTATGAAGGGCACTGCTGCATGCACTGCAGCAAACCATGATAATGAGAATTTCCTAGTGTGTTCCCTCCAGATGCCCAGTGGGATGTTAGCTGCCATGCCCAAGACTCCAATCGCAAGCATCTTTGCGGGTAATGACTGAGGGCGCAGAGTCTTAACAAAGGCAGTCCTGGCAAGGGCAGCCCTGGTTGCAACCACCGCAGGTGGGCATCTAAACTTCATTCCAGCTGGTGGCTGAAGAGCAGTTGCCATGAGGGGCAAAACATGGCTCACGGCTCTGTATGACTTGGCAATTGGGCAGTTCCCCGTTTCCAACCACTCATTTCCCAGTGCCTCATGTTTTGACGAATCTCCCTAAGAGATGACAAAAAAAGATGAGAGTTGTGAGTAATCAGCTAACTAGCAAAAATGACTTTTTTGTTTCATTTTTTTGATTTTTTATGGTAAAAACCACAAGTAGATGACACCATAGTGGTGGATTCAACAATTATACATTTGTCCTAGTACATATACCTGAGAGGATGATTCTTTCTTTTTCTGCATCTTCCATTTCTCAGAGAAAGAATGAAAACTGAATGGCCCTCCTGGTCCAAATGCCGACAAACTGATGGTGGCTGCTTTTGCAGCTAAAGGGTTAAAGAGAGGTGCAGGCTCAGGTTCTGGGTTGTTGTCATGAAAGTGAGACCTTCCTGAGAGTGGGACAACCCCATCTTTCCCATGGAAAAGTTTGAAAGCTGTATCAAAATTGGGGCCATCCTCAAATATAGGACCTTTGCCTCCCCTTACCTGCTATGGTTAAAGGAAAGTGAAACGTTTGAAATAATAACAGTATCAAGAAATATCAGCACATGGGAAATAGAGCACAAGATGAACTAAGCAATTATACCATGGATTCTAGCAATATCAACGATTTAACATAACTCAGAAACGACATTTATATTATGTGGGGAGAAAGACAACTCAGCATCAAAACAAATATTAACAACTTACAGGAAGAGGGAAATTCACAGAAGAGAAAGAGAAGTTGGTCGGTTTGTTGATGTTCCTCAAGAATGGACATTTCTTAATGTCCTGCTCATTGAAGGAACAATCAGATGCCTCTTCATTCAACCCCTTGAAGAAAAAGTCCATTGTTTTCTCTAAGCAATTTCTCTGCAGAGTAGATATAAAATTTAACATAATTTTCCTTACCAGAAATGTTTTATAACATCTGAAATAATCCACGATATAAATACGGTGTAGATATTGTACACACAAATTGTGTCCAAAATAAAAAAGACAATCATCACAAGGTTAAGCACAGAATCAAACCTCGAAATTGTGTCACATAAAGCCTGAAGAAGAAAAGAAAGGAAGGAAAGGTAAAAACATAACTGATATTTGCAGGGGTCCAGTGTTGCCATAAACGGTAAGATTCATTAAATACAAAGAGAACGACTCGGTGTGCTAAGCTACTTTCCAAGATAATAACATTTATAATAACAACTACTAATAATAAATTAAGCATTACATCTCTATGAGCTAATGATAATATCTTTTTCCGCTCTCAACTTCAATATTATAAAATGATTAATAGAACACATTGGTGAAATGATACATCTGCAGGATAAGCTCAACTCAACTCAACTCAACTTTACATGATCTTTATCCCGACTATTGGAAGTCCATGAATCTTATTTCTCCTTTGTACTCTATCAAAGGTGATATACTTGATGGATAAGCTAATGATCCATAATATAGACGCATTCCCATGCTTTCTGGAAGAGTACACCTTAGTTTTAGTCTTTCAGACTTTCTGGGGAAAGTAAAGCTGGATATCTGGTCATTTCACTTCTGAACTCTTGTCTTTTAGAGCTCATCTGCATGCTTTCTAAAAAGGGACCTATAGTTCATAGCCTGCACAGTTTTTTTTTTTTTTGTCTAAATCAAAAGATGACATATCACTGCTGCTGTTATATGTGCATGTATGTCTATAGTATAGCACATTGGGTAGGATGTCTGCTTTGCCCCTCCTTGCCAACTCCAATAGATAGCTACTTTTTTTAAAACAAAACCTTTGATATGTGTTGCTTAACAATATAGCCCTTTTTCATGCTAAAAGAAATTTATATTTCCACATCTAAGATTTGTCGGCCAGGTCTTGGCAAGTGTCCGCACACATGTCTCAAATTAATAGTTCACATTTTCAAATGATGGACATGTTGAAGATGAGACAGAATGCATGGAGAGCCTGCAAACTGTTGGAGTATGAAACATGTTAGAATGAAATACAACTACAGATAACGAGGCAAGCAATAATATAATAAGACAATTCTGGACAATTACAACCTGGAAGCAAACATACAACATCAAGTAACTATTTACACAATCCTGCCCCTAAAGCTAACGCACATAAACACCAAGCAGGAGCTCATACACGATATAGAAGCTCAATCTTAAGAAATCTTTAAGACTCTAATGCCCCAAATAACTTGGTCACACTTTCCTATTCCATTGTATAGTATTATGTGTGGTTTGTGACTTTGACTGGCAAAGTCTGGATGATAAGCAATTTGGAGATGGTCAAGGAAAACAAAAGCAAAAGAAAGGAGGTCGTCTCAGAATCGCCATGAATCCATTTCAATTTTTCCTGCCCCAAAAACACTTCCCAAGTTCGTTTTATTAATCAAATAAATCCTTTTTGGGGGGGCCTTATTTGAGTTTAGAATTGAACGAAAATAATTGTTCATGCCTTTGCCGGAAAAAGGACCTTCAATACCAGTGGCAGTCAACCCTATATTCCGTTCAACTAGTTCTTTGCTTATCATGACAGCCCGATAATTACGCGAGTTCTTCGCTTATCATGACAACCCAATAATTAGGCGAAATTTTGTGGTTTGGTGGGCTTGCTCGCTTAAAAAGCATTCGGCCGACTAAATGACACCCTGATTCCAATACTTTGTTAACAAAAACTCCCAACACCACCAAGTAAACTGCTTTAACAAGAATCACATAAGCTTCTTCCAAACCCTAATGAAGATGAGGCTAACAAGTTTGTTTTTGTGCACAATTTCCATCTGTAACAGACTACAACAATTGAAAATGATGATACACACAGAACACATATTCATCAATACAAGTAAAAATTTACAAGATATTTAAAAAAAAAAAAAGGTAAAACTAAAACAGATGAGAACAAACATTCTTATGGAAAAATGGATCAGTCTATGGCAATTAACCGGCCAAAACTCTGTCTACAAGAGAAACTTTCGAAGCACCCACACAGAAAATTTGCAACAAACAATCAAAACCTAGTAGTTAACTACAACGATTATGGGCAATTTGGACCTCAAAATTGAAAACAAACACATGAAAGAATCAACAAGCGAATCAATGACATACCCATTTGACCAAACATTGGAATTATACCACAAAACTAAACGAATTTGTAATAGGAATGAGAGATAATCTCCTCTAGAATTTGGAGAAGGGGAGGAGGAGGAGGGAAGGTGTTACCGGCGGAGCAGGTAGCCTCCGGGTAGTTGAGTTCACCGGAAAATAGAAGAAGTGGTGCAGCTACGAGACGTGTGGACAACACAGACCACAGCGAAGGAACTAACGCGAGCTCTGGTGCTTGGGTATTGAAGCCGGCGTTGAATGACCTGCTCAGCCGATTATATTTGTCGTGTGGTTACCGGTTGTTATCAGCCAGATTTTCTGTTGAACCGAACCAACACGCGGTCCACGCCCACATTAGTGGGTGGGACACCAACTTTTATTATAGCGGGACAAGGAGGAACCAATGGTCACCACTAACTTAAACTTTGAATTATTTTACCAAAATATTATTATTTAACTTATTTTCCATGTTGCTATACTTTTTCATTTATAAAAAAGTAAGTTTATTTTCAAATAAATTTCATTTACAAAATTTAATATTAAAAGCAGGGAGTTAATTGTGATAATATCTATATAATAAATTAACTAACAACTTGAATCTTTATCATATTCATATTTTCTCTCAAAAAAATATCACATCAATCAATTTTATTATATGTTCAATCATTTAATATTTGATTAATTTATAATTTAGCATAATTTTTATTTCATACATTATTCATATACAATAGTGTACATATGTTGAGAAAATTTTATTGGGTTATTTATTTTGAGAAAATTTTAACGCTATTTTAAAGAAAATAATAAGTAAAAATTAATTTTAAATAATGTAATTAAAGAAACAAACAAATAAAAAATTATTATTTGGTATAATGAGATCAATTTTTTAAACGTTCAAATTTTATATTTCATCGTACCTTTAGACACGGATTATAACTAGCAACTAAATATGATAAAAACAACGATACATAAAAGATAAAGATAAAAAAAAGTCATGTTTTGGTAAAATAAACACTAGGAATGATTTAAATCACCTGTAATGTTCTTTTTATTTTTATTTTTATTTTTTCTAGATTACCCACTATTTATTAATAAGTGATTCACTTATATATAATGGTCTCACTTGTGTTTAGTGTAAGCAATTTCCAAAAAGAAAAATATATTATAGATTTTTTTTTGTTGATAAAACTATGAGAAGATCTTACTCTATGTTATTTTGAAGGAAGAAAATTGCATTTTGCAACCAAAAAAATGTAAGAATTTTTTTTTAATCTTTAAAAATTAAATTTTTTATATTGAATCTTCAATGTATTAAAAATATTGTATTATTGTCTTTCGTTATTTATTTTGTCAACGTCAATGGGTGATTTTTAATGGAATAAACAAGGAAAGTTAACGAAATGATCACATTGCAACAATTTTAATGAATTATGGGTGTAATGTGATATTTTTAATCTTTGATGGTACATAAGTGATGGATTTGGGGAAGTGATTCAATGTGAATAATTTTGAGAAAAATGTTGATAGTTATTAGATGAGTTTATTGGAGATCTTCAGATGAATTAAATTTTTTTTTTTTGAACAAGACAATGTATCAATATATATATATTAGGAAGGAAAATTCAGATTACAATCAGCCAAAAGAGAAGTCTTAAGCTCGTGAGGGAGGGAGCCTAACCAATCAAATGGGAGTGAATTTGTTAGCTTAGCAACTGCCACCCAATGAGCAGTCTTATTACACGCCCTAGACTTGTGTAAAAAACGAAGGTTATGTAACCTAGCTAAATATCTAATATAATTCATAATAACTTTAAATCCCCATTGGGGAACATCTTCGGTAGACCTTAATTTGATAATACTAAGACAGTCGTTAATGATTATGACACTAGAGGGCATCAACTAACATGCAAGCTTGGCGCACTGCCTCTGTTTCAGTGGACAAAGGTGACACTGGAAAGACCTAGCAGTACTAGAAACCAAAACACCATCCTCCTTGCACACCACCATGCCACATGTAGTCCTCGCAGACTTAGGATTAAAGGAGCCATCACAGCATAACAAAAAAACAAGAACAGGAAGTGGAGGTTGTACCTCTGTAGCCAAAGAGGTGCTTGGTCTAGGATGAAAGGCAGAAGCGACCATAAATTGATCATTCCACATGCATTGGACACAAACAATCGACGCAAAGGCATTAACATCTACATCACAAAACACCTTCTGATTTCTAGCTTTCCAAATAACCCAGCCCACAGTAGCAACTTCCCCCAAGACCTCAAGTCTTCCCTAAGCATCCTCAACCTGCTCCAAAATCCAGATTGATCTTTGTGTTACTGACAAAAAAGGAGTTCTCCTCCCACCCAAAAGGCAAATTCATGTCAAACCAAACTTTTTTCGTCCATTCACACTTAAACAAATATATGTTCAATAGATTCAGTAAACAACTTACAAATGAGGCAAATGAATTTATTAAAGTCTGTCATATTTTATATTATAAATTTGACTTATTTAAATAATAGTGTCAGACCTTTTAATATTAATCCCACTTTATTTATTAATCCTGTCCAAGTCAATCACAGATTCAAGATTGAAATCTCATTTTTTTAAACCAAATCCTTCACAAAATTTGAAATTACTCGGTTCAAAGATATCCTATCTAATATTTTCTCTTATGACGAGTTTATTGTATCACTTTTCGGATTATTTGTATTTAACTCTACGAATTTATAATTTGTGTCAACTCATTTTTCGGATCCGTACTAATCTATCCCGATTCACCAATTTCTTATCATATTTGTATAATATTACAAATATTTTTTTGGGTAGCAGAATTTCAATTTTAAGAAATCTACTTAATTAGTCCAATTTGATAAGATTTATGATACACAAAAGTGTTTATGCAAAATCAATCAATAAATGTAGTGCAATATGTGATGGAATATGCTTAACACAATCAAACACACAAATTAAGTAGTTCGATCTGAGTGACATATCTTACAGAGAATGAATACGGTAGTCGAAATTTTTTATTATTCAAGGTGTGTAGAGTTCTAAGAGATGAGTGATGTCCTCATGGATAGACGAGAGTTATAATTTATAGGCAAATACAAATTCATAATAACTTCAAAAGAGTCCTGATTGGGGCACCATTCTCGTAATGAAGAGAGGGTGGTTCCGTGAGGCCAACATTATTTTTGTAACGGGTAAGGTGATTCTGTAAAACTGGTGATATGCACCTTCATGACTGAGTTCCACGAATTCTCTTTCTTAAAATGGAGATCTCCATATGTGCTAGTAATAGATTTAGTTTTTTAGGACAGTGAGTTTGACCCAATTGAAATTGTGATTAAATTTTTGTTAGTTTGCATCGATGATCTGAGTTTATTCTGCAAATATGATTTGGATTTGGTTTAGACCAGACTTATCTGAAATTACTAAAAATATGCCCGTAAGACCTACTAATCTGACATTTTACATTAATTTATGAAGAAAATTTTGATAAATTGGGTGCAATTCACATAAAGTTTGCAAGGAAATTTTGATAAAGTGCTTCTACTGATGTGAGCAGAAAGGAGAAAAATTGTCCCCCAGAGAAAGAGAAGGGGGGGGGGGGTATTGAATGCTTGACGATTGCAAGGAGAAGAAGTCATTGATTACGTGGAGTAGGCCTCAACAGCAATCATTAATTGCTGAATAAATAGTCAAATATCAAAACTGTCTTTGTCTTTTTCCTTTCATCAAATCACTCCAACAATCGACTCCCCATCTTCACGAGAGAGAGAGAATTTGTTTATTGCGAATATTTTGATAGAAAATGTATCCCGGAAAATGATAGGTGTATATTTTAAATGCTTACATGAATCATGCTTTCTCTAATTTTCTTTTTTTTTGGGTGCTGAAATGTATTTTTGAGAAGTGAGCAAGGCTAATGTCTCTTTGGTTTTAATGTATTAATTGCAACTTGGTTTACTTATTATGTAAGGAAAAATATCTATGATATACCTCTAAAAGAAAGGGCGATGCAATTTAATCCTAAAAGCTATACCATACCCCCTGCCTTTTAGCAAATATTTAATGTCATTCATGTTTTGGAGAAACACATACCAACATGTATTGTATAATACATGTTTCTAATATATAAATTAATCGGAGGTACAATGTGAGAAATGTGATAGGTGAGAGAGCAATGCAGACATATAACTATGATTTGAGCTGAAATGTAAGTAAAGTGATAATTGATGGGATAATATGACACAGAAGACATAGTTGAGGGTCTTAAAGTGTAATTTGCTCTTAATGTTATTCGAATAAAATTGGGCCCTTGTTTAAAAGCCCGCTTATGTTTTAAGCTTAACCCAGTGCGGGCTCATAATCAACCCATTTTAAACAAATCCATTTGTGGCGAGCCTGCTTAGTTGAATCTTTTTTTCAAGGGAAAATTAGAAGGAGATATACCAAATTGAACTTAATTATAAAAAAAGTACACAAAAAAATATTAAGTAATTAAGTCTTTAATTTTAATACTTATTTGTCTCTAAGTACATTATTTGAATTTTACTTATTTTTTATGATATTTTGTCCTCCATTGATTAATGCGTATTTTCTTTGAAAAGTGGTGCATTGAATATCTCTTAGTTTAATGGGAGAACTTTAATATTCTATATATATATATATATACACACACACACTACTTGTTAAATCAAGAATTGCAAATTAAAAACTTAAGGACAAATTATACTCAACAAAACCATGATTAAACGGCTCATGCTACCCACGATGAGCACACTCTAAGTGGATTATGAGTGTAGTCCAAGAGACGGATTGTAGAAGTTCCCGTACATTGAGTGCTAAACACAATTTACTATTTTAAAAGTAGGGTTCATAATTGAGTTAAGTTATTTGGGTTCAGTTTGGTTCGGATGGGGCTCAATTCAAGTTAGGCTAGTGTTTTAAACGAGTTGAACTTGAACAAATTTTTATATCCGTTTAAAAAATGAACCTAAAAAGCTCGACTTGAGTTCGCAAAGTTCGACTCGTTTATATGTAAAATAGTCGAGCTACTCGAATTCGACTCCTCTCTATCTCGACTCATTTTAAGATATTGACTACTAAAATCATGATGCATCTTACGACACTCGAGTTTAAAATTTTAAGGTATTAACTATAAAAATCTTATCATCCGAGCTACCCTACTGGCGGTTTGAAATTTGGTCTTCACTTCACTGTGGTCCTAAATTCCACCAAGATCAAGATGTTTGGGTTAATCATTCTTGCTTAGTACTTATAGGCGTTTCTTCCCAATTTCCAAAATCCTATGTTATTGACCTAGTTTTATCAAAATGTCAACTGATAGACAAATAAAATGTGTGAAATTCCAATAGCAACCTTATCATACCCTTATTTTAGCCATAGGAAAGCAACATGTTATTTTCGAAAGGCTCTAGTTTTTCAATCCAAACTAGAAATCCTGTTCAAAATTTTAAAATTCAGGTACGTTTTGAGGAGAAAAAAAAAATCCATATTTATAAAATATATCTCAAAAAAGAAAAAAAAAACCCACGTGCCACTCCATTTATTTTGTTAGGGTTTGTGTCTTAGTTTAGCGACAATGATGATATACAAATTTGATTTTGTACAATCAAATCATTCGAATGTATGGAGTAAAACAATTAATAAGACAACAAATAACAATGGACAAATATTAGATGGTTGGGCTTTGGTGACCTAATCACTGAAGGTGATAACGATGATCGGAGAACTCTATTAGTAAGAGAATAAGGTTGTATGTGTGAGAGAGAGCTAGGGTAAGAGTAAGTTCAAGGTGTAGTGTGTGAGAGATGTCTCCCCTACTTAAGAGATTTACAATTTAGGCATAGAACCCTGATTGAAACGGTAACGTGAATGTCAGTCTACTAGTCTTTAGGAGAAGATAGCTTCAATTGAGAATAAATATTATCCTTGAGTCATGCGTATCTTGATGATTGTTCTCTCACGTGCGCTGATCTTTCTTGAACTCTTGAGATACAGGGTGGACCCACACTCTGAACTAGGCCCGACCTTTTTTGATGATCTGGGCTTAACTTATATAATCTGAACCCAGACCAAGTTGAATTTGAACTTGTCAAACAATTTAAACCTATTAAGGAGTGATCACCAAATCAAATGTAACAATTAGAGTTAATTATAATTTTGACTCAAAAAAATTAAGATCAAACTTAAAATATTATAATGTATTCTAAAATATCAAAATTGAGTACGCAAACAAAACTCATTTTGCCGTCAATTCATCTAATTGAATCATAAGCTTCCCTGGTTTTGTTGGAAGTGTGTGGAGTGTAGAATTTTTCCATATGCATAATAATCCAAAAAATCATCCTTTGAACATTTGTTATATGTAGGGGTGGTAATCGTGTCGTGTCGTGTCGTGTCGTGTTCGGGTCGTGTCAAATCGAATTCGAGTTGAAAACACATCAACCCAAACAAGACCTGACTTGAAACACGACTAACCCGACACAACCTGTGACCCGAGATTTACATAGGTAGTGTTCGGGTAAACACGACCCAACCTACCTAACACGACCCAACCCGACATGACCTAACCAAAAAAGAAAAAATTTAAACATTTTACAAATATTCCAAATACAATCTACATAAAACAAAGACATTAAAAACATCACAAATATCCCAAAACAAATACAAATCTCCATAATATTACAAATTTTTAAAAAGCTTTACTAATATCCCAAAGCAATATTATAAGCATCTTTCAAATCCTCTAAGAGATGAGTCAATTCGGGTCAAAACAAGTCGGGTTTGTGTCAACCCGATTAAATATACGGGTTAATTTGGGTTAATTCGGGTTAAACGGGTTGAACCCGAACACGACCCATTAACATTTCGTGTTAGCGGATCGTGTCATATACGGGTTGACACAAAAAATTAGTCAACCTAAAATCCATTTATCTGTATCGTGTTCGTGTCGAATTATTGTGTCGTGTCAAAAATTGCCACCCCTAATTATATGATATGAATTTAAAGTCTAACAAAACACACGCCGTGGTCAAACAAAACGTTACAGTTGTAAACAAACATGGAGGTGGGACCCCCTCACATGGGTTTGGATAATGCCATTGTGGAATCATTGGGTTTTACTTAAAAAACTTATTTTGTATGATCTCTTGATTCAACAGGGACGGGGACAAATCCAAACCTGTCATATTCATTCATATATACTGTGTCCAATCACGCGTTGATTTCAGCAAAATCGGCAGCACCCTCACCTTCTACGCTTATTCTTAAGCCAATATTTATCCTTTGAATTGCACCACTTGGAGGGTTACCAAACCATGTGCGTCATGCAATCAATCTCTCTCATATTATACTGACTTGTTCATCCCATATCCCCTACACTAATTTTATATGGACTTAATTTATCGACTTAATCACTCTCCATTATTGAATTGACGATAAATTCCACTATTAGTTAAGATTTATCAACATTTTAATGACTATGATGCATTAAATTAACAAATAATATTATTTTTTCCAAACTATCTCTATCGATCCCTCTAAGCCTTGTCATATTAGATTCATGGGTTGGACTAAAAACTAGAAGGTCAAGGGGAATGGGCTGGCCTCTCACTACCGTGGCTTATTTGGATAAGTTAACTCTCGTACTTCGTTGTTCAAATGGTAGTTTGATGATTTAACTCACAAAAAAAGTACAAAACTGTTGACCGATAACCTAACTTCTTGTTAATTCTTGAATTTGTCTATGCTCAAATGTTTATTTAAAGAAAATTAATATTCTAAACAATGGGGCGATTCCAACCAACTTCTAGCTTGTTACTATAATCAAAGTTTCTATTTTAATATATATATATATATATATATATATATATATATTTAATGAATTGGTAAGATGAGCTTTTCACAGAGGTACAATTATATTGTTACTATAAGTTTGAAAAAGTGAGAGAGCTACCTAATAGATATGCTTTTTAAAATCAGATCCAATGCTTTCCCTGTATACAAAAAGCAAACGTATAGCTGTAATAGCAAATTAGCAATGGCCAAGGCGAAGCAAAGAATAAAGTAGTAAAACGTACTGTCGGTGATGCAAATTTCTATTCCTTATTGATAACTTTGAACAATTTCACTAAATTAAGTGGTGAGAAGGACATCTGTCCTAGTTTACGAACGAATAGATAGATACATACTTTTTCATTATAGACTAGAGGTTAGGTTATCTTCATCTTTTGCCCACCATTATCATCTCATCTATGCAGCTGAGGTCATCTCTGCCCATTTATTGGTTGAGGTAACCCCACAAATTAGACATATTTTGACATTGAACCGATTGTTTTCGTCGATATGAATACGATCACTATACACTCGACATAGACATAGATTAGACGTATCTTTTTGTTCCACCCACTATTCTCCTCGATGAGTGTAAGTCTAACATAACTAACTGCGCACTTTGCAGATATCAGCAATAATAGAATTGGAAAATTCAAAATCAGTGACCAAGTTGAAAAAATCAATCCAAAATGTTCAACATTTTAAAGCAAATTAAATAGACATTGCATCATAGCGCCACCAGGACCCAACCTTTGTCCGTCCATGCATGTTATGGATATCTTGGCCTTTGACCAGCTATTTTCCTCCATAATTTCGAGAGAAGATTAAGTGATAATAAAAACGAATTATAAATTCAAATATTTTAAATTCGAATTTTAACAATCTTTTGAGGTAAATCTCTCATTAATACCTTAATCAAGGTGTACATAAACTAGTTCGGACATTTCTAACTATTAAACAAAAAAAAAACTATTTTCCATGATGTTATTGACTATTCATACTCCATACGGATTAGTTGAACTTTTTCTAGGTTGTTTATTTGTATACCTAGTCTCTACTGAGTTGTTGTTATGCTTTATAGACTAAATTGAGAATTAGTTTGTCATTTCTTTGAACATATATACTTAGCCTTGATACTCGATTATATTTGTTGTACTTAGTTTTTTCTTAATCTTAATTTATATTTAGCAAAAAAAATAAAAAGCACAGAGTTTGCAGAAGTTGGCTTGTTTTACTTACACATAAAGATGATCTTTCTTTTTCATACTATATGCTATCACCATGTGATGTGCTACAACGAAGAACATGGCATCAAAATGAAAGGAGACTATCATGTTGCTTTTGTTCATCCATCTACAATCAAGAGGTAAAGATCATAATGCATGGGCATACGTAACTCTTTTCTACAGACATTTCATTTTCTTTCAACTCTTAATATGTTGCACTCTTTGATTGAACTAAATTTATTGGTTTGATTTACTAATTAAATTTACGGTTTGTCGATAGATTAGAGGTGGACGTTATTTAATATTAATGCCCGTTAATAATTCATTGACGACATTGAATTGCGTCAATAAATTCAGTTTATATAACATTATTCTTACAAAAAATATCAATCTCAACATTGTATGGTATGAAATTCATTACAAAATATTATATGACAAAGTACCATCCAGTTGGTTTTTTTTTCTTTTTTTTGGGGGGGGGGGGTGGGACCTTACAAACAGGCATGTGACAAGCACCATAATGACAAATGGATTACCAAACAAATAAGGGAAATCTTGCCTAAATTTGGCTGAAAAAAAAACAATAGTTATACCTTTCATAGGTGGTTAGGGGACCATATATGAGGTGGACAGACTTCTTGCTGTATTTCCCCACTACAATTTAAGTTAATGATTTTGTCAAGGGTATGCAAATCATATAACTCCAACAATGTTATAGGAATTTAATTTGAAGACTTAATGAAGGATCTAAGTCAATGCAGTAATTGAATTGGTAATGGATTTTAATGTTAAATGAAATTTACTTTTAATCCAACAATTGTAATTGATTAGGTCTTTAAATTAAGTTTCAAAATTATATTCACGTGATATTTTCCGTTTGACACAATCATATGCCTAGGCTCTCTTAATTTCCAGACTAAGGGGGATTGGACTAAGAATTCGTTCTTAATCTTGCCTAATCCTTCATTTGGTTGGGCAAAAATCACTCTGAAAATGTATCTATCTGTGTAACAATCTCATAATCGTATAGTGTTTTTAAGATATTTTCCTCTGATTTTTAGATCTCTCAGAGTATCATAAATAATCCTTTAATCAAGAACAGATTAGTCGAGATATGTGTAAAATGCCTTTGACATTTGACTGTTTAACGGGGAAAAAAAAGAAACCCAAGAATAGATTCCCAAATTTTTCTTTCTTAATCCGTCAATGTGATGAGACTTGATTACCTTGTCCAATCTCTTTCTAACGTAACGGCGAAGATGATTTGAAACCAAATTGAAAAAAAGATATAGTAGTGAAAAAATTAATAAAATGACAAAATTTTATAAGTGTCATTTTTATTAAATGAAAAAACAGAGAGAATGCCTATTTTTAATTCTAAGGATCCATATATAAATATAGCAAAAACACCCACAAAATTGATAATTTTTTTTTACCAAATAAAAATGATAAAAATAATTACTCTAACGATGATAAAAACCCACAAAAATAATAAATCACTCAAAAATGTGATAATTTTTTTTTTTGGTTATAAAATGTTCTATAAAAATTATAAAAAAAATCCATTGAAATAGTAAATTTTAGAGGTATAATATCAAATTTTTTTTCGATACCATAGTTAACTTGATTATAAATTTAATGTATGCTTAAATGTAATGAAATATAAATTTGTGAAATCTTAGTTGTGTTTACTATTTTTTGATTAGAGGTGAAGTATGTTAATCTAGGGGCAGGCAGCCGCAGTAGAGTAGAGTATAGTAGTGCAGGAAGAGACAAGGTTTGTTGACGGTGCAGATGTGAAAGAAGGCCTGTTAATCAGCAGGTCAATATCAATGTGATTTTGTGGTTTGCTCCTTTGTCCAACTTTGTTAGCAAACGAGAATGTTCAACTCAACTTGTACTTGTACTTGTAGCAATTATTCAGTCAATTTTATTGAGATTATTTGATCTTGACTTAGTATTAATTGGTTGTTTGAGATGGTGCCAAGCCAAGTTGCGAATTAGTGTTAATGTGAATCTGGATCTTGACGTTCCTACTGGAATTGTAAAATTGTAATACTCTACTCTCTTCTCCTCTCCTCAACTTATATTTTGTTTTAAGTTTTAATTATACAACTTCTTGCATCCTCCAAGTCAAACTTGCTCAAATTAAACCACATGTTATGAAATTCGAATTGGTTGGTTTGCAAAACAAACTTCAAAATTTAATCACATTATGTTCATTTTATTTTATAATTTAAATGAGCCGAAATCAAATTGAACCCACGTTCCTTACATTATTAGATAATTCATATATTTATATTGTCGCTGAATAATATTATCATCTGTCGATGATAGAGTGAGATCTGTGTTGCATCCAATATTTACTCCTTAATTGAAAATGCTTTGTGCAAAAAAGAAAAAAATTCAATCAAGACCAATTATGGCTTTAGATTAGTGGGCTGCTTAATGAACAAAAAAAAAATTGAGTGGATTACATTATAAATGATGGTGATTATCCACTATACTGTATTCTTGTAATTTGCCCCATATAGAAGTAGAATGGGGCCTCCTTTCCAATCGTCTACTCAATAAAAGTAAATCACGCGTTATTTAATTTAGACATCTTTTTCTACCCGCAAACCAAAAAAAAATTGACATGGCAGTCTTTAGTACTTTCCTTTCTTTTTTCCTGCTAACTGGTGAGAAAAGTTTCCACTGAACCAAACACCACACCACTCAACCCTTGTAATAAAATACAAGTCTTTTGTTCCATTCCCTTCCCTGGTAGAAAGTAGAAATCATTCTCTTTTATCTTATCATCATCCCTTCGGATTTCCCATTCCCACAAACGGAAATAAATGTTTCATAAAAACTGATACTAGTAGAACCATACAACATAAAATTTGAATGTCTGAAAAATTAATTATATTATATAAAATATTTTTTTTTTCTTTCCTTCTTTTTTTTATTTATATAATTTCAAAATTAATTTCTACTCATTTTTTGTAAAAAAAAAGTGACAATTTTTTTCATAATATATGACTTCAAAAAAATATCAACACACATATATGCCATCTTAAAAAATTGTATTAAGTAATAAATTAATAAAAATTTAAATAATTCAACTTGTAATAAAAATGAATGAATTGATAGAAATATACGAATGGGAATAAAATTTAAATTCCAAGTTATATTATTATTTAAATATATATATACACATATAGGTAGAGAGAGAGAGAGAGATACGGAGGGGGGAGGAAGGAAGGGACCTTCAGGGTTCAAGTTGATGTAATAAAAACAAGAAAGAAGACAGCGAGGCAGAAGGCGTAGAACAAGAGGGTCTTTTTATTTATTTTTATTTAAGGTTGTGCTCTGTGTTTATGTACATGTGTGTGGGGGTTGGGGTTGAGGTTGAGGTTGAGATATCTCTGTCTCTGCCTCCTTATATCCCCTTATCCTAGGTCTCTCTCTTGAAGATTCAGAGAGATCTCAGATGATTCAACATCTACCTGATTTTGATTCTGAAACATCGTAGCCTGTTAAGTAGAGGGCATTGAGTGTATACTCATTTGTCTGATATATACGCATATCAGAAGCTCAGGTACCTAAGTAGAGGTACAATTCTGACCATCTCTCTCTCTGTCTAATGTATGATATGTATCATCTCAACCTGTTCTCAAGTTGTCATGCTGGACTCTGTTTTTTCGGCTGGTACTTTTTCTTTCTTCCGTTAGATCCTGGCATTGTGTTATTAGTATCACATTCACTTTTGATGTGAATTACTCTCCCTGTCTTTCTCATGTTCTGAATTGCTACCATCTTTGCTTGTTTTCCATTTGGGGTTTCTTCAGTTTTGTCAAACAGATCTGATTCTGGACACGGGGTTCCTTTATTTTCTCTGTTAAGCTCCTCAATGTTGGTTGATTTTATTGCACTAGATTTGGCCTTTAACCAATGGATCTTCAAAGAACTTGAAATTTTCATCTCTCTCTCTCTCTCTCTCTATTATATATATTTATAACATGTATGGGCTCTTGACTGTATCTCTCTTTGATGCATTTACTCTGAGTTTCAGCCATTTTGGTGAGAAAAAAATGCAATTCTTTTGTGGAAATGATTTGGAACCATGTGATTGATGGATTGTTCTTTAATGAGGTCAGTGTGCTATAGATTGCTCACAAGAAAAATAGCTGATTGACAAACAGTAAATATTTAATAATTGCAACTTTTCCTTTGCTTCAAGGAAAACATTTGTTTTACTGTCTGTAGACGATGGTGCTTTCTCTTTCCTGTGCTTTTGCCTCTTGCATGGTTAGGTTTGGTAGGGAATTGATTTTCTTTTTGCCGACTTAGTGGGCATTAGGCAAGGGGGCCCTCACTAGGACGGCTGAATTTCATGAGGGTTGGGCCCATATCATGTGGAAAATATTAAGGGAAAGTGTCACAGAAAGTGTACTGTCTGGGTAGTTGCTATTAAATCTTATAATTTTAAGTGGTTTTAATGGCTGGTTTGACCACTGGATCTGCACGAGTCCCTGTTTTTCTCTGACCCTTTGGTAGTGTTAACTTATATTAGCTTTACATTGTTTGCACCGTTTCTGATCCGGATTTGTGAAGTCCAAACGAGAGGTTGAATTCAATCGCACCCAAGTTCCACAAAAGTCGTACGAATATGTGTGCAGCGTAGCTAGGAGCCTCTATCAACTTATGTTTTTCGATACTGGGTTTTGTGCAATCAAGTGGCTTTTCATATTTTGTTAACGAAGTTATTGCATAACTGCTCGACTTTATTTTTTGGGTACTTCTCTTTTTTCATTTAAGCTTTGGCGCTTTGTTTTGATGATTATTTTAATTTACTGGTGTTTGATTACTAGTTCAGAACCAGCGAAATTCGTAAGCATGTGTCAAGTACTTCAGTCCTCATGTTTGAAAGTATAGCTGATTGTTAAGAACACAAAAGATGATCTGAAATTTTAGGATTTTAGTACAATTTTGGGGCAGCTTTTGTAACCTTCCAAATTTTACTTATTCTTTTATCAAAATCAAACAGAGCTAAAAGGAGAATTTGTAGTTCTGGGAGATGAAATTTGTGCTAAGTTTTCAAGAATTTTGGGAAATGAAATTTATGCTAATTTTTTGACGCATCGGTTGGTGGCTTACAACTTTCTTGCCTATGTGCAGATAGTTGATTAGTTCTGGGACCATGAAGCATAAAGATGGGAAACCAATATCTCAACCTGATAAAAATTCCAGGACTGTCCCCATGGCACTAATGTTTGTTGTGCTATGTGGGTTTTCATTCTATCTTGGTGGAATATTTTGTTCGGAGAAGGACAGATATGTTAGCAAGGAGGTGACTAAAGCCGTCGAATCTCGGAAGGAAACGGCTGCTGGCCCTCTCCAAATAAAAGCCATTACATTCCCTGAGTGCAGCAGTGACTATCAAGATTACACTCCGTGCACCGACCCAAGGGTATTTACTAATGCCTTGTCCCATTGTTGTAAGGCTTTGTTCGAACTCGGATTTCATGTAAAGCATAAAAATTACTTAAATAAAATGACATTTTGATTGTGTTGCAGAGGTGGAGGAAGTATGGTGTTCATCGGCTTACTTTCATGGAACGGCACTGCCCTCCAGTATTTGAGAGAAAGGAGTGCTTGGTTCCCCCACCAGATGGGTACAAGCTACCAATTAGATGGCCTAAGAGCAGAAATGAAAGTTGGTACAGGTAATGTGGCTTGATTTTTATCCTCTGGAGGGGTCTTATTTCAAAAAAAAAATCATGGATTTGCATTACTTGGATTGGATTTCTTGTCCCTGAACGTAACGCAAATTTGCTCTCTGGATCTTCATTCAGGAATGTGCCATATGATTGGATTAACAAACAGAAGTCTAACCAGCATTGGCTGAAGAAAGAGGGGGAGAAGTTTCTCTTCCCTGGTGGGGGTACTATGTTCCCCAATGGTGTTGGTCCCTATATTGATCTGATGCAGGATCTGATCCCAGGAATGAAAGATGGGACTATTAGGACTGCCATTGATACAGGATGTGGGGTGAGTCCATTTTATCATGTGTTTGTTTTTTGCATTGGATCGATCATTTGAAAATTTAAACATCGAGACTCGTTGCTACTTGCCTCTAATTTGTCAATGATCTGGGTTGAATAAAGATTGTCTGGTTATTAAGTAATTGGAAATCCTGATTTCCAGCTTTTTCTTTTGTTGTGGACCTTGTGGTGTTCAAGGTGCTCTTTTTTTGGTTGGTTGGATGTACTCAAGTGTACATAAATGCATGCAAAGTTCCCAATTTAGTACTAAAATGATGCTATTACGCCTTCATGTGTACAGATGACAAACAATATCTGCTATAGAATTTTTCATAGCTCATTCACGACCAACTAGATTGGATACATTTTCTTAAACTAATGGTTCAATTTGGATAGATGCAGTTCATTGTGACATAAGGTATTCTTGAACAAACATTAATGCTTTTGTAAAAAATAATGTAGTCATTGATTTTACATATATTTTCTGGAAGCACTTGCATCAGCTAGTCTCTAAACTTATGATGTGTGTAGGTTGCTAGCTGGGGAGGTGATTTAATAGATCGTGGGATTCTAACAGTCTCTCTTGCACCAAGAGATAATCACGAGGCTCAAGTTCAATTTGCACTGGAACGCGGAATTCCAGCTATTCTGGGCATCATTTCAACGCAGCGACTTCCTTTCCCTTCAAACTCTTTTGATATGGCTCATTGCTCAAGATGCCTTATCCCATGGACAGAATTTGGTAATTAATCACTTGCAACTATGATTGAAGCCAAGATTCATATTATTTCAGAACCATTAGGCAGTGGGAATTTGTATTTCTCTCTCTCTCTCTCCCCCCCCCCCCCCCCAAAAAAAAAAAAACGAAAACTCTTCTGGGCCTAGGGAACTTGGGGTGTCATCAGATAAACATCTAAATTTAGTGCCTCACCTCAGTACGTTGGCAACACCTTATCCTGCTTTGCAACTTTTATGTCATATTTTCACAGGAAATCTAGTTGTGTGGCATCTTTTGTTTGTGCAGGATTGTTTAGAAACTTTTATCAAGTTTTATGACGTTGATGCTTTGATTGATGGAACCGACTTGGACGCCCTCTAAGCGAGTGGTGGCTGAGATCTATTATCATCTTATAGATTGCTTCAATTATCTCTGTTATGTCCCCCCAAATGTTTGACATAATGACATTGTTTCCAAATTTTCTAGCACGCCTTATCTTGGTTTCAGTTTGCTTATTGAATTCATGTATTCAATCTAAGCAAACAATCTTGTTTGCATGCTTTTATTTTGTTAATATTCAGTTCTTTTCTCTCATGCCGATTTCGTTTTCGTTTTTCAGGTGGAATTTACCTTCTTGAGATGCACCGCATACTCCGTCCTGGGGGCTTCTGGGTTCTATCTGGTCCACCAGTGAATTACAAAAAACGTTGGAGAGGATGGAACACCACTATTGAAGAGCAGAAGTTCGATTATGAGAAGTTGCAGGAACTGTTAACATCAATGTGCTTCAAATTATACAATAAAAAGGATGACATTGCAGTGTGGCAGAAGCTTTCAGATAATAGCTGCTATAAACAGCTTGAAACCGCAGACTACTACCCACCTAAGTGTGACGATGGCACTGAACCAGACTCAGCCTGGTACACTCCACTCCGGCCTTGCGTGGTTGCCCCAAACACAAAACTTAAGAAATTATCAATAAAAGCTCTTCCCAAGTGGCCAGAAAGGTTGCATGTTGCACCTGAACGTGTTTCTGATGTTCGCGGTGGCAGTGATGGTGCTTTCAAGCACGATGACAGTAAATGGAAGGTGCGAATTAAGCACTACAAGAAGTTGCTCCCTGCGATTGGGACTGATAAGATAAGAAATGTGATGGACATGAATACAGTTTATGGAGGTTTTGCTGCAACGTTGATTGATGACCCGCTTTGGGTCATGAATGTGGTCTCCTCCTATGCCGCCAACACACTTGCCGTGGCCTATGATAGGGGTCTCATTGGAACCTACCATGACTGGTACTTTTGAACTCTTTTATTAAAATGGCAAATTATGACGTGTGTGATGAAGCTTGTTTTAGGCAATTGTTTCATGAAACTTACTGTTTAATGGAAGTACATTCATATATATATATATATATTTATATATATATATATATTGATTGATTTATTTGATTTCTGTTTTGAAGGTGTGAGGCTTTCTCAACGTATCCACGAACGTATGATCTCCTTCACCTAGATGGCCTCTTTACTGCTGAAAGTCACAGGTAAGAACTTTGTGCTTAAGTTCCTTTGTGTCATCAACCAATCTGCATAGATATACTTGATTGTTTAATTTATTTTGTATCCCATCACTCTTCTTCTTCCTACTCCTCCTCCTCCTCCCCTTCTACTCCTTTTTCTCGGGTGGCACGAGGGGAAATGAATCATAGAATACCGTTACTTCATCTAGAATAGAAGGTTTTTTGGTTTTTAACATATTTAAATGGTTGGGCAGATGTGAAATGAAGTATGTACTGTTGGAGATGGATCGGATCTTGCGGCCTAATGGGTATGCAATAATCAGAGAATCCAGCTATTTTGTGGATGCTGTTGCTACCATGGCAAAGGGGATGAGATGGGGGTGTCGCAAAGAAGACACCGAATATGGTGTTGAGAAGGAGAAGGTATTGATTTGCCAGAAGAAACTCTGGTACTCCTCCAAGCAAAGTTCAAGATGAGAAGACAAAGAAAAGCAAGTTGGCAATATATCTCATGGAGAAACCGGTAATAATATTTATAGTACCATCAGTAGAAGAGAAAAAAGTTCCATCTCCATTCACAGAGGAATTAGTTCATTTTACAAAACAATTAAAGTTCTCAAAATTTTTAAACTAAGAATTAGATTCCAAATAACCTAAATTTTCTTTTGTTCTCGTGTTTTTTCTGCACGATATATTCTTTGCAAGCCTGAACAGACACTTCTTGTATCCTTCTGATCTCATGTTGTATCCTTCTTTTTCGTTTTTGGCTTTCCTTTTTCTTCTTGTTTGTGTTAGAGCTGGATATGAAATATGTAATGAGCTGAACAGTTATAACATTGCTGCTCATGATTTTTATGTATCTAATGAAATCTGTTTCTTACTTTTTTGAAGTTTCCTTTCCTTACATGGAATGTTTCAAATTTGCACTCATGCCCTGTGCTTTTCTACTGTGGATAAATTTTGCTTTAGGTTGTTGGTTGTATCATTAAACAGTATGAATTTCCCCAAGGGTTGTTCGAATGTACCATGGAATTTAGTCATAACACATTGTAGATTGCGCCTCTTTGGAGTTGGGCTTTTTCAAGCGAAAAGTTGTGGTTTAAAAAGTTTTATAAAAAAATCAGAATTAAAAAAGTCTTTTAAAACCGTTTGGAAATATGCTTTAAATAGTTTTTTTGATCCAAGTACTTTAAATAGTTGAAAAAGTATGTTTTGAGTGATTTTTTAATTTTTATGTGGCCTTGGGAAAAATTTTTTAAAAGTTAGAAGAAAAGTTTATAAAACTAATCAATTTTTATATAAGTCTTCTTAGGTTCAAAAAATTGCAATATAACCTCATAAAAATGTCAAGATTCAAGCGTTCATGGTTTGTTTTTATTCTAAAATTCTTAAAAATTATCTATTTAAGCTAACTACAAACAAATTGATTATTATTCCTTCTAAAGAATTTATTTTGGGGTGGATTTAGTAAATCAAATAGTGGTGATTTTATCTATTTTTTTATTTTGCTAACTAGGAGTAGCAGTAGGAGGTACTCGGGTCTCATTACCTATCAATTTTTTTGTGGACGCGTATAGTCATTTTGTCCCACGTGTACCATGTAATTATCTTATCTGGATGAATCCATGTTTACGGTTCTAAGGGGGTGTGCAAGTGCAACCATGGCGTGGCGGTCTTGAGTTTGTTTGAGTGTTCTCCTTGGAGTTACTACCCAAATAGACCTCGATTGAGTTTTGGGATAATCATACGTGTGTATTCGAGGAACAAACCAGATGTTTTAACAGGTCCAAACCCCAATGTCTAAATTCATGCGTATGAACTGAGCATTTTTGTGGGCCAGAAGAGCAATCGAGGTTAGAGATATCAGTGGACCGAAGTGGGGGCGAAAGGTATAGTTTTCATCTCTGTACACGCTTAAAAAAACTTCATTCATCTCCGATTCACTCCTGTTAACGGGTATAATTTTTATTTCTATTTTCGTCTACAAGTAAATTTCTAATTCTTGTCTCCGTCCCCGATTCTCCCGTATTTGCCCAAGCCTAAGTCCAAGTCCAAGCCCAAGCCTAATCTCAAGTCAACATAATTCTAAATAAATTTAACATATTAAACAAGGGTTTTAAAGGGGCCAGTACCCTTTTTAAAAATTATAGGGCAAAAAGTACTACTTTTAAAAACATAAGTCAAAAAGTACACAGCCCCTAACAAAATCTCTAAAATACCCATATTAGGGATTAAGTTTCCTAAATTTATGGAATAACATTTTTGAATTTTAAATTATATTTTTCTCTTTCATTCAACTTAAGTTATTCAAACATTCATATCTTTTTCATATTTGTATAATTTTTTTTTTTTATAAATCGTAACAATCAAGATGATGATTTTGATTCGGAGGATTATTTGCTACCTCGCACAGAACCGAAACTTAAAAGATCTTATTCTTTCCCTGGGTGCTTAGTGATCCAAATATGCCGATAGGGTTCGTGTATGTGAATTGTATATTTGAATTGGGAATTTGGTGCAAGAATAATTGTAGCTACATTTGTATGTAGTCTGAATGTTATCAAGACTAGATTTCAAGTTCGTGGCCTACCAAAGCTTGGTGATGGTAATATTAAAGGTGCGCAAGAAATCTGCTTCATTGGTGAAGAAGAAGATCGTTGTGTTTCTCTCAACATTTTTATTTAATCTACTTTTTTCCCCTCAATTACTCTTCTATTTCTGGTGGTTGGTACTACATGCACACCAAGTGTTCGATCATTTGCCAAAAAATAAAACAAAGAGGTCATATATATTGTGACATGCGTCATGTTAATGTATGCAGTGTGACATTTCTAGTACCAGTGTAATATTATCTTGTAGCACTGTGACATTATTGTGTAAGGCAGCAAATCATCCTCTGAATAAGAATAAGAATCATCATCTTGATTATTACGATCATCCCCATTTGAGTCATCATCATTGACATTTATCCTCACATGAACATGATTAACGTTAAGAGACCGAAACAATTTAATAAGAAAAAAACATATGGACAACATTGTAGCAGTGTGAATTTGGTTTGTAACAGTGTAACGTTTTTTAGTACCAGTGTGACATTTTCTTGTAACATTGTGACATTATCGTGCGAGGTAGCAAATCATCATCCGAATCAGAATCATCATCTTGATTATTACGATTTATAAAACAAAAATTATAAAAATATGGAAAAGATATGAATGTTTGAATAACTTAAGTTGAATGAAAGAGAAATATATAATTTAAAATTCAAAAATGATATTCCATAAATTTAGGAAATTGAATCCCTAATATAACTACCATATTTGTCTCTCATTAAAGAAGAAAAAAGGCATTTTTGTAAGACAAAAAAATACAATTCAACAAAAGTGTATTTTTTGACCAAACATTTACACACAAAGATACTTATACACATATATTTTATATTGAAGTATTTTTCCACAAATAAATTTTAAAAAGTGTACTTTTTTATAATTTTCCCATTAAATAATTAAATAATATTTTAAATAATTTAACATAATATAATACAATATAATGCAGCATAACATAGTTCTGGATTGTTTATCCTGCACAGTAGCTTCATCTATCTTACCCAGCCTCCAAATTCAGACAGGTCCAAATTCAGATAGGTCAGACAATTCATTAATGCATATTATCTCTTTAACAAAAACTGAAGCAATATGGATTTAGACAGAATGAAGGAAGACAAACAGTGAATGAAGATTAGACAGGTGAACTGGGGGCTAAGAATACTTTGTCTACCTTGCAACGGGAAAATGGGCTGCAACATCTCCCTATGAATCCCAATCATCCCCGGTTATCCTGTACATGTTGACTAGACCACTTACATCCTTTGTGATGGTCGGTGTCACACTAGTTCCTGGAGAAAGGGAATAAAGGGTGGGGCGGTTAAGTTCCTTCAAGACCTGCACGAGCGCTTGAGCTAGGAGATGAGAGGGGAGAGACGATGGAGGAGGGACAATGGAAAGAGAGAGACAGAGTGGAGGCGGCTAATAGTAGGGAAGAGTAAATTAGGCCCTTTAATTTGGGAGTATATATATTTAACAAGTATGTCGGGGACAGGGGTAAAGACAAGTTCATTTCTACTTTTATCTCCGTACAGGTTTATACGGGTATTATCATATTTATCTATTGTCCAATACTTATAGTCCATTCCCGGTCCAAACGAAATGAATTTGGACGAATACCTGTTTTTCTCCGATCCACTGCCATTCTAAATCGAGGCCTACATTTTTCCAAACTATTACCTAGAAAAATGAAAGAAAAGAAAATAAGCAGACTAAGGGAAAGCGAACGATCACGAAGACATGAAAAAAAAACTAATATGGACAAGCTTATTAATGTATTATATTAATTGGATTGATAATAAATTGCTTTCTAATATTAATACTCACAGTTAATTAAATAATTATACTATACTAAAATTTTAAATTAAATTTTCAAACTAAATTCTTTCCGTGCATTATACATTGAGATCGAATGACAATTTAATTATCACAATGATCATAATTAAGTCCTAAAATTATGTCCCAATAATATAAATTTAGTAAGTTTACATGGTATTTTATAATTAGGTGATCACACACAAAACGGTCATAATGTTACATTGGATATATTTTCTCCCAATTCTTCCCTTGACGTCTTCACACCCTAGTCCTATATATGGTGGGCGATGATAAGGATCACAGTAACACCAAGCTGAAGAATTGTGCAACTGCAACCCAGAGAGATGTCAAGAGCAACCTCTGACCAGGTGGTTCTACAAATGGACCGACACATTCACAAGAACCAAACCCTCGAAACACAACCCCAGAACTCCATTGTTGGAGATCAAGAAAAGCAGTACTCCACCAACAAACCCCCCACAAGAGCACAACAACAAACCCTCCGTCGTCTCACCTTCTCAAAACCCAAAGCTCGATTCGTCGAGTTCAATCTTCCTCTTCACCACAAGCCATTCCCTGAATCCACTGAAGTCGAACCACCCTTTGAGCCAAATGGAAGTTATTCATCCACCGAAAGTGATGATAAGGATGATGATGAAGAAGAAGAAGAGGTTGACGATTCTGATGGAGGAATGGGACAACAAAAGTACAGAAAGAAAAAGAAAAAACTCCAATGGAGGGTTTTGATGGAATGGGTATTGTTCATTATCATAATAACTTGTTTGATCTGTTCGCTAACAGTACCATCTCTCAAGAACCAGTTAAAATTTGGGCTTGAGTTATGGAAATGGTGTTTAATGGTGATGGTAATCTTCAGTGGCCGTCTTGTCTCTGGTTGGATTATTCGTCTACTTGTCTTTCTCATTGAGAGAAAATATATGCTTCGTGAGAAGGTCTTGTATTTCGTTTATGGGCTAAGAAAGAGCATCCAAAACTGTGTGTGGTTAGGTCTTGTTCTACTTGGATGGACCTTCATGTTTAGTCCAGAAGTGCACCAGAAGAACAAGGTGGTTAAGAAAGTCTTTCAAGCTCTTGTCGCTGTACTCAATGGAGCAACCATTTGGCTCATCAAGATTGTTTTGATCAAGGTTTTAGCCTCCTCGTTTCATGTGGCCACCTACTTTGATCGTATGAAGGAGAGTGTGTTTCACCATTACATTTTAGTAACCCTCTCAGGTGAGAATTTAACTCGGGGAAGTTTTTGAACATGTCTCTAAATGCATTATTCTAGAATAATACTTTTTTTGATATAAAAATATGACTCCATCTGTTGATCTAATAATATATAAATCATATATACTTCCTCTCCTAGTCTCACTGTTTATGGGGCTAGTTATTAGATTAGATTCTTCCTATAGTTTCTTTCTCCATTTTTTTTATTGGCAGATCACTCTCCATGAGTTCTAAATTTAACAACTCATTTGGGGTTAAATCATTAGTGATTTATTGTTCATGAATTCTCTAGTTCTAATTTGGAAGAAAGAATTAATCGAGATGCACGTAAATTTGTCAAAATACTCATAATCGTAAATAACTCATCTGTATACAATTGACTCCACTTAAATTCAATATTGATGATCTTGCAAAAGAAAAAACGTAATTAGATAGAATATTCATTCAAAGTAGAAGGGGTTGTAATAAGGCACATAGTAGAATGTGATTGGAGGGAATAACTCATTGTTTATTTTAATAATTCAAAACTTTGTAAAGAACTAGAAAAAATAGAAGAAAATCTCGTTAAGCCCTATTGATAGGAAATCAATTAGTTTAAAATAGTATAGATATTCAATATTTTGATTAATGAAATCAATTTCTAATTAAAGGGTTTTTTTTTTTCTTCTAGTTTTTCCCTTCTTATTGTAAGAGCATAAATGTTTTACATATCAATAAATTCGTTTGTTTACCCAAAAAAAAATGCCAGGTCCACCAATGGACGAGGCGGCATACGAGGAGGCGCACCCCCGCAACTTGGTGGTGTCGAGGTCGTTGCCGGCGAAGTTGAGGGAGTCGAAGAATTTATCAAAGTCGACGAAAGCTGGGTCAAGGAGGATAGATATAGAGAAGCTGAGAAAGCTGAGCATGCAGAGCACAGGTTCGGCGTGGAGTGTAAAGAGGTTGGTGAACTATGTAAGGTCCTTTGGGTTGTCAACCATTTCTAAGACCGTCGATGAATTTGGGAGGACTGATCAGTCAGAGATTACCAGCGAGTGGGAGGCCACAAACTGTGCCAAGAGGATCTTTAGGAACGTAGCCAAGCCAGGTGCCAAGTAAGCTCTCTATTTTCATCTCTATCTATGTTCATTCGGAGCAGTTAACGTTGGAAAAACCTTTTTCAGGAATCTAATTTACTTCAATCGGTGCAACGGAGCGCCAAACTCACACAAATAAGGGGTTGTTTGGTATGAGAATTTAGAGGGGTTTAGAAATATGAGTTAGGGTATAAATCTCCTTAAACTCGTATTTGACAATTATGAAATAGAGATATAATTTGAATCCTAGCCCGGTCATGAAACCCACATACTTGAGTTTCATGAAACCCAAGAGGAGGTGAATTTCATATGATAGTTAAGGAGTAAATATTGAATACAACAATGGTACCATGTCACAATTGATGACATGGTATCACCAACCAATAATAAAACACTAAATAAAAAAAGTGAACCCCATTTGGATTTACATGGCAGGAGGGTGAGAAATTATTAGCTTACATGACATGTTAGTTATTAATTTTTGTAGGGTCTATGTGCTTATTTGTTTTATTATTATTAGTTGGTGATACCACATCACCTTGCCACGTGGTATCACCGTTATAATGAATATTTTCTCTTGGTTAAGGGGTTTAACATACAAATGACATTTATACTCTCATACATCTTATATACTCCATATATACAAATTGGTTAAGGGGTAAAATAGTCATTTATATACAAATATATTATCATAATAATCATATATCCCTGCACATACCAAACATGAATATGGACAACATTGAAAGTTGAATCTCACCTTTGAATGTCATCTTTAGATCAAACTCGGGTTTGGACAAGCCAATCAAAATCTATCCCAAAAAATATATCAAACATGCCCTAAGAGATATAAGTAACTCTCTTACAACTTCAAGGAATAAATCAAGTGATAATAAGAACGAATTATAATTTTAAATATTCTGAGTTAAAAACTTGGTGATTTATTGGAGTAAGAGATTTATTTCTTATGAATACTTTAGTCATGGTATGAAGGACCTACTTTGACTAAATTGAAGAAGAAATTAGTCAAAATACACGTAAACTTACTCAAACATCCTTAACCGTTAAAAAAAAAAGAGTAATTAGCCCACTTATATGTTGGGTGAGAGAACTCTTAACTCATTTGGATCACTGAATGTAATTCTAAAATTTGGTTAGTGTAAGTGTATTGCACTCATACAAACCTTAACTAAAAAATGGTCCCACGTGATCTCGGAATCCGCGCACACACCACCATACAACCATGAAACATGTTTTTAATAAAATATGAATTTAAAAGGAGTTTTATTTTAATCTAAAGGTAAAAAATATACTATATTCTTAAATTAAATCCTACTAACGTTATTGATATGCCAAATGAACTAGACCATCTTCCAAACCGGCCAAAATGGTGGGTCATGTTTGTCGTATGGGCGTTTCACTCTGCATGTGCTTATTGAAGTACCCCTCCCTCCCCTCTTGGTGCGTGATGATGTGAATATGACATATGAATGAAAGTAAGCTATACCAGTCCTTTCTGTTAGTCTAGGCATCTCCTACCAGTTTATAGTGTCCTCAGCCATTCATGGGCTCCATCACTCTGTGTCATTGTTGTTGTTAGTTCAAAACAAGCTTAAAAGTATGGTAGATATTGATACCATTCGATTATATCATATCTCACTCAATATTTTCTGATTAAATAGCATTTTGTTTTCTAAGTAAATCATGATTCTCACGTAATTCAACCGAATTATTTAAAATTTCTCTAAATCAGATTGTGAATCGTACAAATTGTTCTCACTATATCAACCAATATCATTCTACGACTTAGCCTAAATCTCTTGTCGTATTAAGCTTTATCTTTTATGTAGTATTTTACCATTTTCGTTACTATCGCTTGATACCATAATGTTACAGTGGGACCGATATGGTTAAGTGCCTTTCAATTTAATGAGCGATATCGCAATTTAAACCATAATGTACAATACTCACCATGATAGCCCTATTGCCTTATGGGACACAACATAATATCATGGTCTCCACATATATAGTAGACATGTTGCTAAAAAAAAGTGATCCAAGCCACCCAACTTTTAATGGTGGTGGTTTTTGCAACATGTAGTGCTCTCTGTAGTCTGTGCATTATGCACAATGGCTCGTTATACATGCATCACAACAACTAGAGATGTGTTGAGGCTACAAAATTGCAACTTACATGAGAGAAAGCTCCAACCACAAGAAAAAAAAAGGTTTTGCAGAGTTCTGCAAAGTTCTTCCCTCTCTCTCTCTCTCTTTTGACATGCTCTAGTGGAGTGGCGTGCAGTATCCATAAATGTGCAGCTCATGTTATACTCCATATATGTCATATTTGGGCCGTGGAAAGCAATGATCATCGAGCACCAATTACAGTTAATTTTAATGATGGGTCTAATTTTTTTTGAACATTGAGGCCACTTTGTAAGTATTTTTCTATTTAAATCCCGATGTTAGAGGTATTTGTATAATATTGTTGATTTTTCAAGTAATTTTAGAGCATTAGAATTTCGTATTAATATTAAATTGTAAATATTATTCAAGAGCTTTGGTGTTTTGATACTAATAAAAAAGTAATTTTGGGTGTTGGTTGAAGGTACATTGAAGAGGAAGATTTACTGAGGTTTTTAAAACGAGTTGAGATTCATACCATATTCCCCCTATTTGAAGGAGCCGTTGAGACTGGAAGGATCGCAAAATCAGCATTCAGAAATTGGGTGGTAAGTTAGAAACTATTCTATCTTCTTAACATACTATATATAATATATATACAAACGCTAAATTATATATCCAACTTTATTGCAGGATTTATCATTCTTCACACACACACATACACATGTACAAACAAACCAAATGCAATGTTTTTTTAAATACTATTTTTTTATTAAATTGTTTTTATTTTTAAAAAAATTATACGATATTGGGGAAAAATATATTTGTTGGTCTCAAAACTATGTGTTTTGTGTGAATTGATCCCCAATTTTTTTTATTTTCTCAATTTGGTTATGAAAAAAAGTGATTTTGTATTTAAATAGTCCAATCATAAACGGTCATTCAAAGAAAAGAAAAAAAAAGGCGAAGTGAAGTGACCACGTGACCACTTCATAAGGACATTTTTGGAAAATACCCATATTTTTCACTGCCAAGAAATCCCTCTCCACGCAGATGCCATTTCTAGTGGATTATCCACAACAACTGTACTGTATAAATATATAAGGATAAATCTCAAAAATACCCCTTAAACTATGACGTTTGTTCTAAATCATTCATTGAACTTTTAATTATCTCGATTTTCTCCTTGAACTATATAATTTATTTTAATTGACCCCTTTTGTTAAGATTAACTAATAATTGAGACAAGTTTTGTTAAGATTAATAATTAAATTAGATAGATTATGTTAAGATTAATCATTAATTTATCTCATTTAATGATTAATCTTAACAACATAGGTTAATTGAAACATATTACATAATTTTGGGAATAAATTAAGACAATTGAAAGTTTATGGTACAATTTAAAATAAACACCATAGTTCAAGGAACATTTATGAGATTTACCCACAAGACAAAATATGGTGGGAATTTTTTGCAAGTCCTTTTAGCAATGATTGGAAAAATTTGTCGTAAAAAATATCATAAAAAAGAGTTTCGCGAGAAATTGTCCCTGAAAAGCTCTTGTTGGCAACAAATTTTAGTGTTCACCACAAAAAAAAAAAAAAAAAAAACAAATTTATTGTAGTGCTAATATATAATATATCATTATTAATAAATATCTACTCATGTATGTAACAAAACAACATCAATTTTAACAAAAATAATTATTTTGTTTTGGTGCACTAAGCAGGTTCGTGCTTATTTGGAAAGAAAATCACTAGCACATTCTCTGAATGATACAAAGACAGCAGTGCAACAACTTCACAAGCTAGCAAGTGTAGTTGTTAGTGTGATTATAATCGTGGTGTCTCTGCTGGTGATGGGGTGGGCAACAATGAAAGTGATTGTTTTCTTCATATCACAGTTGGTTCTGGTGGGATTCATGTTCCAAAACACATGCAAGAACATTTTTGAGTCCATCGTCTTCGTCTTTATCATGCATCCTTTTGACATTGGAGATCGTTGTGTCATCGATGGAGTTCAGGTACACCCCCACCCCCCAAAAAATTTCAGTTTTTTTAACATCTCCTGTCTGAATATAAAAACAAAAGTGGTCACCAATGTCTCACATGATCAAGTATTTTGCAATTCTAAATATTTGTTTGGGGGTGATTTTGTTATTTTTTAAAAATTAAATGAAAATTATTGCACTATCACCTCCCAAAAAATTTAAAATACAAAAATATCCCTAAAGTGTTGCCATTTTTATACTCTCATTATTAAATTTAAATTGTAGTTTTCGACTAAACCAATTAGACCCATTTTGAAAATTTATGGGGTCAAAAGTGTTCAGGTGTTGAATGAGTGCCACATCAATTAGTGATTAAGGGGTCCTGAACTATATAACGGAGTGGGTCACTCCACCTACTCGGTGTGGTGCGCCTTTTGGATTAGAAATCTATACCCAACGAATGATATCAAAGTCATGACCCAAACTATCGTGTGGACTCGGCTATTTATGTTGCATGAGATCAGTGATGGTCTCTCATTGTAAGACTTGTTAGAGAGGGAGATTGTTGGAATGTCGAATGAGTCACACATCAATTGGTGATGAGGGGTCCTACATCAATTGGTGATGAGGGGTCCTGGACTATATAAGGAAACAGGTCACTATACCTACTAAGTGCGTCTTTTGGACTGGAAGCCCATGCCCAACAAAAATTGGCAAAATAAAAAGAATAATGACTAAATTAATACAAATAGCATACTTTACGGAACTATTTTGTCTAGAAAAAAAAGTAAAAAGTAAAAAAATGTGTCAAATCAATTATTTTCGTTTTATTATTGATATGAGTAATGTTATAATTACCTAATTTGGGACCTAATTAGGAATCTCCTTCATTACAACTATTAAATTAGTTGTGAGTTTTAATATTAGGTGGATTCTACTATCAATTCAACAACGATAATTAATTAGGTCCTCAAATTAAGTCTCAAGATTAGATCCAAAAAATATTTTCCTATTTATACTTGGTACATTTGCTACTTTGGACATAAATGGATTATGCAGATGGTGGTGGAAGAGATGAATATTTTGACCACAGTGTTCCTTCGATATGATATGGAAAAAATTTACTATCCCAACTCGGTTCTTATCACAAAGCCAATCAGCAATTTTTACAGAAGTCCAGAAATGTGCGATGCTATTGATTTCACCATCGATGTCTCCACGCCTATGGAAACTATAACTGCGCTCAAGAAGGCCATACATATGTAAGCATTATCTCCTCTCTATGTATGCATGCATGTGTGTTTGTAGAGGGTCTTAAATAAGTTAATTTGTCGAGTTTAAGTATGTTTAAGTTCGGCGTTAGATATAGTGTAACTTAAGTATTTATATTTCTACACACCTCATCACGTGTTAACACGTAATTTTTTTTTTAATTATCAGAGGTTGGGGCCAGATTTGAATACAAAACTTCCTGGTCTGATACTATGTTAAGTCACCATCTACTCTAAAAGATTAAGTTGTTTGAGAGAGTAAAACTTAAATATTTATACTTTAATAGGTTGTGATTAGTTAAGCGGAACGAAATTCGGCTTAGCAAAATCTAACAAGTATTCAGGTCAAAATTGAACTCAATTGCATGCTAGAAATCTAAAATTGCCAAAATAAAACTAGCAACGAGAGAAAAAGTGAGTTTTATGTGATACGAAGATAATTAAGGATAAGTTTAGAGTTATTCAATTTTCTAATAGACATTGTTAGGAAACAAATTTATAACTATTTTGGGGAAATAACCTATTTTATGAGTTGAGTGGGACCATACCACACTTTATTTGGAGTCATTTTGCTTACAAAAGAGCTTAAAATTTCACTATCAATTTATGTTTGAATTAGCATGAATGAGTCAAAATTGAGCTCTTCAAAAACGTTCATCACCTTTTTTGTGTGTGTACTTTGGTTGCTACAACAGTATCCTATTGTATCCTTTTCCTACAACTAAATCGTGACCTTCTCTGACGAATACTGCAGATACATAGAGAGCAAGCCGAAGCATTGGAACCCAAAGCACTCGATAATAGTGAAAGAGATAGAGAATGTGGACAAGATGAAGATGGCTTTATGCGTCCAACACACCATCAACCATCAAAACTATGGTGAAAGGAACAATCGCATAACTGAGCTTATTCTTGAGTTGAAGAAAATCTTTGAGCATCTAGGTATTAAGTATCACCTTCTTCCTCAGGAGGTCCATCTAACCCAAGTCAACGTTAGCAACGGGAGGATGCAATTACAATCTTGACGCGTTTGCTGAAACCATCTACAATGGTAAAATGGAATAATCCGTCAAGCAAGGAGCAAGATGTAAATTATCGCATTCTAATAAGTTTGGTTACTAATCATAGTAAACGAACTTATTTATTGATGTGTGTGATTAATAAACGAACTTATAATTATTGTGATCATAGTAACTGAGTTACAATTGATTGTATGGTTTAAGTGCAATTAACAAATTTAAAATTTGTGCCACGAGTTATGAGTTCAACAAACAAATGATTAGGATGATTCCTTGTTATGAAATATGTGTTTATAATGAGAGATATGAAATATCGATTCTTTCTCATTTCGATTCAAAATAAAAAACATGAATCACATCTTATCCAATATTACACCTTAAACATAACGTTATTCAATAAAGTAATCTTTATTTGGATGAAATGGATATGGTCTGGGGACGGAACGATTCGAACCTCCGAATAATTTAACGACTTGGGCCATCGTGGTCTCAAAATGGCGGACCATGAATCGGGTTGGCCTGTTCTGAGTGGGTTTACACATCCTAATCCTTTCAACCTCACAACGAAAAAGCCCAATAAGGTTGGATCCATAAGCTAAGATGGGATGGGCTGGGCTGAACATGTCCATAACGTTTTTTAAGGCCATAGACATACTTGAGCCAACAGCATCACCAAATTGGCAGCCTTTGTGTTAGGCCCGCACCGCCCAACCCAATGGTGGTTGGAAACGTGGCGCCACCGCAACAGCAAATAAGACACACCTCAGCATCCACCAGAACAGATTTTTGGCAATTTGCCAATTATTTATCTGGGGGATTAAAGTCAATATAATAGGAATATAACGTAATAGGATAAGATGGAATATGCCGCCACCCACCACGCCACCGCACTCCACCCTCCCACCCCATGACCTAACTATATCACACACATACCATCTGTTCCCTTTCTGTACCTAAAGCATATTTAAAAAAAAGACCCATTTTCTGTGTGATTATTAGGCTAAGGAATAATAACCCCCCCCCCCAATTGTTTTTGATCACATGGGATGCTCCCCATGTAGAGGCATCATGGTGATGTCCATGTGTTTGCCTTGGATAGTTTTTGGACCAATTGACTTGGTTCATGGCTTTGATCATGGCCGCTTCTCAAATTATAATTTCATTCTTAATTGGTTACATAGTTCAAATAATAGTGTATCAGTGGTTAATACATTAAAGTCATTGATTCAAATCTCAAATATTTTAATTGATTCATTGTGCATGAATTTATAGGTAGATATGTGCCTCCCGATTTATGACGGTCATAAATCTAAAGAGTATATGATTGAGATAGTTATCAAGAACAAAAACCATTTAATCGACCCTCACAAGCTCACTTTAAAAAAGTTGATGTTTACTCGTCATCTTTAGAAATTTATGTTAATAATTGTATGGTGCATACGAAATAATTTTTTTTTTTTATATCTGGAAAAGATTACTCCGCAAGAGACTTATATAACTCTTAATTATTATAGCCTAAAAAAACTAATAAAAATATACAAATATCCTATACCATTTCTCTCAATATTAGATCAATTAAACATGCTAAAGGGAGAGAAAGAGACTTGATTTTCACATGTATTGTACCATTAATTTTTTTTCCACATTTTTTTTTGATAAATTTCTTTTAAAAAAAGGGTGGGGGTAAGTAAGAGCGCCCAACGACCACCCCGTTAGGCCCTCACTGGTGGGATCATAATGGCCTTGACCGTGCTCGAAACACCTTTCGGTACTAGACCTAGCTAGACTAGTATAGCGGCCAACCACCAAACTCTAATGGAGACTTCAGGACTTGAACTCTCAATCTCTGGATGAGGAGTAAAACTGGTACCACCACTAAACCACCCTATTCGTCGCACATTTTAACTTTCTATAACAACTTTAATAACCATAAAATTTACTTCTCTCGGTTTCTTCTCACTTCGTATCTTTCTACTTCCCTCTCCTCTGTTTTTGTATTTTGAACTCCTTTACAAGTATGAAGATGATAATATACAAGAGTCGACATTTTAATATTTAAATAATAATAATATACAATGAGCGAATTAAATTATAAAACCATCATCCATCCACAACTAAACACCAGTAAACCGCGACACACACGATTAGAACCACCGTACAGATATTATTAGGTACGGGCCACGAAAACGCGAAAAATGCTGCCTTGTGTTCTCATTCAAAGTCCACATCCCCATCCCCACATATAAATACGACAATAGGCAGACCAATACAAAATAGCATATAGAAGAGGCGGTGGAATCTGGGGGAGAGAAAGAGAGAAAGATAGGGTTAGCTCTGGAGTCTCTGCCTTTGCCCTCCTGTGGCGTCTTTAGGTTATGCCGTTTTCCCCCGAGGTAATCTCCTCTCTCTATCTTCTCTCTTCCCTCTATATATGTATGCATATGTTATACATAGATGTGTTATCGGTTTCTATGAGATCAGATCTGAATCTGTATGATTGGTGTTTGGATTTATTTTCGGAGATCTAGGGTTTGATTTTCGTCAGAGGTGACGATTTATGTTTTGATTTGAGTTTCTGTGTTCGAATTGTGATTTGTGATGTTAAATTTGTTTGATTATTGGGAGAAAGAATGATGTAAATCGAGATTAGGTTTTCGATTGGGACCTTAGGTTCCCGAGACCAGATTTGGATTACATTGTGACTGATGTAACGAATTAGTTTTGCAATAAAGGAAGTTCAGTTAAGTAGGACCAATTTTCAATTAATCGGGCCCGTTCTGGTTTTTACAATGTTCTTATGGGAAAGCCAGTTCTTGCTTTAATTGAACAAGTGTATTTATCATTTGTAATACTTGATAACAGCTAATCCTTAGTGTCTTAGCAATTATGGTTGCTAGTTTGATTTGGTGATTGGAATTGGTTTCCTTACGTGGATGATTTTACTGTTCCAAAGTTTTTGAAAATTAGTTTCGTTAGGAAGGTTATTCTGGTTCTTTTTATACATAAAGCAGGGCATCTCTTATTTGATCAGGTGCACCATGCATATATTAAATAGGCTGATAATGCCTTATTTAACCATCCCAAATTTTTTTTTTTTGACAGAATATTAACCTAACAGACTACTCCACGCAACTCCTTAACAAGGAGAAGCGGAGAGAGCCACTAAATACTCACACACACACCCAAAGGCTTCTGATGTTGGAAGCCCCATCGGAATTTAAGTTGGCTAGTTTTTTCCGATTTCTCTTAGTTAAGGAAGTTTCAATTTGATGAAGGTTCATTTATTAGAATGAGCACCCTATCCCGGTTTATATATCCTAAACCTATTGCAATGTTCTGCTTGTCGAGTGGGTATTTTCTTGTTGGAAAAATTGAATTTAATTTGAAGTGGTGGCAGTGGTAAGGTTTGTGGGTTGAGTAGTTGCAGTCTTCAGGTAATGCCTCTAGTCATTGTAGGCACCCCCAATATTGGTATATGGGTATGATTCTGGAGATTGAACAGGGCTTGGAAGTTGGTCAGGGACAGGAGCCGATCATTTAAAGAGCAGAATGAATATTAGAACTGTGTGGTGGTATAAACTTGTGGTTATTAACTATGAAGCCAGGTTATTAATAGAGAAAAAAAAGAGATATATTCTAAGTAAGTATATCATGTTTAAAACTCTGCTGTAATACGAATTAAATGGGAAAACTACCTTATTATTTGCAGTCCAGAGTGCCTTGCCAGATTTGACAATAATTTATGTTCTGGTTGAGATTTGCTTGATTATTCTTGGAAGTATATTGTTTACCTTAGGTTATCACAATGATGTATTGTTGTCTGTAGTCAGTTTTTCTCTTTTTATTTAAAGCCAACTGCAGGGCTCATGTACTCTAATTTAATAACCGAGGGCCTAGCTAGTTATAAAAAATATGTAAGGTTAAGGATTTTAATATCTCTGTTCACAATATTGAGATGGAAACTTTCGATATTGTTCAGTAACTGGCCATGATTGTTCTAGTTTAAAATTACATTCTTAAATTTTCATTGTTGTTTTTCATGATTCTGACGTGATTTATGTGATAATTGAATATGTTATGTAAGGTTATGATACATCTAGAGAGTTGCATAATTTCGAGTCATTGCTGTCCTTATGATACCTTAGAATTATATGAATACCTATTCTAAATATCTCATTTGTGTTGGCAGGTTGTGTCATACTTCGATTTAAAGAACTTAGTTTCGTTTAGGACATGGAGCAAGTGTGCCTCTGGTCAGATTGCTACCAGCATCGGGTTTTTCCATTTCAGGATGTGCTTGTTTGGCGATTTCTCATCCTTGGAGATTTCCTCCTTGTTTCTTTTGTCAACTGCACCTAGTAAAAAGCTTCTGTTAAATGATCAGTACAGGAGGCCTAATGCAAATTTTTTCTGAGATAGGTGTTGGATCTTTAGTGCACGCACACAAGTAAGCTGTACCTTCAGTATTTCTGAAGCAGTACATGGTTTCTGATCTTGATTACACTGTTTGCCATCTCTAATGATCTTGTTGATTCTAGTGCATTTCCAATACAACATCCATTTGAAATCCTTTGGAAACCATCTTCTGGGGTACTGCTCCTCTTATTCTTTACATATTCATTATTCATCTTCTGCTATCCATGAAATGTAATTCTGTCTGGTGTATCTTCTTATCTCTCTGATGACAGGGCTGAAGTCTGCAAGTATCCTAGTAAAATTCGCATATTAAGTGTTAGATAAGCCTGTTGCACTGGTTTGCAGAGTTGGTAGTTCTTAGCAATACTTTGTCTTTCCTGCTGATGGGTACCTGTTAAGAGTCAAGATTTACTTGACTCAGGATTTGGCATCAGTGTCACATAGCACAGTTGAGATAGCCGATATCAAGCTTTTGATAGTTTTTGGGTGACTATGTCTTGATCTAAGAATCCATCTTGTGGCTAGTATTGGACTCTGTGATATTCAATTCTGGATTGGTGTAAAAATGTTATGCTGTTCTCTACTATTTTTGCATTCTATGCCTTGTTGTTTTTCCGAAGCCGCCGATATGACATATTACAAGAATAAGGCTGTGAAGCCCATCCATCAGAAGCATACTGGTTTTGTGTTTATGCGTGGTGCAACAGAAGATTAAAGGGTGGATTTATCTGGATCAGCCAGGCTGTTAGTGGGTATTTTATTGTGTTATTTTAGAGTCATCTACAAATAGAACCATCCTATCGTCTTTTGTGTCCGCATTCTTTACTCAATAACAAAGGTGACACGCAGTTGAATTGCAAGAATGGAAAGGTGCGTTGGATTTGTGTGCATTTTTCTTTATATGTATATCAGTATTCCGAATTTAAGTTGATTAGTGATGTTTAATGTGGCTGGTGCAGGTACAAGATAATCAAGGAAGTTGGTAATGGAACATTTGGGACTGTGTGGCGAGCGTTAAATAAGCAGAATGGTGAAGTGGTAAGTGTATGGTTGAATTTAAATTGTAAAAATGAAAATCTTCCCTTTGCTGAACAGAAGTTGCTTCTGTCAGAAGTACAATTGAGTGCTCTCCCTTAAAATTAATTGTTTTTGTAAACAGGTTGCAATTAAAAAGATGAAGAAAAAATATTATTCTTGGGAAGAATGCATAAATTTGAGAGAAGTCAAGGTGGCATAATTTACTTCATTTTCTCCTTGCTTTTTACTCTTTTTCTGTATTACTATAAATTAAATTTGTTTTCTTGGCAGTCATTGAGGAAAATGAATCATCCAAATATTGTGAAGCTCAAGGAAGTAATCAGGGAAAATGACATCTTGTATTTTGTGTTTGAACACATGGTGCGTGGTGTCCTCCCATCTGGGTTGTGTACCTGTTATCCTTAAGTTGCCCATTTAATAATGCGGTTGTATTGTTTTTGCTTTTTCCAGGAATGCAACCTATACCAGCTTATGAAAGACAGGGCAAAACTTTTCTCGGAATCTGAAGTAAGAAATTGGTGTTTTCAAGTATTTCAAGGTCTTGCATACATGCATCAACGTGGATATTTCCATCGTGACCTTAAGCCAGGTGATTGTTGGTATAATGATCAATGATTTTGATAGAGACTTACGTCAAATTGTGCTCGAGTGTTCTGCTTTTGAATGTTCCAGCATGCTTATATGTCCGTTTTATATATTATAATTTTATTTGGTATATGACATGTGATTTCACTGTTTCACGGAATTTTGGTTACATGAAAGAGTGGGACGTAATTATTTTTAACCAAGAAATGTAGATGAGGGTTGAACCACATTGTCTTACCATGTAGGACAATTTCTTGTGCATTGGCTTGACTTGTTTTTTCTTATTTTGCTTTTATTTCTAATTTTTGTGAATTCTTCTTCCTGTCCTGGTGAAAACTACTCTGCTATGTGAGTTGTTAGGTATTGTATGATCCTGACATTTGGCATAAAGCTCGCATTGAATTACTTTCTTTTTACTCTATGCTTTAAAGTTCATGTTAATTGCCAGTGGTATCTTATCAGTGGTACATTATTTTGTGATACATGCTATAATCATATTGCTGGAACAGGAATTTAATCTTCAGTGAGTGGCTTTTTGCACTTTGCATCTTTGTTTCTCTATGCATGGCTTCTAAATATATACATATATTTTTGTATTGGCTCATGCGCGGGTTGGGGAGGGGAAGCCATCTTTCCTTTCCGTCACTCCTTCACCTTAAATATCTTCTAAATATGCTGCATATAGAATGTAACACCCTGATTTTCCGGATGGGTTAATTAATAGATCAAATCATAGATTCTTCAAAATATCTCCAAATTGCTTGAGCTCTAATTACTTCAATCTAAATTCTAATTGATAATTGAATTTTCAAATACAAATACATCTCCTAATTTACATATTTCAAAAATTTATATCAATCTATAGTTCCTTGAATATTTTGATCATGATCTTTGCTCCAATGTCAATCCGAAAATTTAATGAAGCGGGAAAATATACAATATTTATGATTGAATACCAAATAATTAAATGAATAGACAATTGTGGAATCATGAATCAAATACGACATATCACATGATTCAAGTATTTAACATACGTAGCCTCATTTTCGATTCATCTTGGTAACTGGACAAGTTACACACAGACATAAATCTAAACTCAAACCAATTCTTCACACCCCATTGGATCACAATCACATTTCACATCACAACTTATGCCCCAGACGCACTTCGTATATGTACCAATCAATCTCAAATTATTAGCCCAAAACACAATTCATCTAAGCAAAGTTTACTGAATTTCATATCGATCAAAAATAGCGAATAGTGATGCGAATTTTGAGATAATTAACAGGACATTCTTTGCAAAGAGATTAAAAGAAAAGAATATTGTATACTACCACATACCTTAATCTTTAATTGACTCCGATAGATGTTGTTGCCATAACCTCAAGAACAGCTCGACTGGAGTTCATTTCACCATTGATTTTTTATGAATTTCTCTCTCTCTCCCCTCTCTCCCGTCTTTCCTACTTTCTTCTTCTTCTTCCTCTCAGTTTATCTCTCTTCCTGTATTTCCCTTTTTTTTTCTTGGTTCCCTCATTCTTTCCTCCCTTTCTTCCAACCACTTGTCACACAGACACTCGTGCTTGCTATGTGTCACCTCTAGATTCTTTCACTATTTTGTTGTGCTTGTTACGTGTCACCTTCATATTCACACACTATTTTGGACGTGTCCTATGACACATCAAAATTTACACTTGTTACACCTTCTCGATCACTATATGTATTTAGCATCACTTATTATTTCCTGATATAAAAAATCCAATATTAATATCATCAGACTTATCTTTAGGATTCATGTATGTATCTGAAATCTCCAAAAAATAAATCATATTGATCATATTAAAATTTTAATATTCCTCAAAATTATGATTCTTATTTTGCAAAAATTTGAAATGTTACATAGAAAGTCTCTAATATGCCCTTCAGAGTTTTTTCGTTTGAAGTTGCTACTTCATTTGTTAATCAGTTAACTAATGCCTCTTGTATGATCAAATGCTGACCTTTGTTCATGTTTTTGTATTTTTAAATCCACATTTTTACAGAGAACTTGCTAGTTTCAAAACACATTATAAAAATTGCTGATTTTGGTCTTGCTCGTGAGATCTATTCTCGACCCCCGTATACGGAGTATGTTTCAACACGATGGTGGGTGATTGTTTCCTTCGTAAATTGTATAAACACTGATATATCTTTCTTGTGGACCTTAGTTCTACTTGTTAGTCTGTGTTAGTGATGGTGTAATTTGGACCTGCCAGGTATCGGGCCCCAGAGGTTTTGCTCCAGTCACCAACATATGGTTCTGCAGTTGGTGAGTTAAAGGGAGACAGAAGCTGCTATCGTCTTTCCTAAATGTATTAAACCATCACTTCTGCAAATATAATTTGTTCTCTTTCTTGTTGTTTGCAGATATGTGGGCAATGGGTGCTATTATGGCTGAATTGCTTACCCTGCGTCCTCTTTTTCCTGGTTCAAGGTATATATGACATCTTATTTGGTATTGGATTCTCATTAATCATAACATTGCAAGGGGATATTAAATTCAGAAGGTGAAAAAGTCTGTAGATATGATTTGGGATATTGAATTCAGTATGTCTTTTATTGCCTTATGCGAATTTGCTTTAGTACAAGACCGTATTCCTTGAAGCCAAAGGAGCAAGAAACGTCGTAAGTTTTAACCAACACTTCTGAAAGTTTACTTTGTAATACATGACTGTATTGTGCCCCTCCTTACCTCACTTCCCTTCCTCCTTTTTTCTCAAACCACCGCAAAAAAGCAAAAATCTGCCTCACCTGGTTTTCTTCCTTTTGGAGGAGGAGGTCATGGTGTTTTGCCATGATTTTGGAGTTTCTAAACCATGGTGTGCTTTACTTTTTTTTTTTGTGTGTGTGGGTGATGTAATCAAGTTTGATTGGACTTGACTCTTGTATGTATTTCTGCTTATTATTTCCTTATGAATGCCATAGTTGCAGATTTATGACTGTTTTTAATCATGTCTACAGTGAAGCAGATGAGATCTATAAAATATGCAGTGTGATAGGCAGCCCAACAGAGTGTGTATGGGCTGATGGTCTTAAACTTTCTGGTGCTATCAACTACCAGTTTCCGCAGGTGAGTTTATCTTGTTCGAGTACAGCTACCTGTGAGTCAATATTTGAAAGGAATATTTATAGTTTTTTTGGGTTTTAAAAAAGTGTACTGGGAGACTACAATAAAGTGAGAATTTGGCAAGTAACACCGGTGGGTTTGCCTACATAACCATACAAGCATGTTAGGGTTCAAGCTAATTTTATGTCATTAATGTTTGCTGTTTAAAGTTGTATGCTTTAAGAGGAAAAAAAAAAGGAATTTCTGTGTGACATTTGTGTTAGTATTTTGTAAAATTGGTAGTTCCTTGATCTTGGGCGCTGTACTTATTTTTGATAAGTGCTGAATATAAGTCAGGCTTACATATTAATACTCAAGACCACATTGTTAAGGCTTAAAAAACAGTTTTTCAGCTTATTTAAGATGTTTTTGTAGCTTCAGTAAATGTAAGCTCCAACAAACATGTCAATATGACTTGTTAAAGAAGAGCTATAAGTTGCCCAGAATGAGAATAAACAAGCATGGGGTATGTTACTCAGCAAAATGTGCTTTGATTTTTTTTTCCTGGTCTTGTAGATATTTATTTTCCATTTGACTTATTCTCATTGTACTGCTTGGAATCTTCCTTTAATTTTTAATGCTGCATGTATTTGGCATGACAGCTTGCTGGTGTCCATCTTTCTGCACTAATACCATCTGCAAGTGCTGATGCAATTAGTCTTATTACAGTAAGTATCAGTCTTAAGTTTCTGTGCAATTAGTCTTATTACACTCTTCTTTCTCCTTTTTTTTTAAAATATATATATATATATATATATATATATATCTAAATCATTATTATTCTGTTGGTAAGGGTTTGTAGAAGTGTAAATAATATTGATTTCAGAGATTCTTATTTTTTTTTTTAAAAGTGAGGTGCTGATTGTCTAATTTATCGGTGAACTTTTTTATCTTTTCCAATTGTTGCATCTTTTCCCAAAAATGTAGACCCTATGTTCATGGGATCCTTGCAAGAGACCAACAGCCTTGGAGGCCCTTCAGCATCCTTTCTTCCAGGTTGCAAATTCTTCCTTTTTATATGGGTCATATTTTTTTAGCTCTAAAAGTTAATTAGTTTGTAATAGTAGAATTGTTCGGTGTGACAGAGTTGCTTTTATGTTCCACCATCTCTTCGTTCTAGAGCTGCTGTGGCCGGAACACCTCCATCTGGTTTGTCTCTTAACCTCAATTTCACTTCTGTTTGACAACAAAAGATTGGCCGTAGCAATCTTAGATGATGTGTTGTTACAGCTGGAAGTAGGGGAGCTTTGGAGCAGAAATGTGCTAGGAGTTATTCTGGGTCTTTGTCTAACCCGAAGCCCAGAAACAACTTACCTTCTGTCAAATCATATGCGTCTTTAAGCTCGGGTTAGTGATAGCTTTCCATAATATTAGTGTTGATTTTATTGTTGTGTACCAGTGGCCAATTTTTTATTCTGTGTATTGGATTTTTTATCATTGGAAGATGCAATGAAATCTTTGACTTTTAGTGATTGTGTGGCTCGGTGATGATGGTAAACTACACTCAGAATTTAAAAGAAACATCACCCTTTATAGCTATGGTTTCAATAGATATTTTCACGTCTCGCAGTGAAGAAAATTCCTGTGTGCATGAGGCAATGCAGTTTTTACTTTTATTGATGAAATGAAATAAAAGAATGTGTGCATGAGACAATGCAGTATTTACTTTTATTGATGATATGAAATAAAAGTATCCCTTTTGTGTGCAATTAGAAGAAGACTGTAAAATGATATATTTTGGAAAATTTTAAGCTGGGGCATTACAATTGACTGCTTAAAATAAGGGGATGTCACCTTGGGAAATCTGTTCATATTTGTCGAATTGTCAGCATTGTTAGTTATCAGAAAAGAGTTGAAACAAAAAAATACCATAATATTGGGTATAGACAGTTGAAGCCCTGATTATCGGTAAGGAGTGCTTTTTATGAGAATGCGGAATTTTCCTGTTGCAATTTAGATTTAGAAACCAGTTCAAACTATTTGTTGGCACAAGTTTGCTATAAAGTGAAGTGCAACTTTATTCTTGGATTTTCATCTAATTAGTACGATAATTGCAGGTGTGCAACGGAAGTTGGAAATGAATTGTCCAGTAAGTTGCATTTTATATGACCACTACTGCTGTTGACTTTGAATTGTGATGGACTCTATCAATGTGTTTTTACAAAGTTTATCGTCCAATCCGTTTTGGTTTGTGGTCTTAGGACGCAACTAATAATGATAAATCCATGAAGAGCTCTGTGAAGCAACATCCAAGATACCGGCCACCTGCACGGAACAGCCCTAGTAAGTTTGTTTACCATCTCTTATCTACCTTATTCTCATCAGGGCATTAAAACTAGCTCTTTTTGTCCTGACACTACAGTTTATATCAGCTGGCGTGCATTACACTTCCCTTAACTGCATGTAGTCCATTCATTGCTGCTAACATAATATCACGCTGACTTTACTACGCCTTCCTGCTCCTGAATGATCCATTTGAGTTGTAACTTTTTCTGGAATGGTGGATTGTTTTGTACGCATGTCAACATTCTCCTGCGCTTCCCTTCTAATCTCCTCATAGATAAGAACTTGACAAGGTCAAAATTGGTTTTCGAAAGATGCAAGATTTTTCATTCGTGATGGGAACTTGTGAATGGGAGGTTTATCTAATAACACCATTAATGAAGATAATGACTGAATAGTACGGCTATATATGCTCACGTGGCATAAAGATAATGTGTGACACTAGTGATATTAATTGTAATTGATAGGGGTGTTCATCTATCCTACGGGTAGGAATTATGGTATTCCATCTTCCTACTCCATAGTTTGCGGAAGAGATTTTTCTTGTCCTACCTATCCGATTAAGTGTATTATTCTTATTCGAATTTTGTCCAAAACAATCGAGTAGAAAGTTGGGTGAACATAATATTTTTTAGTTATTAGTTTGTGGGTTGTTTTAATAATTCAATTAAGTAACTTGCACCAATTAACCAACACAATAATGATAAAAATTTAACACATTAACAATGTTTTTGGTTTGTGATTTTAATAGTGTTAAAATGTTAAAAATTTAACACACACACACACACACATAGAAATGCGGAAAAGGTCGGGTAGGAAGACGGAATTTTTATGAGTATTTCGCATTCTTATCAGATTTTTGTGGTGGCCGATCAGTAGGGTAGGGTAGGGTCAGAATGTTCGGGTGATCGGAAATTTGATTTCCCCTAGTAATTGATGATCCCTTGGTATCTACATTGAGAGGTTCATTCTTCCAAAGGAAAAATGGTGCTCAATCGATGTGGCATCTGACATGGTAAGTAAATTTTTATTCAAAAATGTGGGACCAAAACCACCATTATTGTTGTGCCACACTTTAGAACAGCTTGCCTTTTCAAGTAATTTTCAGGAATAGGACATCCATGTGAGAGTTATAGGAAGGATAACAAGAAATAAAGCATTTAACATTTCTCATAACTGACTGGTTGTATTGTAGTTTTGGTGGTTAAGAATTTGAAAAGTATAGAAGCTATATTTGGCAATAAGCATCTCCTTTACAAAATAGGGATTGTCTTTTTATCTATTTGTGCCTTCATTACTAATTCAATAATTATATTTGTTGGCAGCTGGAAATCACATCGGAAAGGCACATGCTATTTCTGATACAGCTGAGAAGTTTGCAAACATGAAGGTTGGTACTGTAAAACCGCAAGCGAGGCAGTCATTACCTCCGCCAATGAAGGCCGGAGGATGGCATGGCCAATCTGAATGGTTTCTTGGACAATCTCAAGAGATTCTGCCGGGAAGAACTTACAGCAGGAAAGTCGTTGGATGAACAAAAGCTCTGTTGAGAGGTGATAATGAGTTAAAATAACAATGCTATAGCTCCCTAGTGGAGATTGTGTGTTATTGTGTGCCTGGCCATATGTCGTTTTAGTTAAATTACCTAAGACTAGAGTACCAGTGTCGTTATTTTATGTTGATTAGTTTGATGTTTGGTTGTTTCAATAATTGTATACCATAACTTCACTTCAGATACGGTTTAAGGTTTGTGTTTGAGTATTGCTTTCTTTATGCTCTTCATTTAGCATTCTGTGGGAATAATAATTTGTCATTTGCATACAAATATAGCTGCTAGTAAGTCCCCATCTCTTTCTCTGTACCACGTTCCTATGCCTCACTTGCACACTGACATTAATGTGTGCTTTTGAGTTGTGAAGCAACAATTGGCTATAACCGTAACGTGTGGAGGTATTTGATAATATAAGCCTTCATATGGGTTTTATTCAGCAGCAACCGGCAATCCCTTTCAGCAGCAACCTGGAAAATTGTCAAGTGCCAATTAGCCGGGGGTGTGTGGATCTAAAAGTTCAGTAGGCCAACTTGAATTTAGGGTACTTGTCTTTGAGTTTAGACTTCAGATCCCTTCCACTGCAGTTACTCTTAATTTCCCTAGTATCCTATCGTGTATTGAACACAGCTAATGGATCTGACATGAAAGATGTACATTGTCAGCATATTCATTGTCTCATTGCAGGCAATCCTGTAGTGCCCGTGCCCTAAAAACCAGAAGAGACGAGAGGAAAAAAAGTAAAGAGGCCCTAAGATTGTGACAATTAAATACAAGATGAAAAGGGCAAATTTGCGACTTGGCATTACATGGCATCCAACCCTTGGGGAGAGCTATTGTGAATAGAAAATAAACATCATGAATGACACCAGATTACCATCAAAATGTAATGCCTTTCAGATCTTCAACATCAGCAGTCGTCCTGGTTAATCCGTTCTTTTGTTGAGATTGATCGTTATGGTCAATTTTTTATCATCATTTGTGAAGTAGCAAAATTGAAACGTTCCATCTTCATTCGGTTGTGCTCTGTGGCCATTTTGAACGCCAATAATCTAATCAGTAAAGATGGGTATGTATGTAGTTGTATATATTGTTCAAAGATACTGGGCCTGTATTCTGTCCCTATTCTCTTCCCACCAATGCTTTGCATTCACCTCCCCAAACCTTTCGCGACTGCAGAAGACAGGCAAACAAGTTAAGAGAACATTAGAATTAGTAGACAAACCATCACTTCTTTTTACTGCTTTGTCACATTTTGGGAATCCATGGAAGAAAGCTGAAAATTGAAACTACAATTGCTGTTTGATGCCACGTTTTTTCGTTTCCAAAGCATTTGAAACACAGATTTTACACCCTAAAACGGATTCTCTTCATAGTTATTAAGAGACAAGAAAAAGGACAGGAAAAGCAAATAATGGTCTCCATGACACTGTCAATTTGAAATCTTTGCATTAATGAATTCAAGGAATTGTCCATCTTCATGGAGAAATGAGCAAGAATAGAGAGGGACACTTTCATGTGGGTTCTCAACATTCCATTGGGTGGGGCAATCCGACCCCTAAAATCTCCATCCCCACCCCATATCTGGGCATACCCCAGTCAAAATTATTTATTACTCATACACCCCTCTCTCCATGTTTGAAACTGATATAAGACATTGGAAATGGTGTCTCCATGGATCGTAGCAGTGGGAATTACTAGATGTTATGTGTTGGAAGTTGGAGTTGAATGGGGTGTGAAGTGATGATGATTTATATTGCAATGGCAAGTGGGGTTGGTTGTAGACAGGCAGTGGTAATGGGATTATGATATGGTGATGATGGGTTGAGAGGATGTGGTGTAGGTATAGAGATTGGGTGTTGGGTAGTGGTGAGGGTGGTGGTCGGTGATGGGATTGTGCGGAGTTGGGTTTAAATCACTAATAGAATTGTATGCAAAACAGGGTGGGAATAGCAGCTCTTTTTAAAAATATATTAGCAAGTTTAACCAGATGAAAATTGATATTTTTGGGATGGGAATAGTCCCACCCAATTCCTTTTTATGCTTCTGCTTTGTTGACCATTCTCAGGAATAAAAATTTCAGAAATCCCACACTAAATAACTGTGCAGTTTCATTACCTGAATCTGACTCTCCGGAGCTCCCTAGTGCCATCAGCTAACTGTCTGATGGTAATGTACACCCCAGGCTCATCTTGCTCCACCCATTCTGACTCCATGTCACTGGCATTGCTAATGGAAATTGAAGCTTCGTCTCTAGAGGAGGTCGTCGTCCGTGATGCATCCATAGATGATGCCCCGCCAGCGGCATAAGCACTTGACCCACCATTGTAGTTTTGGCTGCCACCTTGATCGAGATAATCAGGTGGGAAATGACCTTTACCACCAGAAGGTTTATAATAGTTTCTGGGAGCCCACTCTTTGGGTATCGATGGGGTCATCATAGGGCTTTCCATGGCGGAACCAAGCCTCGAGTAAGATGAATCTCTCTGCAGCAGAAGATCAAAAAATTATCATAAGTAACTGAGGATGTAGTGGCAATTTTCGCTGCCAAGAAGCAATTGACAATATATAAATGTAGAAAGAATACTTCATCTTGAACAAGTTAGTCAAGAGTCCATTGTTTTTAACATAAGATAACAATTATTTGATGAAGATACTTCAAAAAAACTCAATAAGATTAATTTCTTGAAATCTAGCAATATTATAGTGACATCCATTTCGCAAAAGACATTATTTATTTCTTAGAATTCTATAGCGAGGTGAAAAAGATGAGCTTTGCTTGGAACGTCTACCATGTTAGAGATGATTTATTTTTATGTTCGTCAAGAATGACCTAAAATGCTAATTCCTTCCAATTGAAGGCATCAAAACACAAGATACTATTGCTAATGTGCCCTTTTCAACTACGCCCCTTTTACCGGGCAGTGATATCACTTATCAGTTGAAAATACTAGATTGTAGAAAAGAAGTGCATATACATTATAAATTATAATGCTCATTGCCATGTGAAAGGAAAACTCCGAAGTTCAAAAAATTATCGTCTAAACCCTCTCCCTGTAAATTGGAAGTCAAACCCTGGACTATGCATCCATCTGTCCTAAGATTCATTGTAAATCCAAAGATCTAGTGAAGGATGCAACCTGACTTACACATTGTTATCTTTATGGGGGCACCAATTAGATCCTCCCCAGCTTAGATATATTCAGATCTTACTGAGGTGGTTCAACATTAGAAGATCCAGGTCGAATTAGTTGGGTGGAAATGCCTACGGCTACACTGCAAGGGGGAAGGCATCACAGGACCTCAAAATGTCTATTGTCGCACATGAGGGTGTTAAAAACTTTATCAGGCAAAAGAATGAGTATTTTTTACAATGAACTATCGTAAACCTCAGCTGCCATATATGAATCGGAGCCACATGGAGACTGTTGCATAAGTAAATAAAGTGATGAAAAGGAGTTGAAATATACAAGTGGAAGGCTACTTACTCCATCTTCAGACATTGGAGGAGTATGAAAAGCTTGCCGGTTGAATCTTTGAACATTGTAAAGCTCCATGATTCGATCAAAATTCTCCCCCCACCATCTCTGAGCTTGCCATTTGTCAAACATCTCTCGGCTTCCAGTTTCAGATGTCCAATTTTTGTCAGTGTTTGTGATAAAGGAGTAAATTTACAAGGACAATGGACCATAAGAGTTAGAAACTGACAAAACTATTACATGCATAAAGGACTCGAGTTATTAGGGCTAGCTTGAGTCTCCCGCAAGTATTAAGACTGGGTTTTGAAGAATACAATTTTCTAACCGCAAAGTTTTGCTACCAATCCACGTGTGCGGCCTCAACACCAGAAAAATGTTTTGGAACCAGGTCGTGTTTTGATTTCATTTTGATGTTAGTCCTAGAATTGAAACTCAATAATGTTGCTAGGAACACTTGATGAATGTCCTTAATGTGTACCTGAAGCGAATTCGTTTTAGATCATTTCCACCATGAGGAAGAGATACAAAAGTGACTTGCACGCCAGGTTCCACTTGCGCCATCCATTCTTTGGGTTCATCCTCATCTTCTACCACCAGTTCACCAGACTGAGCTGAGATAGATTGTTTTCCACCAGGGGTCCAATCACCACCAAATGCTCCTGTAAACCTTGAATCAGTTGGGTGGTTGCCAGTGCTTGAAAAATTCCAAGCAGGAGTAGAACTGGAGCTTCCTGGCTGAAAGTAAGGGTAAGGAACCCCTTCTGAAATAGTATCGAAGTCAGGATAAGGTTGCTGTCCTTTCTTGTAGGCGCTGGGGCTCGTACAGGGCTTGCATTGCTTATAAGCACCTGAGAATTTTAATGCTATATCCTTAATCTGCAGATAATCAGCCATAAACGTTAGGATAACATGCACTGAGGTATTTTCAGCTTTTTAATTAACTAAAATATCTTTTATGTACACCTAAGTTGAAGATCTATGGAGACATTAACCATCATAGGATACAGTTATATAAAAGCAAAGGAATATGTGACAGCTTTACAATCACAGAATACAATTTCAACCAATTCGGAGTTTCAAGAGTATTCAGGTCCATTTTTATTACTAGTTTTGGCATACAATATGGAGTATAATTGTATATGTGATCCCTCCGGTGAATGTTGATGAAAGATTAGATTAAAAAACTAACCTTCAGATATGAAAACAAGATCAAGACGCAATCTAGATTGTTTTCTTAAGAACAAAATAACTCAAATGAATAGGTATAAATGCACTAGGCAAGTGGCATGACAAGCCCAAGGCACAAACTAAGAACTTTTCAGACCAACTTGTATTCAAGAAACAATGCAAACCTTATGCTCCACTTCTTCAAACGTTATATACATAATCTAGTTGAAGAATATGAAACAAACACAGCCAATGGGACAGGCATCTTTCATACCAGAAAGAATGAGAACAAACGTACATTTGTTTGTGTCTAAGTGTGCATGTGTGTGAAAGGGGTGTAACTATTTAACTATAACATAGTTCATGGTGCCCATATGCTTTGTAAACAATCAAGAGAAATTGAATGGAATATGGATCTGTTGACATCAAAATATTGATCCAACTGTTCACATTTCACAATAAAATTTAAAAATAAAATCACACGGGATACCTGCTATGGGAAATGATGTATTATTAAGCTTCTTATTGCCTATATGAAAGCATTAACTAGTCTAGCTGGAGCACATTATATGCCAAAAGCTGGGAGTCTGCGAAACCTAAAGAGTCGTAACAGGACTCAAACCCATCTCCTCTAGCCCACACCAAGCTCAAACACACTCACATTATGGTGAACGGATCAGAGTATCAATCAACATTTAAATCATTGTTTAAAGTTAGGTTTTTAGACAAAGCATACATGCAAAACATCTTTAAAATGGAGTCTCAACAGTATAAACTAAGGCAGTTAGAAACAACAGTTCCTGCTTTTCATAGCAATCCCCAGTTTTTTTTCCTTTTGAGTTAGTAATATTAACTTCAAGGACTTGGCAGCAATCAGCTTATGCTCATTCTGGGCTGTGAAACAATTTTAAAAGTGCACTATTATTGCCTATATAGCATTGACAGCTACCAAAGAAATATACAATTATACACGATGATTACTAAGGATTTTGAGAATGTTCCTCACTTTTATACCACAGCGAGTTGAACAACATAATGCAGAATATAATGCGGATAAGGGTTATCTAGTGCTATGCATTGGTTTTTATCTTGATTGTTATTGGATCAGACAACTTGTCCACCTGTACTCCTGTAATGTAATACTTTATGTTATCTATTACTTAAGTTCTGTTTCTTGTCAAAAAAAAAAATTTACTGGCCACTGGAATGCTAGCATTTCCTTCTCTTTTGGCACTGGCAAAACAGTGAGTAGACAAGATTTCAATGGTGGGTCACCTAAAGGACACTTGTGCTTTAACAATGCGTCTTGTCTCTTCTCGAGGTCTTCACTCGGGCATAGCATGTTTGTCCCTACCGCCCTAATCTGTCATGAAATTGGAAATTCTGGGTGGAATTTGAACAAACTACCTTCAGTTTTGCGTTAAATATTAAAACTTTATTAAGTGTCTTAGTAAAGAACAGGGTTGATATGTACTTACCAAGTTGCAGTCAGTGTAAGATATTTAGCCCAAGTTTTTATTTGGACCTAATTTAGAGATTTAATTTGAGAACTTAATAATATGTTAAAAATATTTATAATACGTTCAAAATTTCAGGATGACAAAAATGGGAATGCTACAATGAATATTTGGTAAATTAAGAAAAAATGAATTTAGGTGGTTTGGACGTACTTAATGAAAGTTTACCACTGCACCAGTGAAAAAAGTGATGTAATAGCTATTGATGATAATCGCAAAAAATAAAATCAGACCAAATTAACTTTAAATGAAAGTGTCAAATGATATGATAAATTATGATTTACCGAAAAATATGATCCTTAATAGAGCTGAATTACAAAATAAAGTTCATGTGGCCAACTTGAAAAATGTAACCATAATACTGACAAATTAAATTGAGTTTTACCAAAAGTTGAAAGTAACATTTTTTGGATGAGTTGAACTAATACAAATAACTCATTACAAGTGAATTTTAACGATTCACATCCTGCTTCTTATTCAAATTAGTCAAATAATCACTAAATGTTATTATATATTAATATAAATCTGAGGTCTTATAAAAATTGAATCAAATATTAAGAAGTCTAATTGAGTTAAGAATTTAATCAGATATTAGGAAAACTAAAAGTAAATCTATAAAATGTAATGTAAAATATTCAAATTCAAGTTTAAATATGATAATTAGTCAAAAAAATCAATACATACCTAACCCTCTCAAATTAACGACCGGATTGTATTTGAATTAGGTCCAATCTATTTATTGTCCATAATGCCCATAAACCGAGACCAAATAATATAATCTAACATAATGAATAAAATTTAAATTTCAAATAAACAAAAATAGGACCAAAAATATAAGTTTTAAATAAATAAAAATAGCACAAAAAATATCACCACTAAATTATTTGATCTATATTTTTTATTTTATTTTTCAGTCACCCAATATTACCCTCCGTATTTACATAGAAAAACTGAAGACAGAAAGCGATCTATGCACACATGTTGGGACCAAGATTTTAAGACAGTGGTCCTCGACCTAGCGTGAACCATGTCCCAGTCAATTGAGTCACTGTCACGCCTACCATGATCCCACGAAAAGCCTTACAAGATTCGGACTCCGACTCGGACACCTTTGGTCCTGTACGGGACCAAAGAATATGGTTGCTCTAACGCACCATAGTCGAGAAGCTTTACGAGCTGCAGACTCGGACCTTTAGTCCTTCACTGGACCAAAACCACGTGGTTCCTCTAATGGAGCATAAAGTCGATTAACAAACCCACATACATAATTTCTATGGTTGAATCCTCTTAGTTTTTTCACTAAGCAAGAATGGTGTAGGAAGTCATCCACCTCTAAAAAGAAATAGTATTTATGATATAATTTTTTATCTTGATATCTGATTGAACTAATTCTTACGACATTATAAAGAATAGTTTAATACCTAAACAATTTATGGAGATAAAATTTTATAAATCTATCTCTAACAAGGTCAAAATTGCGATGTAAATTTGATTTAATAAGTCATCCGCCTCCGAGTTTTCACTACTTTGAAATTACATGCTTATTTTTGTTAATTGTTTGGATTATCTTTAATTTCTACCTACGTAGACTGCACCATAAACTAGGCCCGGCTCCACTCCTAGCAATGAGGCAGTCGCCTAGAGGCCCCATTCCTGTAATCGTCCAATGATAATCATTCACATAAGTATGTTTATCTTGTAAGTTATTTTCAACCTCAAATATACATACTATAAAAGATATGAATTTAAATATTTAAAATCAAAAACAAAAGTAAACAAATAATTCATCTAAAAATGATTTAGGACCCCATCTGAAATTTTTGTTTAGGGCCTCAAGTATTCTTGGGCGGCCCTGTCATAAACAAGTTAGATCTAACAAAATTACAAGCATACATTCGAACATAAATAAAACAAGGCCTCCTACTTAAACTCCTTAAGCTCCTAATTTAAAAAAGTCCAACAATAATCCAGAACATTTAGATCAAACGACTTAGCTTATTACTTATATTTTAATCACAAAAATTCTTTTTATTTATATTTAAACTTTTAATTGTAATAAATAATTTTAATCACTTACGTTTTAACCACACTAAAAAAACATGTTTTGCACGAGTTCATCGTCATACAAACATATGGACTAGTGCACATCTACATTGTGGATGTGTTTGGTTTAAGTATTGGAAGGACGAATTAAATAATGTCATTCATCCCTTATCCATCCATCTGGCCCTTGTACTAATTATAGTGATAATTTCTTCTCATTCCATTTTTTGTTCAAGTATTAAGAAATATTAGACCCCACATTTATCACATCCAATACTTTGTTTGGATTGAGTATTGAATGATAGTATAAACATTAAATTATTAAAGAACTCTCAAAATAAAGAGTGGTATTTATATCCTAAAGATACTAAAGGATAAAAATGCTTTTTGGTCAAATACATTCAATTGAATTATTTAAACTCACCAAAAAAGTGAGTTTGTAATATTAAATATACTATTCATACAGACTGTTATTATTTTTAGGTGATAACATCAGAAGCAAAATATATATCTAAAAGGAATAAGATATAAGAGGAATAAGATATACCGGCGTTATTTTTTTCAGATAGAAAGAAGGGATAATAGGCATAGGATTAGAACCTGTGCCGTCAGGCTTTTGACGGCTTCTTTTGTCCTGGGAGTCTCACGCGGGCCTTCCTCGTCTCCTCTCTCCTCCATTCTCTGCTTAGAGCACGTTATACACGTCAACATCTTTCCCTTCTCTTCTACTTTTTTCTTTTTCTCTTTTCTCTTCTTTCTCCCTCAGTACCTGCAAAAAATGGAAATTATCAAACTATTGAAAAACACATATATACTAACAAAAATTTATGATCGAAAATACTGTATAATACAAAAAACTGAACAATAATCATGTAATATTTATATTTTAACATAAAAATAGGAGAAAAATAAGTAGAAATTAATAGGATTGTCTTGTATTGGAGGTTGTACAAAAAAATGGTGTTTTTAATCTAAAAACAATAAGATAAATTTTATACAATTTGAAAAAAATATTAATTTTAACCGTTATTTTATTTTTATAAATTAAAATTTTAACCTTTTAATTATAATATTAGATAGAAACATAGAACTCTGCCCTACTGTTTATATAGTAACATTGTAAACCACATCACTAACAATTCTGTACGAATCCTTCCTTTTCTTGAAGTTCGAAAATGTCGATCAAAATAGAATGAGACCCCTTTACGCTTTTCGTGTAATCAAACACACACACACACATATACATATTTATATATATATTCCTCTCATAGATGCAGTTTTTCCGCAAGAAGTAAAAATAAAACAAGAAATGGCTTGTTTGGTTATTTTGGAGAATAATATGGATCATATTAGGGCAAGTAATGCTCATATCAGATTTGTGTAAAGTTTAATTTGTGTCTTGTCTTGTCAAAAATTTGCTCAACTCAATTCTGAGTCGTTTTACAACTGTTTATAGTAATGATAACAACTAATTCTATTTGGATCTAAAATTTTTATATGATTTCTTAATTTAATTATGTAGTTTTATTGAAACTATTGGATTAAATCAATTTTTAATATTTGATTAAACTCATAATCAATCTAAAGAGTATAATGAATTAAATTAAAAAATTAAGCCAATAAATTATATCACGATAATACATCTAATATGAGATGGAAATTAATCGTGTTTTACAAAGTAGTATATTTTTGTGGTCACTATTCATAGAGGAGTAAGGAATTTGGCGAGAATGGAAAGCCAAAGTGAAAAAGACACTAACTACTAGGTCATTCTTTGTTGCTCAAAGTAATATATGTTTAAACATGTTTTTTTCAACCTATTTATTTGAAAAATACAGCGGATTCATTATTCATCATCCGCTACACCTTGTCAATCTCGTCTCACGTAGTTTTTTGAGCTACTATGATTAGAACATGAAGGCAACCAAATGGAATTGATAGCAAAGGAAAAAAGCGAGGTGGGAGAAAGAAAGCTCTCAACCTCAGATTAACTAGGATTGCTTCGAAAGGAGTTGACTACAGGTACCCAAAAGAAATGGGTACTATCCTTTTATTTATCATATTTCTAAGTCTTTTTTGTCATAGTTTGTGATATTTCAAAAATGATAAAAATATTCACAAATATAATAAACACACTCATAAGTGTGATAATTTTTTTGTACTAAAAAAATGATAAAAATATCCATAAAAATAATAATTTTTTAATTATAAAATAACTCATAAATTAAAATGATAAAAATTAAAAATACATTACCAAAATTATTACTGACAAATCCGCTTCAAAATGAGGATGACGATAATTGAATGCAAAGTGGTTTGGGATGGCGTGCTTTGATTAATACACAGAGAATAAAGGAAGAGAAATTGTTTGAGAGCTGAGCCGGAGTTTCCGATGGATTCATTATAATAATTGCTGCCTTTTCTTTTGTTCGTGTCACATCATTCTTCAACAAACTCCAGAGGAACTCACTGGACAGCAGAGTACTCAAAAGAATCTTTACGCTTTTTTGCAGTGCTGTGTTAGATAAAGCAATTTGAAACAATGACCAAGCCCTTTCGAAATCAATGAAAGTGTCGAGTTTAGGGATAACATTATGAAACCTTTTTTTTTTTTTTTTTTGAGAATATCAAAAAAGCATTACTCTATCAAAAACAAACCAACAATAACCTCGTGTCCGAATAATTTTTTTAATATTAAAAATTAAATATTAATTATATAATATTTATATTTTAAATAATAATTATTTAATTATATAGTTTAAATTTAAAATTAAAATAAATAGAGAGGAAATAAGGATAGGGGGAGAGAGAAGAGAGAGTCAGGTGTGGGTTATTGATGTTGTTTATTTTACAGTGAATGTGTGCTGAAAAAATGACATATTTAAGAGAAAAAAAATATTGAGATAAATTTTATATTATTAAATCAAAATAAATAATAAAATCTTAATCATTATTTTATTTTTATAAATTAAAAATTTAACTTGCTAGTTGTAATATTAAATAGATAATCATTTATTGGTATTGTTAATTTGAGTTATTTGAAATAATTAATTGTTAAAATAAAAAAAAATATATGAATCATTTTATAATTGAATGAAGAAAATATAATATCGAAATATTAGTTTTAAAATTTTCAAATGAATTTGACGAACGGAAAGAGAAATAAGAACTGAGTAACAGTGTTATTATTCGAAAGCGATCGACTCACCTTAGCCAAACGCCACCGCCTCTTCACTCTCTCGACAAGCCACTCAAAAGACCAAATATCAGTTTCTTATGCTTCAAAATCTCGGTCTCTAAAACCAACTGAAATGACAAAAACAAAACAATATCAACGACTGTCAGTCTCAATCTATTTTTCAAGAAAACAACGATGAAAAAATGTTAGTATTTAAAATTCAAATTAACCGATAAATACTGGTTTATGGAGGGAAATTGTACATACGGTTCATCAGTGAACATCAAATTTGCAACAGATTTCAAACCATGGTGATCTTCAAAACTTTTGAAACAGAGTAGAGAAAGAGAGAGAAATCTCTCTCGCTTTATAGATAACGATCTTCAAAGCCTTTTAATATCACCAAAATCCTCCCTAAATATCGACTGAGATGTCAATATCATGACCTTTTTGCTCTTTCGAATATTCAAACATAGTACCAAAAAACCTCAATCACTCAATGAGTAGGCAGAATCCCTTGCATTTCAATGACAGAGAACATAAATCTTCCGAAGAGATTATTCGCCTGTGAAAATATCGGCGAGGCTCCGGCGATATTTCGGCGTTTTGATTCTTCAGAGGTTCTCAAAACGGAAAGTTCCGTATTCTCAGCTCCAGGTTTTACGTTACTCCCTCTCTCCCTCTCTCTCTTTCTAGGTAGCAATGTAAGACAAGAAAGGAGAACATCTCGGCGTGGGTGTATTTATAGAGGGACGTGACGCCGTCATATTTCGTCGTTACTTGACGGAAAAAGTTTGTGTGGGACATAGCACTTAGGCTTCATGAAACAAATGGTCTTGAGCAGTGAGGACAAGATGGGACCAGCTGTCTATGTGGTTCCCATTGGGTCCCCTACTGTGCAGTGCCATTGTACACTGCGTGTGTTGGTGTGAGTGGGTTTGAACCGTTGAGGGGGATATAATGGTCATGCTCTTTTTTTTTTGGCTTGGACAAATGAGCATGGTTTGAGCTTTGGCAGATCATCAACAGTCATATCGTCGTCTTGGTGTTGATAAATTAGATTAACACCCCGTAAATTTTTCTATCATCATTAACTATTAAGACTTTTAAAAGTCATCTGGAATTACTTTTGAAGGTCACCACTAGACTAAAAACTCCTGTCCTGTGGATTAATACCTAGAGAGAGAGAGAATAGACTCCTACTAGACCAAACGAGTGTAGCCATGGTACAAAAAGTTTAAACTAAATGGTTTCAAATATTACTAATCATCGCTTTCCTCGGCTATACAAATCATTCAAAAAGCACCCATTTATAGCTGGCCTAAACCTTACTAATTCAAGAAAAATATGATTAGAAAAATGTATCAAAACTGTGGAATATGATGGGAACCAACACCACGGTGCAGTAAACTGTAAGGTCCAATCAAATTGTACGGCTCAGCAACTGATTACCACCACAGCAACAGGTAATGGAATCAAGGGTACATCAACATATCCTAATTGGAATGTAGGAAGATCTTCGATCCCATCCGATCATACTAAAGATTGCAAGGAATATAAATAAAAGTTTAATCACTAGTTTGAAGAGTGTGGTAGATATAGAATCCAGATCCTCTCTATTTTTTTTTTTTTTTTTGCAGTTCAGCAATTATATTAGCAGTAGTAGTATTAGTATATAATGAATTCTACCCAAGTTCACAATAAAAAACTTGTCAACGATAAAAATACAGAGAAAATATGTTTGAGGATCTCGTTTTCACGTGATATAAGAGTAATTTATGGGTGGAGCTTCTCAATTAATCAAATTCAAAATTGAATTCAATTATAATCACTTTAAATATTTGGTGGATTTTTTGAAAGCCCATATCCGAATCTTTATCAATAGAAAATCCAATACAAAATTTGTCTTATTCGAATTACTCAACTAATATATTTATCTACATAAACATAATTCAAATGGATCTTGGGTTTGCATACCTAAATTCAAATCTATAGAAAACAATAATATTTTTTTTATTTATTTTAAATTATTAATTAAAAATATTAATTCATATTTGACGAATTGAATTTAAACTTGAAAAAATTGAATTCTATCTTTTTTGGTCACACACGGTTACAAAGGAGGGGGCAACCAAGTTTGAACTTACGATTTTAAAGTCGAGGGCAATAACAATTAGGTCAATTGCTAATTTTAAAATTGAATCCATTTCAATAACTTAGAATTAGAGGACAAAACTCCAAAGGTAGTTCAAGTGGTAATGGGATGAACGGTAAATTTAGATGTTTTAAATTCAAATCTTGATAATTTTTTAAAATCAAATCATAAGAAGTTGTTCTTCATGAATAACTTAATTCTAACGTGAACACAAAAAAAAATTGAGATGTGCATTAATTGGTCTAAAACTATGCTTAAAAAAAACAAAAGAACTAAGAAAAAATTCTCTCGATCCTTACGTGTTTTTGTCTCACCTTACTGCTAATGCTAAGCAATATGGGGTGTGTGTGTGTGTGTGTGAGAGAGAGAGAGAGAGAGTACGGAGCACAGACTATGTATGCCAACTGACCAGTGGCTGTGACCGGTGACTACTCATCTCCTGAAGAGAGTACTTCCCTTGAGGCTCAATTTACCTGTTGGATGCTGTGGTCGGTTGTCAGCGTGTTGGTTGTTCTTTGCTGCTGCTTTGTCGATGTGGGCAAGCAATTGTGCTTTAACTTTAACCACTGCTCTTCTCTGTCTGTTAACTTTATTCTTTGAGGCTAACCTCTCTTTAACCAAAGAAAAAATGCTTGGAATAACCCAGACAAGACCACAAATCCCCCCCCCCCCTCTCTCTCTCTGTATATGATACTTGTAGTGTCACTTGCCAACTAAAGTGTTCAGTGTCATTTAGTTCACAAATGTTTCAATTATTTTGTTTATGTTCCGACATTTTAATATTAATATAATTATTGTACCAATGAGTTACAGCAACAACTTCCATACATGAATTTGATTTAAGGGATCTCAAATTTTAAAGATAACATATTGATCCCATGGCCATGAGGGAGTTAGACTCCAAACGCGGAGCTTTTCTGTGTGTTTATTGTACAAGTTTGGTGACCGTTTCTTTTTTTTTTTAATTATGTTGTTGATGTGTCAAGAAGTCATTGGGTATCCGTACACCTTTATATTCACAAGGAGACCAGACTCCCTCTGGAAAAATGGGTATTTGCCACATGTTAAGTTGTGAGGATCCAAGCTTTTGTGTAAAGAGGTACACACAGGATCTTCCAAGGCAAGAAAAGTATAGTCAAGGTCCAAGGCCTTTCTTCTTCAATCTAATCTGTTTTACTGACCAAACTAGTTCAAAAATCCAACACTTTGATTGTAACTTTTTTATTATTCACATTTTCTTTTTCTGCTGTCTATGTATTTTGCAAAGCAAGCGTGGCCAATAATTTGAAACTGCCAGTAATATAATACAAATCGTTGGCCACAATGCTGCCATATCCATTGACTACCTTTAATTTGAAGGACATTGCTATGACTATTACGAAATCGAGAAATATTAGAGGGTAGATCTTACCAAAGTCGTAAAAATTATTTTCGTGTAATGTGGGTGTTGTGGATTTGAGTTATTAAAATCATTACGGACCTCTCTTAGGTATTATAGTAATTAACAGTAATATTTTTCATTAGACTGTCATTTTTAGCATTTGATTCACTGGAATTTAGGATTTTCTATAGGTTTTTTCTTCCCTTCTTTATCTCCCCTTTTTATTTTGTTGCTACAAATTATTCGGCTTGTGCCAACTATTCTCTCGAGTTTAACAATTTGTCATCGTGACTTAAGTTGGGTTAGAAGATGTCCCTGTAAAGACAAGGGTGACTAGTCTTTAGGGAGTGTGAGAAGAGATTGAACTTAAGACTTCTGGATTACCAAAAAATTAAGTTCAAACATTGAATCACTCCTAAAAAGATTTTACTACAAAGATTACAATTGGAAATTTCAACCAGTTTGCTCAATTCTATAACCTATTACATGCAATTTGTCCATATGATAGAACATGCAAATATAAAAATTTTCAACCAAAACAAAAAATATTGGAAAATTTGAATTTCATAATGCCTCTCTCTCTCTCTGTCTCATTCACACACGTAGATGATCATATTCATTTACAAAGATAGTATATCGTGAAAAAACTGTTCCTAAAATAAAATTTATGAGAAAACCCATATTTTATAAAGTTTCTCTATCTCTCACACACACTCAACCACAAAATGGGAGAGATCATGTTCATGCAAAAAGGTTGGGGAAACATGAAAAGCATTCCCTAGATTAGACTTTGTTTTAACGTTAGGAATGTTGGTTATGGTAAGTAAGAATATGTACTTTCAAAAGTTGATTATAAAGTTTATTCAGCGATCATCTATAAAGTAGATTAATACAACTCATTCACCAAGTCTTTCCCTATTTCCAATGTTTGATTGCTTTGATTACATACTGCTTTTGTGATGTTGTTTCAGTTTAAAAGCAATGCTTACCTTACCTGTGTTAAAAGAAGCGGCCAGGTAACGCTGTTTTGAGCAATGCATATGTGCTTGTGGACCAACCCATATATTTTATTTACTAACTACTCATCACCCATCTCTAAATGTACAATGTAATATAAAATTCTAGCACCCACAAAATTGATCCCTATATCAAATGGCAATTTTTCTTTCCTTCTTTTCTTTTTAATTTTTATCCATTACATCGATATTTTTTTCAAAATACATAACTTAGACAAAAAAATTTCAGCATGCGTACATTATCATATCTGTCTATCTGGACAATGTATGAAATAAAAATTGTGTTAAAATTTAAATTAAGTAAATATAAAATAGTTGAACATGTGATAAAAATAGATAATGTAATTTTTGGGGGGATTAAATTTTATGAGAATTGGAGTTACTCTTGTGAGTAGGTGTTGGTTATGTTACTAGAATGTAAAAAGCTGGGATCATCTCTTCGTTGATTATGCTTATGCCAAGTCTTTTTAGATTAAATTTTCTGTTGTTTGTGGTTTCCAGGTTATCCAGGGTGAAAGCTTTTTGATGAGATTTAGTAGGCTGTGCAGAATTTTTAAAAGAAATTCTTTGAGTCATGGCCTAGTTAGAAGCCTTGCTTTGGTTTTGTGTTGGCAGCTATGGAAAGGAAAGGTGTAGAAGGATGTTTGGGAAAGGGATGTTGTATTCCTATTCGATTTTTGTTAAGGTTTACAGTATTTTACGTTATCAAGCTAAGAATATCAAGCATAAGGTACAAGATGATGAAATTGGGACAGTTTTATTGAGCTTTTTGCAAGTTCAATCTGTTTATAGGGTGGTGTGGAAATGTGTTTGGGTTAAATGGGTCTCTCTTCAACCTGGTATGCTTAAACTTAATACTGATAGTGCCTCTAGAAATAACGCTAAATTGGTTGTATTTCAAGACTTAAGGGGTTTACCTCTTTTTGTGAAGAAGGAGGGTTGTTGTGACGGATTTGATGTGGTCTTTATGGGCTGTTCCGAAAAGTTGGGGGTGGTACTCATTTTTTAGTGTTGATTAGAGAAGTTGCTGTGGTGAAGGAGTTGGGCTGAATTGGATTAGAAGGTTTTGCTGCCTCTATAGTTATGGGCTATAGTTTTCTTTTAAGGAGAATTTAGAAGTCGGTATAATTTTTTAGATTTAATTATTTAGGCAAAAGTATAACTCAAAAACTTATTTTGGGTAAAGTATATATTTTTCAAAAATGCCACTATTGTCATCGGTAAATAGTAAAAATATGAAAACCCATCGTCTTCCAACCATTTTTTTTTTTGCTAAAATTAAGGGAGGTAAAATAAGGGGTTTAATTATCAAAATCCATCTTCTACGCCATGGGAATGTCAGAATTGTGACTGTTCATCGTCCAAAAAAAGACGAATACGAGTTTTCGTTCATTGTCGTCTACGTTCAAGTAACTGTGTATCGTCTCCGGTAACTTCTTCATCGGAAATTGCATGTGACATTCATGTTTCGTTTTTTTGTCATTAATTAATTATTTAGTTTTTTTTTATTTTCACAAAACTGTGTAAATTGATTTTGAAAAAAAAA
>CM042186.1:47161649-47177172 GCA_023539305.1 Ilex asprella | reverse complement strand
TTTTATTAATATAAATTCCATATTAATAATGTTAGTATTGTGAGAGTCAAGTTGTCCAATTAAAAATTTAATATCAATCTAATCTTATTAATATGAGTTCTAAATTATATAAGACTAGTATTGTCTTTATATATTATTTTAGGGTTAAAATAATCAATCAAAAGTCTTTTTTAATTGGGTCGGGCTTCGGATTTAGGGATAAACTCAAGCCCTTTCTTAAAGGATTTTGGGCTAGGGCGAGCCTACTATCGAGTATATCGAGTTTCAGACCTATTTTTTTTGGGCTGAATAATGGGATTCATGTGTAATCCGGCCCATGACACCCCTAACTATCAATCCAAAAATTATAAATTATTAGATCAATAAATTAAGTGCAAGTTGGACAAATATATACAACCCAATACCTCTGATCTACAAGAAAATTGATGTATAATCTAAAAATTCTCACAAACTTCTCTTGCTTACGTGGCATTCTTTATTTTTTTTAAGACTTTGATGAATAGAAATAAGCAACAATACTTCGACTTTTGTTCATTTCTAAATTGATTTTAAAGTTATAATTGCCACTATCCAATAGTAGCTGGTTGTTGGGTGTTATATTGCAATTCACTTTCCAAAGATAAAAAAGCCAAATACTTATGAAGTTTCTCTTTATGGTTTTATTTGAAACTGTGAACTTTGATTTGTAATAATGAAAACAGGGGAGAGAGAGGGTATGAAATCAAAGCTTTGAATTTCAATCATTGTATACGATGTTTTTTGATAAAATAAAAATATTTGAATGCTGAATTTTAAGTTTTGAATGTTAAATTTCTTAATTTATAAAATATTTGATATTCACTAAAATTTACATATTGAATTGAATCAAACTATTTTATAAATACAAGAAATTGTGGTTTAAATATTATTAATTTTCTAATTTTACCCTTTTTTTTATCATCTCACCCCCGTTACCTTATTCCTATTATCATTATTACTACTATTTCACAATCACCACTACTAACATATATCATTGTTGCTACTGCCACCCCATTATTACATTCTCCACCATCCTCGTTGTTGTCGTTGTCTACTCTAACACCATCACACGATGTTACCTACTTTGTTGTCATTGTCACCACCATCCCTCTACCATTACTACCACTACCTTCATCATCCTTCCATTGCCACCATCGTTGTTACTCTTACAATATGCTCTCTCTAGGCTAGAATTGTTACCACCACCATGTGGGTTGGGGTGGCGGTAATAGTTTTCTGACTAATGGTAATGGTGGTGACAATGACACTAGTGAAGTACTTACAATGGTAAAGTGTGAAACACAAGGGATGATGATGACAATAATTTTTGTGGTGGCAAGATGGTGGTAGTGGAAGAAATAATAGTAATAGTGGTGGGTGATGATGGAAGTGAATGTGGGTGATGGCGATAAGGTGACAATGGTGATCATGTTGGTAGTAATAAACAATGATGATAGTAGAAATGGTGGCGACAGTGTGGGTGATAATAGATATTTGGGGGAAGGGGTCGTGGCAAGGTGTGGTGTTGCTAGTGGTAGTGACGACGGTGACAATAACAATAGTAGGGATCGTGGTAGTGACGACAATGTGTGTAACGATGGTAGTGGTGGCAACAATGACAAGGTGTTGAGTAATAGTGGCAGTAATATCGATGGTGGTGATGGTAATAGTGGAGGCGGGAATGAGTTAGTGGGTAGTGGCAACAATAGGGTGGTGGTGGTGGTGGCAGTAGCAACGGTGGTGGTGGTAGTTGCAATGTGGCGATTGTTGAATGGTAGATGTTGCACATATTTGAGAGTAAATTTGTATTTTTAACATTAAGTAATAATATATGACTTGTTATTTAATATTTAACTTATTTTTAAGAGGTACATAAAATTTTAAGTAGTATGAGTTTTGATTATTAAACTCACTTAACTAAAATAATACATAATATTTTCAATTTTCAATTTTCAATTTTCAATTTTCAATTTTCAATTTTAAGTTATAAAATAAGTTATCAAACACTTCTTATGAACAATTGGGTACAATTCTAATTTAAGATCCAATAACTTCATGGGCTTGTAGCTTGTAACCTTATTGGCGAACTTTGGGTTAATCAACAAATATGTTCGAAAGACCAAAAAAAAAAACAAATATGTCGAGTCAGGTTCCTTTGGGCCATGGCCTTGGTTCGTGTCTCACTTTCAACTTCCTTTTCTCATATGAAAAAATAAGGGTAGTTAATTCTTACGTAATTCAAGTGGTAATAGAGACGAGATGTAAACACATACATATTGTGTTCGAATTTTAGTAACTTTTTAGGGATAGGCCATGAGAGATAATCCCTCATGAATATCTCTATCTTTGACTGGATAGGAGTTGAGATGAATCGAGATGCGTATATACTGGCTAGACACTCTGACCATTGAGAAAAAAAAAGGGTAGAAATAATTTTTATTGTTAAGTGATAATGCATCCTACCTCGGTTAGCTTAGTTAACTGTGTAAGGTGGCATGATACTAACCCAATGGACTGACAGACATAGTTTTATGAACAACAGTATAATAAGGGCTCCAATCTTTGTTCCACCTAATCAATCACCCACATGGCGATGGCTTCCTTACCCAAAAAATTAGCTACTTGAAAAAAAAATCGCTAATATTACAGGGGTTCATATACTATGATATAAGATATTAAAATTATTTTTTGTATATTATATTTGTTAAGTATATTAAGTGAGTTAAAATTATGTTATTCGTTTTTGATATTAGCTTGAAATATTTATCATGTTGTTTTTTGCGATTTTAATCGAGGTGGACCTAAATTGAATCAAAATCTAGTTCATTCAACGCTCATATGTTGTGATTATTATTATTTTTTTGAAATGAAACAATCTTCGAAGCTATATTAGAAATGGAGATCAAGTTGAAGAGCAGCATTCAAAAAATTCGACTTACTCCTCTCCATACATCACAGCCTGATTCATTTTCAGCAAATTTAACTAAACTATGAGTAACACTATTACTTTCCTTACGAGTCCATGAACAATCAGCATATTGGGCATTTTCTGGAGAGGATTCATGTTTTAATTCAAATTTTTTGACAACGCTGGTACGTTTAGAATATCAATTTGTGTCTTATTATATTATTTTAGAAAAATTTCAATCACAAATTTTCCAGTTTACCATATTTTCAAAGACTTTCTCTATTTTTTGAATCTTCAATGATACTCCTAGTCAGAATAATGGTGTTAATTAAAATATAATTTTACTAAATTATCCATGTTATATTTTAGGAAAAACGTCATTCACACTCTTCTAGATAAACATATCTTCAATGAACCTTTTCTATTTTTAAAACTTTTGTACATATTAAAATTCGAGTCAATTAAAATTTGATCCGAGTTAATTATTATTTTTTTATATATTAAAATTTGAGTCGATTAAAAATTATATTTTTTTACGTATTAAAATTTGAGCCGATTAAAATTTTATTCGAGACTCAAATCAAATTTTAATCAAATCCCATTAAATTTTAATCGGTCTAATTTTTAATACATAAAATAATATAAATTTTAATTGACTCAATTTTTAATACGTAAAAAATAAATTTTAATCAACTAGAATCAAATTTTAATAAATAAAAAAATATAAATTTTAATTGATTCGAAGCGAATTTTAATCGAGATTAACAACTCAAATAAATCTCAAATTAACTCAAACTTTAATACGTAAAAAACTTTTAATAAGCTCAAATTTTAATATGTAAAAAAATAAAATTAATCAACTCGAATCAAATTTTAATCGTGTCAAATTTTAATATATATAAAAAGAATTTTAGTTAGCTTGAATTTTAATATGTAAAATGATAAATTTTAATTTGCTCGAATTTAAATCGAATTTTGTAAGGGTAATTTTGGCATTTTAGATAATTTATTTTTATTATAAATAATGGTTTAATGACAATGGGGTTAGTGATGTTTAAATATAAACTAGAAAGAGTGTCAGTAATATTTTTGATAAAAGAGGGGATTTTAACTTTAAAAACTAACTAATTATATTATTTATGTTTAATTTAGATTATTTTATTTATTTTTCGTGTGGATTGATTATATAATTTTTGAATTCCATATTGTGTCGGCTTTGTGTCAATTAATAAAAGAGCAATGTTGTATGAACCGAAAAATTATACTTGATAATTATAATTATTGATTTTATTATAGATTTTAATATTTATTGAGACTCACTATCTATTTAATAGTTGTGATTATCTGATCTAATTTTTAAACAATAACGCTATTGAGACATAATTGAGGGACATAATTTGAAGACATAATGAATTATCACCAATGAAATGATAGTGAAATATATTTAATAATGGGTCCCATTGTGACATTAAATAAATTCATTATCATTTCATTTGTGACAACTCATTATGTCCCCAAAATTATGCCTATAAATTATGTCCCAATAGCATTGCTCATTTTTAAATTCACTCTCAGTAAAATTGAAAATTGTGGCTCCTACCGACATGTAAGTGTAACGCCAACCATTCACGTTACAGTCTCCTTCCTCTCAGAAGATATTCAAAAATACAATTACCAGTACCACCCCCATTGAATTCCCTGAATCTTTCCTTGTAGCCCTTATCTTCTTAAATTTGAAGCCTGATCGTCTCAATCTCTAATAATGGCGTCCAATTCTCACAGTGGCAGTGATTTCTACAGTGCTTCTCCTTACAGATCGAGGTATTTCATCATTCACGCATCTTTGTAAGAATTTATCTCTATTTTTAGTTTTTTTTGCTCAAGGATTTGAAATTGAAATTGAAAATGAAAAGAAAGGAAATTTTGGATTTTGTATACAGCAAATTCAACTTTAACCTTGTTCTGATTTTTTTTTTAATTTATTAAAATCGTGATTTTCTTATTCATCAAACGGGGGTTTGAGACTTGCTTTTCTCTCTGTACAGAGAAGGGCTTAGTACGAGGCCAACAGCTGGTTCTGATGAAATTCAATTGCGGATTGATCCTATGCATGGGGACTTGGATCACTGGTCTTCAGAAGCAAGTTAGACAGCTCTGGAATGTAAGTATTTATTGGTATCTGAATGTTACTATGAAATTTTCTGTTGGAAAAAATGATTTTAAACAGGATTATTTGAGCAAGTTGAGGCTTAAATAAAAGTGGGACTCACATTTCGAAATTAGTGAGATCAAGTTGAAACGCAATCTCTTTGGTGAGGAGATGAACGTCGTATATTTATTTGTCTAAAACTATTAAATATTGAATAAGAAATTATATCTCAATGACTTATCTGAAGTGATGAAATAATCTAAAATAAGTGTAGTGCAATAAGTCTTGTCCCACAGTGTATATACTTTGGTGAGCTAATATACTCCTACTTGGCTACAATTTTGTGAGCGGAGACCACACGCATGCTGCCGGCCTTGCCTCGCCTCGCCACGACTGGGCTCTGGCTTGGGCAAAAAAGATATAATCTTTTTGGACAAATTTTATTTGGAGCGGTGCGGGTCATGGGTCAAAGCAATTGGATCCAAATGTGGATCGTAATTAAAATCCCAACTGAGATTTAAATCCAATCGAATTCTTAAATTTCATATCCTTGGCGCAAGAAATGAGTCTGGTTCATTCCAGAAAGGTTGTATTCACTCCAAAGGTGTCTTTGCGTGTTCAAATTAAAGAATGTGTCACTTCAATCTGAATAGTGGTTCCCATGCCTCTTCAGGCAATCTAAACAACCACCAAAAATCTATAAATAGATTGTCCTATTACCATTTCAATTTAAACCAATTCTAGATTCCAGTTTCAAAATTTCTTTTCTTTCTCTGCATATTGCTGCATTATTCTTTTAGTTCGATTCAAGTATAAAACACAAGTTGTGTTCGCTGGTCTTTGGAGATTGATGTGCCACTTCGGTAAAGACGTAATCTGTTCTATTTTTGGAGACAGTTGCTCATCAATCTTGAGCACTGAGAGAGAACAAATCTGTCTTAAAGAGATTGTGTTTCATAAGGCTCAAATTGAATATTTTGATTTTTTTATTGTATTGCTCTTGCAGATTTGCGACATTGTGAATGCACTGACTTTGCTTTTTTTTTTTTTTGATTAAGTTGCATATGTAAGTTCAATTCTGGTATTGCATAAATTAGACTTAATACATTTTAATATAATCTAATTATATACCTAATTTTGATAACATTTACATTATACAAAAATCAGAATTTTGGATAACATGTCATTGGTCTTTGTTAGGTTTGGTGAGTTTGACATTTGTGTGGTCAACAAGTAAGAATTCTTGTGCAGTTGAGTAGTTTTTAGTTAAGCATTGATTGATAAAGATTCAAGATCATTGTGAAACTGAATTTTGATGTTGACTTAATGTTCACATCTTTACTCGGTTAATGTTACCCCCTTAGCTTCTAGCTTGGCGTAGAATGGGGCTGCCTCGCCCAAAGTCGCTCATGCTTAGCTAAACTGAGTTTGTTCTAGGAAGCAAGCCCTTAATACAATCAGCGAGTGATTGAAAACCCATGCATGACTGAGGATGTCAGTTCATGCATGGGCACGTTGGGCATTGATCAGTGGGATTAAAAGCCCCACGCATGGATGAGTGCTGCGGCCAATGCATGGGCATGGGGACACAAATAGGATTGCAAGCAAAAGACAGTCGGGTGACTTAATTTGCGAGGCAATGTTGGACTAAGCCATGAGTTGGGCATGGTTAGGCACGAAGGCAAAACTATCAGATGTTGTGGCTCGCAAAGATGGTAGGTGCACAACATGTGAGGCGGTTTCGAACAAGTTGTGGCATGTGTCTTGTAGATGGTGGCGGTTCCAGACATGTGCATGGCATTGCAGGGCGGTCCTGTGCAGAAGACTAGCATGTGGACTCAACATGCACAGCAGTTGAGTACAGTTGCTGGCTGGGTTAGCCAAACTGCCTCTTTATCATGATCAGCAGATGGAAGGACGGACTTTAACCATCATCAACAGACCAAGGGTTGGCTTTGTGGGAAACCTGCAGTTTGCCTACGCGGTTGGGCTTTGTAACCGCCATCTCTATAAATATAGGTGTTAGGGTCTGCAGTGCACAACAGAGTGTTGGGCACGATTTTATAAGCAGATTCTGGCTAGGTGTTTCCTTAGGCTTCTATTGAGAAAGAAAGGTTGGGTTGTGGCCTGTAAAACGTGTGCTTTATATTTTACTTACTGTCCATAATTTGTTCATTGTGTGCCTTCTGTGAATGATTCTGTGTGTTTAACTGAGACTGAGTGTTGGATCTCAGTGCCATTACAAGGCAAAAATTCAGTGCGAAAATTAACCACTTTATGGTTAATTATTCTGTAATGTACAGTACAGTGAGCATAAAACAACTAAAAGGAACTATTTGGTTATCTGATGAATTATCGGTTCTCTCTTTGATTTTAGTATATATACTGTGTGCGGAAGGTTTTATAACTTGTGCATAGATCTTTGTCTGGAATATGATTTTTACTTTTTTTAACTTCAAGTTGCTTTTTTACTGTCTAATCATTGGTTGTTTGGGTAATTAAGACTTCACAATTCCGAGTTCCAACTGGGGTGCAAGCCAGATTTGTGATGACTGTGGAATCATTCATTTTCACTCCATGTGAAGTTGAAGGTCTAGGGATTGGACTCTAGTTCCTATTTATCGTGCTCTTATGCACAAACGGTTTTTGTCATTCAAGGAGGATATAGTTATCTGGCAAATGAGTGCACACGGTGGATGTAGCATATCTTGATTTTGGGGCCTGTTTGGTGCAGTTTATGGACACCAGAAACCGGTGTCAAGTATTTATTTGATTCCTTGTTCTCAAGAAGTGAAATGTTCCTTTACCTAGTGTTGGTCTTGCTAACGCCTGATTTTGGAAGTGGTAAAGTTTATAAAAATCTAATCTGTTTTTGGAACACTAAGTGTACAAAGTCTTCGTTTTTGTAAAACAGGTTTAGAGAATTTATTTTTGAAGGTTTTGCTGCATAAGAGCTTAATCTTCTGATAAATTGTAACGATTAGGTTTAAAAACATTAATTTTAAATTTAAAAAGCTTCCATCAGTTTTACTTTGTGTGTTAGATGTTGTAACTGTATGCAGCAAGAGTCCTTTCTTTCTTCTTTTTCCTAAGCAACAAAGAGTCCTTACTTGATTGTGAATAAAACGTGCAGAATGAGTTTTTTTTTCACAAATCTGAAAGTGAACCAGTTTCTACGATGTAATTTAATATTAGATCCTGAAGTTCAAGCATTTGAGCATCTTGCATTGTGCATAATTGCCATAACTAAAGGAGTCAATCATGGCAATATGTGTTCTCTATTTGAACTTTAGTAGTAGTTGCAAGATCCATTGTACTGGTTTCCAGGCAACATATCCTACTACTGAGAGAGTAAGGTTATCTGAAGGATGGTTTCTTCTGGTCTTCCTCGGTGTGTTTGGATGTAGTAAAATGGAGGAATTTGCTAGATTTTTGGAGCTTTCATGTTTTGATTTGGAAGACATCTTTTATACTCTTGTTTTATATGGGGAATGTCCTTGCAATCTTTTAGACTTCATCACTCTGTATTCATGAACCTGTTATGTGTAGTTGAGACTTTGCATATAGTTATTATACTCATGTTTTAATCCTATAAATCTAACTACTTGTGTGTAGTTGAGACTTTGCAATACTCTTCTAAATTTTTGTTTCTAATTGCAGGTAGCTCAGCAGATAGAGTCAGAAGCGAAGTTCCAGAAGGATTTTATCAGTCAACTGGTATTCCATCAAATGTGCCATTTTAATTTGAGTTTTTTTTTTTCTGCTTTTGATAACTATCCTTTGGTGAATGTTGACCGTAAGTTGTCAGGAGTGCTCAGTTCTGGGTGAATTGCTTTCTGTTGTGTTAAACTATTGCTGCTACATGTTTGGTTGACTATTTGAGTTATTGTCTTTAGAAACTATATAAATAATTTTGATCTAGAGAAGAAATCATAATATGGGGTTACAAAGTGGGAATACAGAACAAACAGAAGAAAAAGGGACAAATGGATTAAGCATGACTTTGTTGGTATGTGATATTCTGTTTTAATATCTTGAATTATTTCTTGGTTCATTTGATGAAACTTGGACTTTCAACATTTTAAGCTTTGTGTATGAAAGGAGAACAAAATTTCCAGGAATTGGTTTTCACTTTTCACTAATATTGCTACTATATCACGGAATGATATCAAAAACTTCTGGTCAATTTGGACTTATTAAATGCCAAAAATCCGGTGTCTTATTTGTCGAGGATAGATTTCTTCACATTATAGTTGGGGATAAAATCAATGATTGATTGGTGGAGAGATTATGTAGGACCCTCAGCTTAATGTAGACACACTTGGAACCAGGTTGCATGGTAGGGTGCCAAAAGGACATATGAAGAAGAAAAAAGGGGGAGCAACAGTTCAGTCAAAAGGGTTGCGTCAAAGGATTACTGTTTAATCTTTACAAAGCACTATAGTTTATATCGAGAATAGGAAAAGAGAACTACCTGCATAACCAGGCCCAAAACTTTATCTGAAGTAATCTGAAGTGCTGCTGGAAATCTTTTTTGCCCTATCCTTACCCTGAAGATCTTTGCCTAAGTATTAGTTATTGAACCCCTAACCTGTCGTGCTTTCCGTTTAACAAAGAAATAGCCACCTGAATGGTTTTCTTCTTTTCTTGTTGGTACATGCAGCAAATGACCCTGATTAAAGCTCAAGCTGTGGTGAAGAACAATATGAGGAAATTAAACAGGAGTTTCATCAGAGAGGGATCCAACCATGTTATGCATGTGGTTCTTTTTGCGCTGCTGTGTTTTGTTCTGGTCTACCGGTGGTCAAAATTTTCACGAAGATAAGGAAAAGCAATCCTGCAGAGCCCTACCATGCCAAGGATCTGTCCAGTGGAGGATAAAGTGGTCTTAAGGTACTTTTAGATAACAAAAATATGTTTGTTGCTACTAAAGCCACCCCCATTGGCTTTCGAAGTTGTAATAATTTCTGAGGAAAACATGTTTCTTGTTTTCTCCAATTTGCATGTAGAACTTACTAGACTAGTGCACAAAAAGTCAATAAGAATCTTACTCTGTGAAATAGTGTTTATATAATGAGTAATGAGCTTTTTAAAGAGAATAATATTTCCTTATGAGTGTCAATTGAGTTGTGTCGTTTCATGCTTGGACCAATTCATTTTAGATTCACATCATTTTTTTGGTTGGGTTCACATCATATTAGGATCGTATCATTTTGGATTCATTTCAAGTGTTGTGTGCAGTTCGATATGCATGACATGTGACCCAGAATTCCCAGGACTTGGATTGAATTTTTTCTCAAACAAATCCACCACATATTTATCCCATATGCTGAAAAATCTATTTGGTCCACATTCTAACAAAACCAAATAAAAAATGTTCACTTATACAACAATTCATGCAACACTAGATCAAGACAAAAAGAAAAACCAGACATTTTTTTAGGTACCAGTGAGTGAAAGATCTGCCAAAATCGAATTACTCATGTTTGACAGTAACTCGTCTCAACTAGTTCTTGTATCGGTGGATTGTGTCTTCTTTGAGTCAGAGTAAGTTGTGTAACATTTGTGTTTGGAAATTTTGTCTCCTAGTTTCCTCCACCTTTGAGTATGTTATTGCAAATTTGTGTACTTTTTGCAATCAACAGCAAGCTTGCAGGTACAGGAATCAAGGAAAATTCAAACAAACAGGAAGGGTTATTCTTTCTGACAAGACACTCTGGCTTGAAATGCTCGGGTTCAATGAGGCCACTGCACAAAATTCCGAATCGTTTTCCAGTATAGCCATTACCTTTTCGTTTAAGAGCATCCATGCTTCTATTCCATCACTGCTGCTCGTGTCCATCAAGGTGACAGTATTCACATAAATAGGGTTGGTATCACCCCCTATATTACTGACCCATATCGGCTTTCCCCACCCGAAATCCACTTCATTAAAACCGAACTTGCACCAGCTAGTGAACACATACATCTCCGGCTTTGTGTCAGGATACATTTCTTCCTGTTCTTCTTTGAACTTGCATATCACCTGAAACCTCTCGCCATTTTGTAGGCTTTGCACGAAATCATTGTTGATTTTTGCTACTGCTTCTCTGAATCGACTGACCGAACCTTGCAGATCTGTTTCATCTCCTTGGGGTGCTGCCCGGTGAGCCAGTGCCTGCCAGGCCAAATTTCCGGTGCACTTTTCTGACAGTGGTGGCACCATTCGTCGACGCATATCGACTGAAAAGGACAATATCGATGGCTGTTGGTGTTGGGATCCCAGGGCCGATCTAGAAGCGGCCAAAGCAGATTTCCATATGAAGCTGGACACCACTTCAAAACGAGATGGTGTAGGCACAAGTTGGCTTGTGGCCTCGGTTTTCAGGGCAGATATTGCTGCAGCATCGAAGACAAATCTCCTGCGGACGCCTTTTCCTGGCTTGATCACCCAGCTTTCGTTGAGCAACGAAACATTACCTGTCATTGATTCTATAGGAGGGAAGAGCTTTGATGCCACGGAGCAATCTGGGTATGCTGCTTGATCATATGATCCCGTCGCAATGGCAGCCCAGCATTTGACGAAAGCACTCATTGTGGCTCCATCGACAATCTTGTGGAAGAAGCACATACCTATTGCAATTCCACCAGATGCAAATATGTTGAGTTGAACAGCTACCTGAACTACATCATTCAATGGCACCATGGGAAATATTGAGCATGGAAGAAACTGGTCCAGCAAGTCAGTTTTGGGATCTTTGAGGACCTCAGACAAGTGACAATTAACTCGAGCATCAGAAAACAGAGTTCCTTCATCGTTACAATCAATCGAAGCATGGTCCTTGATCCGTCCGGCAAGTGGGTAGAATCGAGATAAGGTTTTGGAGAGAGAATCTTTCAATCGATCCGAAATTTGGTTGACATTGTGATGACCTTCACTGATGGGGAAGTAGAATATAATTGGGACATAGATGCTTGGAGAAAGCTGGTCCAAAAGAGACACTTTGAAGGTTCTTTGTTGGGGTGGTGTTGGTGAAGATGGCTTGATGGTTTCTCTGGATATGATCTCAACTTTCATATTCTGCATTTTGCGAGTAACAAAAATGGTGCCAACACAAAGGTAGCAGCTACTCATATTTATTGTTAGCAGTCAACTTATGTGTGCTTTTAAGGTTGTAAAGGAGTAATGAAAGTCAATAGGATAGCTCACCAGAAATGAACCATGTGAATACGGCAAAGCTAGTCAATGAAGAATGGTGCACAGCTGTCCAGTTGTATCAGATCTTCAATTATGTTATTGTATTAGAATTTTTTTCCTTTCTCCATTCTACAAAATTTGACAAACTCAAACCCGTTCAAATCACAGGAGACTAGGAAACCAGGGCCACCGATTCAGTGATTAAAATTCGATTCAATAACCTTAAATGTTGTAGGTTGGAATATGAAGATAACTAATTTGTCCAAATAATATCAAAGAACAATGCTATTGGGATTTAATTTTGTTGTCAATAAATTAGGTTAGAATTTAACGAATTAAGTTCGTATGCAATCTCTTTTTATTTTATTTTTTGTTCAATAGTCAAGGTGTCTAGACCAGTTTACATGTATTTTGATTAACTTTTTTTCCAGTCTGATCAAGGAAAGACATTCACGACGAGATTAAAGTATCCATAAGAGATAAATCTTTCATAGTCTGATTTAAAAGATAGTTCAAGTTATAATAAGGACGAAGTGTAAAATCACTCACTTTGAACTTGATGAGTTTATGAGCATTCATTAACGATACAAAATCAGATGATATCTTTTTTAGTTGTTCACCTCGGTTGCTCTTTGAATACATTTCAGAAGGGTGGCAAAGTTTAAATTTAATTTGTTTTCCTTTTTTTCATGTGCACCAATTGTACAAGAGCCGAGAGTAGAATTTCAAAGGAAGGACAGGCGGGTTTGAATGAATGAGGTCATCAGTTGAATTGAATTTGGAGAATAGAACCATTCAATTCTACGTAAGGAGGATGTGATTGGGTGAAACACTACCCAAATTTATAGCAGTCTATTCAACACTATATCTTCTAGATAATTCTAAATCTATCATAAATAAATTTAAATGACGTCACTCTGACATACTGAACAAAATTCAAATTTTAAATTAATAAAATTTTAGTATTACGTTATTTAGTTTCAATTTTTTTTCATTAGTTTAGTATTACTCTATCTTCTATCTAATTTTACTTTGATTCTACCAACAAAATCGATCATCTTTATGGGTGAATTAGTTATTGTCTGTGTCTGAAAACACAATATAATAAAAATTGATAAACAATAAACATATTTGTATTTATATTCAAAATTAAATTACAAACATAAGAAATAAATAAAAGAACTTAAGTATCGATTTGTAGTGGGAGTGAGAGGTGGTGGTGGTACGAGACGGTGATGGTGGCGGCAACGGCGACGGCGACGACAACAGCGACAGCGATGGTGACAACGCCGGTGATAGTGATGGTGGTAGTGGCGACGATGACGATAACGACGATGGTGGGGGCGGTGATGATGGCGGTGGCAGTGGTGGGGGTGATGTCGACGACAACAATGGTGGTGGAGGGCGGTGGTGGTAAAGGTAGTGGTGGCAGCGGCGACGACTACAGAAACAGTGGTAGTGGTGGTAGTGTAGTGGTAATGGTAGGGGTAGGACAGTTTCAAATATTATTTTTTTAAAGTACTTATGAGAAATAATTTCTATAAATACTTTTAAAAAATCACTTCAAACACATTTTTAAGGACCTATTTTTCCTATTATATTTAGGGTATTAATATTAGTCGTTAGATTAACTTTAAAATAAAATTTAAAGCGATCTCAATTGCAAAAAATAAAAGTAATTTTCTTTATCTTTTGAGATTTAAATTATAAATTATTTTATTATATAGATTTGTTTGGTCACGGTGTGATAATGCTCTTAACATGGAATGAGAGTCTGTATAACGTCTCATAAGTAGAGTTTTTTTTTTCTATTATAAGTAGAGTTAAGTTGTAAGAGTTGTCTACTATATTAAAAAAATGGTATTGTATTGATATTTATTATATTTGTGGGTGTTTTTATCATTATTATAGATGTTTTTAGAGGAAATTGAAAGGCAATATACTAAATTGAAGTTAATTGTAAAAAAGTACACAGAAAAAAAATGTAAAGTAAAGAAGTCCTTAATTTTAATACTTATTTGTGTCCAAATACAGTATTTGAAATTTCTAATTTTTTTGTGATTTTTATGTTCTCCCTTGATCCATGTGTATTTTTTTAGAAAGTGGTTCTTTTTTCAAATTACATTTATACATTAAACATTTCTTAGTTTTATGGGATTGCTTTAATATTTCGTTTATTCATGCATTAAACATCTCATAATTTTATGATATAACATTTTGTTTAAATTTCAAATTTTGAAACCCTGTCTTTATGGAATTAATTGTAAAAAATACATAGAAAAAAATGTAAAGGAAAAAAGTCTTTAATTTTAGTTCTTATTTGTGTCCAAGTATACAATTTAAAAATTTGGGATTTTTCTTTGACATTTGTGCTCCTTTAATTCATGCGATTAATTTTTGGAAACTGTTTTTTTTCTAGATTATATGTACATATTAAAAATCTCCTAATTTAATGAAAGATTTGATCCTTCCTAATGATGCACAAAATCGTATGGTGCGAGATCAACAGTCACAAGAGTGATTAATGAGCAATCAGTGACAATTAAATGGCAAAACGGTAAATAAAGAGTCAACACTGGAGATTTATAGTAGTTCGGTCTCAGATGACCTACGTCCACTCTATAAACGGCGACGGTGGCCTTAGTCGTTTTATTGATCAACGATGGTACTCCGAAGAGTTTACAGTGAGTCTAGAGAAAGAGTGTAGACAGCTTGCTGCGTGCAACTAGTGTCGTCTGTGTGTCTCAAGAGTCATCGTGCCCTTTACACAGTGAGAGCTTACATTATATAGGCTTACCAAGGCGGTGAGGCGGTGACGTGAGGGAGAAGTCTCCCATAAATTTGGTAAGTACAAACATGGTAGGAGTGAGCCTCTTTGGTAGGTAGAGTTATGGTAGAAGTAGACTTCTTTGGAAAGTAAAATTACGGTAGGAGATCTCCGTATCCCGAGTCTTCCTCCACCTGCTCCTATTTGCTCGGATGTCATTCTGGTGTGGAGTGTGCTCACGCCTAGCCTTGAACTTGAGTCTTGAAGTAAGGAGAAGACGAGGAGGAGAAGGGAGGATAGGAGAGAGCCAAAGTGGGAGGCGCCCACTTGGTGTGGAGAGGTGGGCGGCGCCCCATTGGGGGTGTCCTCACCTCGCCTCGTTGTTCAGCTCCTCCTCCTCTTGGCTTCCAAGTAACTCATTCAATTCCATAGCTCATCTTTCTCTCCCTCGTACTCATTAGAGGATGATAGTGAGTTTGGCTTGGTCTTGATCTTGAGTCTTGA
>CM042186.1:47108841-47126245 GCA_023539305.1 Ilex asprella | reverse complement strand
TTTGAATTTGAATTTTAAATTTATGATAAAGATTTTATTGATATATTTAATTGACATTGAATTAAGGGATAACAATTTACAAAATAGGAAATTAATTTAACTTCCTTTCAAGAAAGGATATTTTTGAGATAAAAAAAAGTTGACTTAAGTCATTACATATAATTTTAAACATGGACTTAGCTCCTTATAAGTTTCCTTAGAAGACTTATCTCTAAACAAATACAGTTAGGAGGACTCACCTCCAATTTTTACTTCTTTATAATAAAGTATAAGATTAACTATGAAATTAGCTCTCTAAATTTATTTTTCTGCCAAATGAGTTTTATCTCACGATATATCATCTCTCTTATTTCTTATTCTCTCATATTTCTAGGATGCAGATCCTGCTGTCTCGCGCGTCTCTCTTAGGCCTGGGTAACGGGCCGGGCGGTGCAGCCCAGCATTTTTAGCCCATAGCTTGTCCATGGGCCAGACCACTGGGCTTTGACTAGTCAATAGATTGGGCCACCCAACCCATTAGGAATTTTTAAGGCTCATGGGTTGACTTATTAGGCCAAAACGGGCTAAATACAGATTGGACCGCACCATTGGGCTTGAGACCGGCTTTTTATTAAAAAAATTACTTTTTATGCAAAAAAATACAAAAAAAATGGAAAATTTTATTTTTTATATAAAAAATACAAAAAGACATCAATTACATGAAGTTGGTATGAAAAAATAAATTAACAAAAAAAATATTCATATTGATTGAATTAAACAAATATTCATATAGAGTTATAATATTACTATTTTACATCACTACAAATTGAGTACATGCTAATTAGGTTGGCACTTATACAATCATCAATTATTTTTAAGTCTTAACCTTATAAAAGTTACAAATCAAATATTAAATAAACAATACAATTATGAAATATACTCTACTTATCTTATTGGGCTAACGGGCCAGCCTGCCAAGTCCCGGCCCTAAAAAACATGGCCCATGCCCTACCAGCCGAGCCAACTGACTATTCAAGCCCTGTCATTTGTACGGGTTGTCCGTTGGGCTTTCCGGCCGTGGGCAGTCCATTGGGCTTTTTGGTGAATCAGCCCTCTCTCTCTCATCTGTGTTTCACACTGTGTCCTCACCCTCACCGTCTCACCTATCTTCTCTTCCAGCAGCGACGCCACAGGCTGCCATCAGCAATCCCTCCTCCCCTCGCCACCGGCTGCCACCAGGTTTATCTTCCTCCCTCTCTGTAAATGTGCCCCCCTCTCTCTCTCTCTCTCTCTCTCTCTCTCTCTCTCTTTAAACACCGAAAAAACCCCTCCCCACCCAGAAACACCCTTCCGAAAAACCATCCCTCTCCTGAAAAACCTCCCACAAACGAATTTTCGAAACCTCACAAAATCTTCCTCTCTGTTGTTTAATTCTCTGATTTATTACTTTGTTACTTTTGAAGTAGTTAGTTATTTTTTGGTACACATGAGAGGATATTTATAACAGTTTACGCAATCAATTGCCATGTGGTTTCTTAGATTGGAAGGTTGGTGTGAAATGGTTTGGGTCAATTTGCTCTTATTTCTTTCAATTTTCAGTCGTACTTGTGTGTTTCATTGTTGCCGTGATTAAATACACGAAATTTGTGTCATGGCCTTTAAGAAAATTTGCATCAGGGCCTTTCACCAACAGTGGTTGCTTTATGAAATTCTTGGCATGAAATTGAGTTTTCTTTCTTAGTAGACCATAATTTTTTTAACTGGGTTGATGATTGGGTTCTACTGGGTAGAATCAGTTTTGGAAGTTTCACATTCAAAATTGAATTATAGTTTTGATTTTTTATTTTGAATTGGGTGGGCTTAAAGTGTGTTTTACAACCAAGCCCTTACATTGAAATCAATAAGTTCAAACAACACTCCCATACAAACAATGATAAATTGAAATATAAATTAAAAACAACTCCAAGATGGTATTTTCTCATTAAGATTCTAGAAGTATGTTAATAAAAGTTTAATATAAGATATGTAGATACTTTTGAAAGGTTCTCAAAATGAGTGTCATATCTTTACAAGATCCACTTTATACAAAAAATATATTGTGGCATCTACAAAGTAAATAACACAACTATTAGATATTTATAGAAATATGAAAAAATGTAAAATTATCTAAGAGAATATCCTACAAGCATTTTAGAGATAAGAAGGACCTATAAATATGCCACCAGTAGTTTCACTTTATTTGAGAAAAAAAAATCAAATACTTACTTATCACTTAAACATATAAGTTATTATTTGCTATAAAAAGTTTCATCGGGCTACTATTAACTTCTCATATTTTTTTTTATTACTTTGTACCTACAAGTACAGGCAATTGCTAGTGTGTATATATACATATTTAGGAAAAGACTTCTAATATTATAAAATTCTTAAATTTAGGAATTTTAGTTTCTAACTGTGTTTTAATTATAAGTAAAGTTTCCTAATTGGTTTTATGAGAACAATTATTTTGTTGTTAAGGTTATATTAGACATTTTTTTTTCCAAATGGACTTTTAGCTAAAAAAAAATTTCTCGTGTATCGGCTTCCAAAAAACTCATTTTGAAGTACAAAAACTCATTTTCACGTACAAAAATCCATTTTCAAGTACAATGAAATGCCTAAAATCGCACGTACAAATTGAGCCTTCAACCAAACCTCGTGGTCTAGTTCAATTCAGAATCATTTTATACATTTCCAACCTCTTCTTGTCACACTCATTCAAGAATTATCTATGAAACGCTGAGCAGGACCAGTTGATTCAATACGAATCTCATTGTTTGATGGTAATTTGCATGATTGAGAAGTCCGTATGGTTTATGAGAAAGTCAGAAAGCTTACGAAAATAAAATCCGAATTTGTTGCATTTTCTTGTCTTTTGTGTTATTTATCTTTTAATAGTAAAAAACAAGATAATGAAACTTTTCTTGTGAATTTATTCTTTATTCTTTTTTTATAGTTTTTTTTTTAAGTGTGTGGAAGTTCCTATGGCTAAAATACACAAGGTCGTAAGCTAGACTAGCTTGCATATTCCTACAAATTTATATTCAATTTAGATTTGTTTTGTTAGTGGTGGATTCATTTTTTTGTTTTTTGTTTTTTGTTTTTTTACAATTTGAAGTCTAATTTTGTGGTCTTTATGTGAAAATTTGGTATCTTGTGTTAAATGTTATGTTACATGGACTGCTTATGAGTATCGAGTATGATATGTGTCTCATGTTGGATTCAATTAATATCGAAATGCAAAGACATAGGGACAAGGTAGGATGTTCATATGCTGTTAAATTTTCTAGGTAGATGATATTCAAGGTACATAGAATGTTCAAAATGGACACTTCATTCATTTGAAAGTAATTGTGGTACGAGAAAGAACATATAAATAAGGTATTATTTAACAATTCTGCAATAAAATAGTATTCCTATGCATATAATAGACCTTAACTCAGGTGTTGGGTGTTTGATAGGGTACTTGATGCATTTTGAATACTTGTGTCAAAATGTGAGTGTCGGAAAAGCTTATAGTTTGTGTGTGCCGCTTGATTGGATTCACCTTGGAATTCTCATGTACCTATATGATGACTGTTTCTTGTTCATCTTTGGATTCGTATGGGTAGTGTTTTGTTCGGAAAGTTGAAAATAATCAATTCCTTCTTTATTATAGAGATGAGTGCAACTCTTTTTTACCCTTTAGATCTAATTGAAAACTTTTTCTTGCATAATAATATCTTTTAAATGGTCTTTTGGTTTTTTTTTAGTTGGTACTGTGAGTGGTATACAGATCACTAAATAGCTTACCATGGTGGTTTCAACTTTCTGTTTAGTTGTAAAATGTCTATAATTAACTTTAATGTCATGTTGCCTCTTCTTTTACGAGCCAACATTCTTATTGTTGTTGAAAATTAATTGACTTGGGAGAAACATCATCATTTTGCTTGCATCCGTATTGCATATCAAGGTTGTCAAAACGTGTATTGGAAAACGTATTATTTTTCAAAAACAATGTATCATGTATTGTGAGATACATGCGATTTTATAAAAGATTTTTAAAAATATGTATATCTATGACAAAATGGCTTAATAACATTTCATTGTACCATTAACTTCTCACATAAAATAATTTAAAGAGACTACAAGAACCTAAACAAAAAATTACCAATATAAGTATTGAAGTTTCTAACACCATTCATCAGCATAAAAAATTTAGATTTATAATTCTAACGTCTAAAATAGTCAGAAGATGACCATTTTAACAATCAAACTATTTGCTCCTGCAATGGAAGGAAAAATAAATAAAACTTTTATTTTTTAAAACTATAGACGGTGAAACGACGTCGTTTCAATACCTAGTGTTTGAAAGAATTACTTTAAGTGAAAAGACGTCATTTTCTAGTTAAAATTAAAAAAAAAAAATTCGATCGCGCCCACATCAGACGACTCGTACGCTATGAAGCACGGACACTCTTGAGAACGTGGCGTATCCGTGTCGGACACCGACACTCTTCAGACACTCTCGGACATGTGCCCGATACACTTTTATCCGTGTCCATAATTAAATGATAAATTTTTAATTTCGAACACATGTCGGACACTTTTTTGGTGACGTGTCCGACACTTCTTTAGAACATATCTACTACAAAATAATAAACATTTGTTGAAATGTGATTAACAAAACTTAAAAATTTGAGAACATATAATTACTAATATTAGACATATTAAAATTGTACTCCAAATATAATAATAAAAATAAAAGATGCATAAAAGTTTTAAAAAAGAGGAATTAAAAAAATGAGAGCAATTATTTAAATTATATATTAGATACATATTGTCTACAAAAGAAATTTGATAATTATTGACTATAATGAGGATATTTTAGTCTAAAATTCACACAGATGACTAGACATTAGGTTTTCGTATCATAAAATACTAATTTTTTTATGAATTGTATATCATTATCATTATATTTGCAATAAATTATATAATATTATATATAAAATATAATTTTTTTGTAGTGTGTCCCCAACGTGTTCGTGTCCTACTTTTTTGAGAAATATCGTATCGGCGTATCTTTGTCGTCTCGTGTCCGTGTCCCGTGTCCGTGTCCATGCTTCATAGCTACTACGTATCGTCTTATATCGGATGTATCGTATTATGTATGCGTGACACAGTTCAAACCGATACACTTAAGTAGTACGTATCATTTTCTTCATGTATCGAAACATATGGTATGTATCGTATCATATATCATATGATACTAACAACTATGTTATAGAGTATGAAAAATCCTAACAAGTCTGTCAAATTTTGTAGGAAATTGTAGCCACGGCAAAGCTACTTTAGTAGCTTTTTTGCCAGTAGAGTAAGTGAGTTAGAGTAAATGATAACTCACGGAGGTGCTATTTGGAGGGAATCTCATGTATCAAAAATGGATGAGATGAATTCTCCTTCCTGATAAAACATTTGCCGAGGATTCTAGATTTCCTTCGTTATTTAATTTGACATTTGCATTGTTGTATGCTATTGTCCAATGGTGTATGGACTAATTGAGTACATTAGAAGATACATTTTCTCAAAATGCTTTCTTAAGAATTCTTATATTTTTATCAAATCCGACTGCAGGTTCTAATGATCATAAAGGGCCTGCTCCGGAGATATGAAAGATGGAACCCAGTGCATCCTACTTCTGGTGCGTTTTGGGGCATTGGAATAGGTGTGGGTTGCGGGGTCGGATGGGGTCCTGGCTTTGGTCCTGAGGCGATTGGTTATGTTGGAGCTGGCTGTGGTATTGGATTTAGTGTAGGGATCACTTTGGTTGGTTTTGGCGTTGGTCTTCCTGCAAATGGCCTGTTTGAAGCACCTTACAATGGTGAACTTCTCATTTCTGTAGTTGAATGGTTTTATACATGTTCTGAACCCCTCATTCACATTGGAAGTTACCTTTAATCTTTCATGTGCATCTAAGGAAACCGACACACTACGAAAAGTGATATGTGTAGAGGTTTATAATTTTCCTTGTATGCTTGCCTCATCATACCATGCACATATTTGTTGTAATTGCTCATTTATAGTCTTGATTGCCAATTCTTTCATGCCTCTAAACGAACAGAGAGACAACAAAAAATGTTGTGTTGGGGTTTATAATTTTTCTTCTATGCTTACCAGCCTTGCCTCATCATTCTATGCACATGTATGTTCTAAGTGCGCAATTTTACTCTTGATTGCCAATTATTTGAACTTTCTTTTTTCATTATTTTCTCTGGACCAGCTTTTATGGCTACAGGAACTGCTGCATTGGAGTTTGCTCGATCCAATGGTTTACATAGCATGGGAAACGTTGCCGGTGATGGTTGGAGGAACATAGGACCACACATTTCTGGGTTGAAAAGAAACGCAAGTGGAAAATTCCAAAGCTTCAAGTACAAAAATCCCTTGGACAAAGGGGTAAATTTCTCTGAGATGAAGAGCACCATGTATTCCGGTAGTAAATCTATTCTGGATCATTTAGGAAGAATCAGTGATCACTTCTTTCATCCTCACAAAGGTATGCTAATAACTTGGAAGTTTTTTTGGGTGGTAAATAACTTCAATGTTAATACATCTTAGGAGATCACCATATGTTTGAAAGTGTTTTGTTTTTGACTGGTAACTGGATTGGGTTGTTCCCTGATGTGCCCATTCTTGTCACCAACTGCATGCAATTATGTTCAATGATATTTGATCCTTGTCACCTTTTGCAATTGTGTTCTAATTATTTGCTATCTCCTTTCTTCTAGAAACTATTCTGGTCATACTTGTGCTATTCTCTGTTGAGCCTACTGGCAAGGCAAACTGCTTTAAATTAGTACAAGAGCCTGCTTAGGTCGAATGCCTAATATTAGCCTTGGAGCTGCTTGCTAAAAATTCAATCACTGAACTGAATATATGAAAATTAAATCATTAATGTACCCAAAAAAAAAAAGAAAAATAAATCATTAATGAATCATTTGTGGGGTTTGGCTCTTTGCACAACCCACCATTTATGCTGATGTAGTCCCATATGTTGCTCTAGTAAAAGCAAGTTCATAGAAGCAGGAACTTTGGAATTCAAGTTCGAGCATGTACATTACATATATGTCCATGTGTGTGTGTGTGTGTGTGTGTGTGTATTTATACAAATCCAAGGGAAAGAAAAAAAAGTAAAAAGAGTTGGACTCAGCACATATACGTCATTATTCGGCTCATCGAAAAAATATGCAAAAATATTCAGTATAATATATGATCAACAGACTAAATAATCCCAATAAATAAATATATAAAATATCATACTATTTAGGATAATTGCAATTGGAACTTAACCTGTTTGATTCTATATAGATTTGAGTGTGATCCGGTTATAATCCAATCTCTTAAATTTGTTGTGGATTTGAAAAAAGCGAGAGTAGGAAAGGAAACTTTGTTGGATAAGATGGATTTCACCCAAAAAAATGTGAAAAAGTCAAAGGATTTGCATGCAAGATGAAGTTGATCCATCGAGTTTATAAGTGGGAACCAGTGAAGCAAATGAATAGTCTCTAAGGTCATTTTACATCTTGAATATAACTGTAGGAATGCCACGATGAGGTTTAATAAGGAGTGTTTGATAAAGAATTTTATATACACGAGAAGTCTTGACAATTGGTCACATTTATTCTCCTCTGCTTCACAACTCCCTCAGTCATAATATGTATGTATGCATGTGCATGTAAAAATTAAATAATATATGCATATATGTAGGACATAGTATTCCAATTTATGAGTACACTTCAAACCAACCAATTCCGCAAAAAGTTTTCTATGATAGTGGCAGTTTTCAATATGTGTGCCAACATGTGGTAACCAAATTACCCGCAACTTAGCCTACTTACAGGGATTTCATTCAGGTTATGAACATCATTTAAGGGATTAGGGTCTTTGAAATTCCTTATTATCTTTGGATCAAGGGAGCTTGTTGCATGATATGGTTATAAAACCTAGTCTGATTATATCAAGTATTCTGTCCTCCGGATTTTGCATTTCTATTCCTCTTATTACCTTACCAATTTATATTCTTTCATTAAAGAAGTGGGGAAATAAATGTAGTGCACATCATCCTCTTGCAGGTTTGAAGGATTGACACCATGGAGGATTCTTTACCCTGTAGCCACTTATTGTAAGTATCATAAGAATTTAATATTTGCCTTATTCTTCTGAAGGAAATAGTTGTAATATCAATAATATTCCATTAGCATATCTTTTGTATTTACAAGAGAAAATTTTTCTCTCATTTTGTAATTTTGTTGATCATAAATGTACTTATTTTGTTAACTCATATATTGGATAAAGAGCAAAATATAGTCAATATTATATTTTCTTTCTCATTATTACCAGCTTGGGTAACTCTGAAGCATGGTTTTCATCGAGGTTGGTTGACACTTGACTTGAGGAGATGTGATAGTGGGGTGTTGAAAATGGTGGTAAACGGGGGTGATCGAGTTTTGCCTCTATTGTTGTAGGGGTTTGCTCTTGTGATTTTCAGTATATTATGTCTCATTCAAATTTTTGGTGGACGTTCTTTTCATCACTTATCGGTATACTTCACCTGTAATATATGCAACCTTATTGGATTTGTAAATTCTTGGCTGGTATTGACATGTTGTGATGGAACCATACAGTCCAGACCCTACCTACGTTCCCGGGGGAGATTTGTGGGGGGGGGGGGGGGATGGGAGAGTGGGAGAAGAAAGGAACCACACAATGCTAACTCATGTGCTGCTTTCATATTTGCAAGTTCAATCCTTTTGAGTTGGTTCATTTTTCCAAGTCCTCTAACTATTTGATTATTTGCCTCAATGCAATTGACCACTTGCAACTTATTCAATGATTATTAAAAAAATTCAAGTCATAGAGCTAGTATAAAGAATTACACATTTTTCGTACACAATATTCTAACTAAACTAATGGCTTTTTTGATTGGGTTGAAAGTGAAAGATATATGGGAGATCTAAAAAGTGTAGCATGCTTGAATCTAACTGGGGTTCGCGGTGGTAGAGAAACTGGATCGGCTTCAATCTCTGCATTGTGGCCGTAACTCTTACCCCTTTATATAGCTGAAATCTCCCCTTTCAAAACCACTACCATAGGTTAGTAAATGGAGCAATCTATTCAATTTATCAATCTCATCAGGAAGTGCCATCACTTTTGTTCTCCTAATATCCAATGTCTGTAGATTTATGAGCCTACCAACAGAATTTGGAAGCTCTTTGATACGAGTTCTTTTAAGACTCGAGTACCTCAAATTGAACAGTTTGCCCAATACTTTGGAAAGATTATCCATGGGGGCATCTTTCAACTCCAACTCCCTTAATAATCTAAAACTTGATAAAATTGTGTTCAAGGGAAAAGTAGAGTTCTTGTTGAAGTTGAAAGCAGAGAAAGAACGAACCTTTGACATGTTACTACCACCCAGAGCGCCACATTTTTCAAGCGAGGCCCGAGTTACTTCTTCTAATTCTGGAGGAAAACAGCTATGAGGTTCACTGAAAAAGGTCTTGTTGCAGAAAAGGGTCCAAGCAGCACAGTCTGGTAGAGGCTGAATATGGAGAACATGGCTTCTTACGCCATGAGGGTAAGCTGCTATGTCTTCTTTCCGAGTTGTTACTATGACCCTGCCGTCCATTTTTCCCATCTGATAGTGCAACACTTATTGCCTCTTGAAATTGGTAGTCCATAGTCCATACATCGTCGAAAACAATCACATAGCTCTTTTCCTGCACGAACTTGACAAGAGTTTCCACCAGCTGTTTATAACCCATTGTGCTTGAACCTGTAGGAACAAGTACCTTCTTTCCATCGAAGAATTCATCAATCATTCCTCTTAACATGTCCTCGATCACATAATTCTGAGAAACAGAAACCCATGTGTAGCAATCGAAATATCGCTTCACAAAGTGGTAGTTGTACGCCTCAGCAACCAGTGGTTTTCCCGGAGCCACCCGTTCCCACCACTGAAATCACAGTGCGCTAGCTGTCTATCAACCACCTTAACAGCAAATCCTTTTCTTTCTCTGTGCCTACAACATTGTTAATCTCAACGAAGAAGGAACACTCTCCCAGATTCTCCACCCAGCTGGGACTGTGATCTGTGCTTGAAGTTGAACTTTCTTTGAAATGACCCAGATCATATCTCTTCTTTCTGCTCTGGCTTTGATTTTCTTCAACTTGGTGGCGGTTCGATAACTCAATAGTGTTCTTCTGGGAGGTGAACTCTGCGGAGGAGAGAAACTACCCTCAAAACCACCACCACCACCACCACCTTTGTTTATGCTGTCCATGTGATAGATGAATTCATCCATTATGTCTTCAACTTAATAAGGTGCAGTGCTTGTGCCAACCAAGCACTGTGCCTTTCATTCTGGTTTTTGTACCTTTCAGCATCCCTTACAAAGGATCTCATGCTCTCGACCTCGAGCTTTATCTCAGAGATTTCACTGTGAACTCTTGTCATCAAGGTAATCGTTCCCCCTATCCAGGACAATTTCTTCTCCAGTAGGAAGCTGAGGTTCAAAATTGAGACTTCCAGAGCACACCCAGCCATGTTTTTGCTCTCAGAGTCTCTCTAAATTCACAAAACAAGTGTAATTGCTTGGTCTTTCTTGCTGCTTCTTCCTCTCTCTCCAAGATTTTTGAAGTACTGTAATAAGTGTGATTGAGGTAATGAATTTGGTCAATTCAATTTTGTGAATTTGGTGAAGTTGACGTCCACTCTGAATCAGCGGCTAGTGGAGTTTGAGAAGTCATTGTACAAACATTAATAATACATAACTCTAGTAAAGTCACACGTCCTAAGTTTAAATTTTGATAATTTTTTTAAATCAGTTTACGAGAAATTTATCATTCGTGAATACTTTAATCTTGGGTTTGAATCTTGACAATTCCTTAAGTCAGTAGATTTATTTCTCATGAATATTCTAGTCCCAGGTTTAAATCTTGGCAACTCCTTGACTTAAGTCAGTACATGACGAATTTATTCCTCATAAATACCTTAGTTTTGGATTTGAATCTTGACAATTCCTTGAGGCCAATACGTGAGATATTTATCTTTCATGAATATCTTAATCTTGGCGTGGATGATCTGTTTTGACAGAACTAGAGAAGAAATTAGTCAAATTAATCCAAACACCCCTAACAGTGGGGTCCGCGCCATGGGGGGGGGGGGGGAGGAATACACGGAAAAAGGCACAACCCACATTAGGATATATCGAAAACAGCCGTTTTTTTCCCCCGGTTACTCTTCAGCATATCATTGTACTGAATAACCCAATTATTGTCACAAAACCACAAGAGGAATACTACGATACCGACTTGCTGAAATTTAGTCCGGTTATAATTTTTTTAGGTGTAAAAAATATGATCAATCACAAAGATTGTTTTTGGGTGGGCATCGGGCATTTTAATAAGGTTTTAATTTATTTTTTCTCACAATCTACAAAAGTATGACTAATACATTTAATTTTTTGGTTATGCTAGATTTAGTACTTCAAATTTTCCTTAAAGACAAAATGCCAAAAAATAGGTAAGCACAATCAAAACAAAACAAAACAAAAAATTAATTAAAATCTTTTTTATTTTAAAAAAAATGGTGTCATTTGAAAGCATTTACCCTTAATGAATTTTCTCAATGTAGGCATTCACACCCAACAATATTTACAATTGATTAAGAATTAAATAATAAAATATTAAAGATAGAAGAAAAACATTGTAGAAAATAGCATTGCTATTAGAGAAAGATATTTGCGACTTCAAGAATCAAAGAGACCTCTAATGGGTTACGCTACAATTAAAGGAGTTTAAGAAGTCTTTACACACATTAGTGTAATACAAACTTAAAAAATAAAATAATTTTAAAGAGAATTTTTTTTTACATAAGTTTATACCAATAAAAATAATATAAATAAATTAATCATAGATTGACTCAAGAATAGGGGTGCAACTTAGGTTGGGCAACCCGAGCCCAACCCAAAAAAATTAGGGCTCGGGCTAGAGTTTTTAATACTTCGGTTGGACTTGAGTTAAAAAATTCAAACCTGAATTCAGTTTGGGCCTGGCTTGGGTTGAGGCATCGAGAACCCGAATTCAACCTGAATCCGACAAATTAAAAAAAAATTATATATATAAAGCATTAAAACTTTTTTTCATTTTTACTCCATCGTCTTCTGTGTCTTGTTGCTTGCTACTTTTTTATGCGTGATTAGTAGTGATAGTGTAATGTTTTAAGTTTAATGTTTTATGAGTCTAATTTCTATGTTTTTTGGAATTGTGCTTTGATGTTACTAGTTTTTTGTGTGAAAGTAGATGATCAATAATCGTACACTGTTATGAATGAAATATATGGATTGTTTTATGAATTTGTAATTATTCCCCTCTCTCTCTATATCTCTTACAGTGAACTCGAATTCAACTCGAGTCCGCCCGAATTAAACTCCGGCAGTGCTTGGGTTGAGTTTCTCAATCTGAGGTAGGGTTAGGGTTAGGATTATGGTTGAATATTATATACCTAAAATTAGACTAGAGTTGATTGTCTAATCCGCTCGAGTTGCACCCTTACTCAAGAAGTGTGAATAAGTTAATAACGAATAATCCAAGATGCATAAATAAAGGGAAAGTGGGCTTGTTCTATGTGGTTCGTGGCCTTTGTGGATCATGGGTGGGCACCATTAGCTTGCACCACTAAAATAAGTTAAAAAAGAATTAATGGTAAAAAAATCCACCATTACTTTTTTTTTTAATTCAATCTAGATTAATTTATGCACACCTCAACTAATCTCTTCTTTGGTCCTAATAAAGTCAGGTCATCCACGTCAAGATTAGGATATTTATAAGAAATAAAATCTTTATAGTTTGATCCTAAAATATTGTCAAAATTTAAATTCAAGACGTTTGAAACTTTATTATCACTTGAACTATCCTTTAAATTATCACTAATCACTGTTAGGACCCTTAAAATTATCACTACCCTTGGGCATTTTTAGAATACTTTGGTAAATGCTTTGGATTCGTTTTAATCTGTCGGATGCCATTTGTTACTATTAAGCTTTCATTTCAAGAGAAAACCAATCAATCACTGCTTCAAATCATGCAAGCTTGTTATGGAACTAGATTTTTTTCCTGTGTCTTACTTAGATGACAACTAAATTCCTTCTGAAAAAAGCCTAACAATAATATTTTGTGGGACTGGGGCATCAGGAAAAAGAATAGCCGTACATGTATGTTTCTAAATATGAATCATAGATGATCATTTGCCCTTTTGAGGAAAACTATGATGTCGGAAAAAGTATCGTACCAAATTAAATTATAAAGTTTTAGGATGTAAATTATAACTACAAAATATATAATCAATCAAAAATGTTATGATCAATTAAGAAAGTTAAAATTTTTAGTAGTCGTCTTTTCTAGTTGTAGTATTAAAAAGTAAAATTACATAATCGTAATATATTAAAACTCTTTAATTCAACCTATTTGGTTGTAAAAAAAACGTTCCATATTATATATAGTCTTATTTTAAATATTTATCCAAATAATATATTATATTCGTATTATTAAGTCAATTTTAATACCATATGAAGAGGTGATATTATAGTCCAAATCAAGCATTTTAAATTATAAAATTTTACCCACAAAATAAACAAAAATATTAATAATAAGACAAGATTGATGATTGTTTTTATCATCAATCTATATAATTAATACTCTATTAGCCAGCTCTAAATCCAATCTCTTACTAAACACCGGATTACAATGCACAACATTTTTGTTTTCTATTTTATCTTGTAATTTATCCATTTATACAGAATTAACATGTACTACATAATACAATCCATTCTTTTATAATACAATAACCAAAGGAGCACTTAAAGTTCAAATTACAACTAATAAAGGATAAGTTACAAGGGGTGTGTCATGAAATTATTTTCCGTTGTATGGTGATGAGTTCAATTATAAGCATTTTCAAAGTGGCCTCCATGGCATTAAAATCCATAACCAGCAACTTTGAACTGTAAAACATTTTAGAAGGGTCTGAGTCAGTTTCCAATGTTGGAAGCCACAAATCTAATACAAAGTATTCAAAATACAAAAACCAGAAGTCAAACAGGAGATACGGCAATCAGAACATTTGACACCATTGATGCCTGGTAGAAACTACATTTATTGTGGGTGAAAAACTTTAGCATGCATTTGTTAAAACACAGCTAGTCTGGTTCCTACAGAATGTTGAAAACCGACATCGAAAATGCACCTCTAAGTTCCAACAACATGAAGATACATATCCAGAATCCAAACAAAAGCATCCAGATAAGTACATTAACAATTTAGTAAACCGCATCTCAGACAGCTTTGCATTAATATGACTGCAACGTTTCAAGCATCGCCACCTAGCACAAAACAACAAGGAACAGAGTGATTTCAAATTCTCATTCTGTTTGGAAGGCAAGCATGAGGTGACCATTGAACAAGATTAGTCTGTTAAGAGTCTTAACTCACCATTTGAGGAACTAGCATTCTTCAAAGAGAATTCAGAGGAGGCCATCGGAAAGGAGATAGATAGCTGAGTGGCAGAGGATGAACTCTTGTTGGATTTCCCATCATCCAGATCAGACCATGCCTCTCTAGGTTTAGACCATTCATCGAAAAACGGCCGCATAGAATGCTGATCCTGCTTGGCTGGCCCTGGTGAACCAGTGTCACTACCAAAGAAGCAATGTTGCTGCCGTTGTTTTGACATTGCAACATCAATCATAGGCTCAAAAGTGTGCCCCATTTGCAGCTGTGGGTAGTTGCTTTGAAAATAAGAATCATTTCTTGGTTTCAACAATGGGATGGAGGGAAATTGAGACGGAGGGAAATTGTGCTCATCTGCATCAGGTGTCAGTCCGTGGAGATACCTGCATGTTTCATTTGTAAACAAAATCTGGAGTTCAGTCACAATTGCCACTCCAATAAAATAACATCCACAGGTTGTGCAAGGGGTATAGACTGTATACTAGAAATACTACCTAGAAGTCATCAATTTACCTAAAACTACGAAAGAAAATTCATCTCCCAACCCCACCTCCTCCCTCTGCTCTTGTTCACATCAGCATTGGAGGAAATCATTCCCAGGGTATAAGTCCAACAACAATCTTAGAAGTATCAGCACAAAGAAGGACCAAGTATGCCTCTTCATTCTTCCAGTGTAGATAAATGACTTGAAATCATTACTATTACCACAGAGTCTAGTATGTGATACCGAGGATACGTAACTGGTGATATAGAGGACTGAACTTTGAATAGACTCCTTGTTAGCAAGTCTTACGGTATATTAATACAGCATTCTTGTTCGTCTTGCTTCCCAATAGGTCAAAGGGTCTCCTGGATTTTTGGATTTGATTCAGGCTGCATTTACACTTCTCTTCTTTCCTAAAAAATCATACGATGTGTTTTTGGACCACAAAACCCCCTCAGCTTCTTTCACGTAGAATGTAACACACACACACACACACATACACAAATAAAAAATCGACAGAATATTTTAGTTTATTGAATCATCCCTGCCTTATGGATGAGTGATCCTAGAGCAGGAAGCTCCTTTTTTTCAGCCCTTTGGATTTGGCAAACAATGCATAACCTAACATGGAATGATTGGAGACGCCTTCAGGCAACTACAATGCAGCTCGGGATCTTCACAGCATTTGGCTATCCCTTTTCTCCCTCATTAGACCATTGTAAATTTCAATGATTAAGACCTTTTCTAATTTTCACTTATTATTGCATTACATGACAACACAAGCTTGGGAAAAAGGAAGGGCTAGGATCATAAGATATTTAATGATTTCCCTTCATACACTGTCTTTGCTTTTGAGAAGGCATCATAGGGTTGGAAGGAATGGAAGACAACTAAGATGACCTCCAATCCTGTCTCCCCTAGTTCTACTTTCTCCTTTTCATCAAAGCTCAGATGTTAAAGTTGCCGTCTCTCTCTCTTAACCCCCAACCCAATCTCTTTTCAATATAAAGGTAATATTTGTGCCACAGATTTTTCCAAGATGTTTTGCATGCAACATCATTCAGTTATTGAAGTAAGAGGATTACTCGTTCAATTTTAGGAGGGACAAGAAAAAGTAGCTTCCAACAGTTATCAATTGCATTTTTCCTACCTTTAAAGTTACTCATGTTCTAGAGTTCAGTAGCATCATGAAAGAGTCCACACCTCTCTAAGAGGTCAGCTACCACAGGGCGTACCTTACTTCAATGTGTAATTCTTTTCTCTGCTATATCCTACTTCCACACATTTTCACTACTGTGATTAGGATTCATCTCGAGGGAGAGATTAACATGTCTGGTTTGTTTTGCTAAAAAATTACAGAAATATGCACAAATTGTGTGCATTTTGACAACCCAAATCCATGATGGAACAACGAAACCGATTCATCATCTACTCAACTGAGATGTGGCATGCCATGACACCATTTTTCAATATAAACCTGCATCTACCACTCGATGGGATAACATCGCCAACAAATTTTTACGTTCAGAGAAATTGATTTCCAGTGTAGAGAATAATGTGGGTATCAGGGACTCATTGCTCCATTTACGCCATTACAATTGCAAAGGTTCCTGACCATCAGCCTCATCTCAAGTTTTAAGAGCATCTCCTATTGAAGGCTGATTAAAGTTTACTATTCATTTGCATGTTGTAGATGCCCGACTTTTGATTTCAAAGGAGTGAGTCCATATCCAACTAACTCTCTTTAGATCTTTGTTCTACAGCAAAATCCAGAGCATGTTTCATAAAATATGATGAGCTTGCTGAGAAGAAGCTCCCTCCACAACTTGGTGACTCCACTATCTGATTAATAATGTGACTCCACTATCTAATTAATAATGACAAACTCTGATCAAGGCGCCACGTCTAGAGATGCTTTTATGGCAGAAATAAGAATCCATTTGACTCCAACTCAGAGTCCAGAGGAGGTTCTCCTATGCTGAAGACTAAAATTGAGAAAAAGGGCATTGTAGGAATAAGAGAGTTACGACATAGGCATTTCTCCCTGTCTTCCTCCTTCCCCCTTCCTTTTCTTATCCTACCTCAGATATATTTTACCAGCACTGACACTTCTTTTGCTTTGTACCAGTGCCCAGTCGGTTCAACACAAGGATCGATGCAATGGAAACGCAAAAAAAATATGAAAACACATGGAAACACGTGGAAATACAAATACAATCCATTTAAGCTAAATAATTGATTAATTTAACATATTTATTCATTTAACATCCATTTATATAAGAATAAATTTAAATTGGAGGGAAAAGAGGTTTGACATGAGACAGAAATCATTTAAATTAGAATATTATCCAATTA
>CM042186.1:47076630-47103841 GCA_023539305.1 Ilex asprella | reverse complement strand
TTGATGAATGGTTACTACCATCATATATTGAATTGGACCCAATTTTTTAATCTCATTTGGTACAATAATCAAATTAAAAATAAGCTATAAGAGGGTTTTTACTTTTTTGTTTTTACTTGGTACATGCATAATTTAAACATATTTTTTCAAATTTATAAATTTTACTTGTATTTATTGCCAACCAAAAATTGGTTGATCACGGTATTATCTCTAAAAAAAAATAGGAAAAATTATTAAAGTGGAGGTCACTCTCAATTTTACTCACTCAAAAGTTCCCACGTGGCACATGGCTCAGTGGCCAATGGAATTATTTTGCCAGCTGATGATATGATGTCCGTCTCTTTAGCATATCGCTCTCTCTCTCCAAACGCCCTTTCCTGTGGTCTGGTGTTCGATCATATAGATGCGGACTCAGTGCAAGACAGCCTTTTCGACCCCTCAACTAAAATTGAAATCTGCCCGCGAATAAAGTCGGTGCCCTCGGCCTGCCCATTTCCACTGTCCACTTTCTCTCTCTCTCTCCTCTTATTCTCTCCGTCACCTAGAATAACCAAAAGCTCTCTCTCTCTCGCCATGAGTCTCTTCGGTATTGGCAGGTAAGCACACAATCTTTAATTCTTTGATTTTACATCTTTAATTATGTTATTTCGGCAATTAATTTTATGGATTTTGATATTATATGATCATGTGCACCAGATCTTTTGTTTTGCGATTTGTTTGTTGATGTTTTACTGCGTGAATTAGGATATATTTCGCTTAATACAGATTGTGTTTTTCATGTTTTTATTACTGATTGTTTTTAATACATATATTCATGTTTCTCCGCCCCAGTATATCATTTCAATTGAGACTTCATGCATGCAGGCGGATCATAGTTAATAAGAATTAGCATTGTAGAGATTAGAGAATGGACTGATTAAGTAGATGTGTGGATTGGAAAAAAAGGCAAAAGAAAAATGAGAAGTTAATTGAGGTGAGCATACAAGACTCCTTCGTACCCCCCCTCCCTCCTAAAGTTATGTTTTTTTTGTTGTTACCATCGTGGGTATCAATGGATCGGAGTTTGACCCGAATCCGAATCCGAATCCAAATTCGTTTTATATTTAATGGATTGATTTAGATATACTTAGATCTGATACATGTATGATCTGATCCGAAATAAATAATTATATATATATATAACCCGTGCCTTTAGTCAAGGTGCAACTAAAAAAAAATCAAACATTAAATTTAAACACGAAATAATCAAGCACTGAACTTGGACACGTACTAAACTGAAAGCCTAAACTCGTCCTATATCACGTGTCTGAAGACACTGTACATAGTTCTTAAACACGAAATAATCAAACAATGAATATAAATATGCATTAAGCTAAAAATCGTTTGGTCATTTTAATATCATGGCTTTAGTTAAATAAAAATGGTCAAAATGTGGATATTCTATCAAAAATTTGACAGAGTATCCTCTGAAAATATGATGCAACAAATATATCAACATGTATACAAAATTTTTATATTTCATAATCATTTACCACAACACCATTCTTTGTACACCATATTTCATAATCATTTATCACAAATTCAACTATGTACCAATTACCACAACACCATTCTTCCTACACAAACAACTATATCAATACATGTAAATCTGACAGACAAAATAAACCCATAAATTTTTTCTATCACATACTACATTAATCACAAAACAAAATGACCTAAACTATTTATAAATCAATCGCTATCTCAATGAATGAGCAAAAACCAAGCAAGAGGTATTGAATTACATTTTGGGTTACTAAAAAATTTGCTTAATTCAAAAACCATGTAATTAGAGAGTATCATTTGAAAATATAAATTGAAATCAATGTAAGAAATTTTTAATTTTTCGGCAGAGTATCCTTTGAAAATATGATACCATAAATATATCAACATGTCTACAAAACTTATATATTTACAATCATAATCAAACCATGTCATATGCATGTTGATTACCACAAAACATCATAATATTAACCATCGTCATGCCTAAACATGACTATTTACCAATTGCTTTAGGCATCAAAACAATAATAACCATTGTTCTGCCTATTTCAAACTATTTATCATTGCAAAATAAACCAATAGTTGTGTCTAAACATAAATAAGATTAAAGAATGACCACAAAACGTAATTATATATAGTACATTTGCAAATGGATCATTTATCTACATGTCATTGTAAATACTCTCTTTTCATCATAGCCTTAAATGTCATTGTATCAATTCAAATCCGCGTCTTCCAACTGGGAGAATGTACAATAATCTAACATTTACAAAAACAGTTAAATTTAATCATATAATTGATTTAAGTTTAATCAAGAATCTCATTGATTTCCTCTCCAAACTGAGGCTAAAACATTTTTAAACTAATAAAATACTGTCTTAACATATACTAAATAGACCTCAAGAGGTCTCTTAAGGCATACCTCTGGCAATTTTTAAACTTGGAGCAATCTAACTTTTAACTCTTCTTATTTTTTTTTTCGATATTATCATTCCTACCCAGTTTGTTTTGATGAATACTTTTAAGTGATTATTTAAAAAATTTTAATTGAAATTTAGATATAATTTGTTAAATTTTTGTTAAATTAAATTATTTGGAATGTTAACAAATTCAAATGTGGATCATGAAAATGTGGTTATTGTTTGGTGCAACTCTAATACCTGAGTTTTGAACCTGAAAATGTGGGTAAAAGTCCAACGGCACCCACTATGTGCAGATAGTAGCTTGTATCCAGCCCACAGCCACATTGGTGGGACTAACAATGGGTATTGGCATTGTTTGTGCCTGTATATATGTGTGTTTTGTGTTTGTGTTTGTGTGGTAATGGCTTGCCAATGATTAACTTTCTCACTTATCAATGCTTGCTCCAACTGGGTAGTATTTAGGTAGCAAGCATGTTACTGACCATGTTGGTAGAAACGGCTAACCACCCATGTATTATGCACAAGTAGTAGATTATATATTTATCCGAAATTTCATAAACTGATAATCAGTGTGTCTGCTTGGTTGGATAGTAAGCACATATTTTAGACAAACTTGTTGCCCATTGAGCTGTGTTGCTGCAAGATAGGTCTTAGTTCTACATTTCCCTCCAATCAGCAAATTTTGTACAAGTTCTTTGTTCCTGTTCACAGACTTTCAATTCATGAACTGTTATTTGGGTATTGTGTTGCAAGAATTAATTAGAGGTACTTTCTGGTATTTGGGGGGTTAATTGAAGGAATAAGTTTCGAACAGTCATAACACTAGTTGTAGTTGTCAACTAAAATTGTTTCTAAAATTTCACTGAATTAACTACTTTTCGTGTCTGGGGTATGATGGTAAAAAGCTAGGCTGTCAAAAGCATGCTTGTTTGTTATACTTATCTCAGATATACAATTCAGATGAACTATTCTTCCCGGACTGAAGATTAATAACTGTTTGTTTTGTTTACATGCTCAAATGTTACTGGATGACTCTCTGTCGATAGTTTTTTCATGCTTTAAATTTTCCTGTTAATTAGAGACAAAATTATAGTATGCATTTCTTTGGTTTAGTGGTAATTTTGTAGTTTACATTTTGATCCACTTCATCCGCTGGGTAGTTATGATTTAATTGGCTGTTGGCAAACAGGAATCAAAGGACATTTCGGCCCAAAAAAAGTGCACCATCGGGAAGTAAGGTTGCTCTCTTTGTTGTACTAGAAATTTTCTGCACTCTCTTTGTTTTCTTTCTGGTATTTGTTTTCCTGTGGTATGATTTTTCACATGTGGCAGTTCATAAATACCAGCTCGCCATTTAAGGCCGGAATAGAAGAAACATAAATTATTTCATACACCAAAATGCACTATATTTTCATTTTAGATATCTACGTAATTCCATTTCTGTCTAAAGATGCTTCTGATGGTCTTGTTAATTTCATTGCTCTCGTCATCCTGCTCCCTCCTCCCATTGATTGTTTCACAAAATATCGGGATTCACAATTTAGGATAATTTTTTTGTTTAACGGAAGGTTATCCACGGCATGCATGTGCTTTTTGGCTTAGTATGAGCTTAGAGTAGTGACAGGTACTCAAGTTTTATGTTAGGGAAAGCCTTAAATGATCTACAAAAATTGTCAATGTCAATGGTTGTTAATCGATGACTTACCCATCCTTAAAGTAAGCCCTTGAATGTTATGGATTTTGTCAAACTATTTTTCCATGCTGTGTAATAATAAATGTTTCTCGCCAGTTCTTGTGGTCTAGCTTATTTAATTATGCTCACTACCTAATCATTATGATGCAGTGGGCATAATATTACAGACTCCTCTATAACAATTTGTTTTGTCATGTAGAGAAATATCGACCAATTCTGAAACCTTTGCTTCTCAATTTTGCTTTATTATTGGACATACTAGATTAATATGAATTTATGTATGTTATATTTCATAATTTCTTAATGCAGGGGGCACAGCTAAGAAAGCACATTGATGCTACTTTAGGTAGTGGAAACCTGAGAGAAGCTGTAAGGCTTCCCCCTGGGGAGGACATACATGAATGGCTTGCTGTCAACAGTACTCTCTCTCTCTCTCTCACACACACACACACACACTATTATTAATTAATTGTGATCCTGTTTGTCCTATTCCTTTCAATTTGTGACGTTTAATCTTGCATGATGCTGTTTTCTTTTATTATTTCCTTGTTGCATGGTGGTGGATTTGGAACAATGATAGTGGATAGATGATAGGATATACTGACACAGCAACTACTTGTAAAGTAGCTGTTTTCTTTTATTATTTCCGTGTTGCATGGTGGTGGATTTGGAACAATGATAGTGGATAGATGATAGGATATACTGACACAGCAACTACTTGTAAAGTAGTGCATGGAGGTGGCAAGCATGCCTCTATATGCATGTAAACAAGTGTCTAGGAAATGTTGCCTATACGTCCAACTGTGGAATTTTATATTAATTGTGAGAATATTGAGGGATGTAGGGCCAACATTTAAGAATCTCCAAAAGTTTCCATGTCCAAAACAGGTGCAACATGGATACAACTCTTTTGCAGATGTATGCATGCTACATTAATGTGAAGTTTCTGTTTGAAGTGCTGTTATTCTGTTTGATGTCCATTTTACGGATGCACTCAATCTATCAGTACAGGATCCTGTTTTTTTTGCTCACATAATGCAATAAGCTTCTCTCCAAGACCCAAATCTGAATAGAGGTTGTTCAATTTTTCAATTTTCAGCTGTAGATTTCTTCAACCAGGTGAATCTCCTCTATGGCACCCTCACAGAGTTCTGTACACCAGAGAACTGCCCCACGATGACTGCAGGCCCTAAGTATGTCTTAGTAAAGTAGCTTTTTTTATATTACTTTTGTTATTTGCTTACAGAAAAGCAAAAACTATTTTCTGGTATTAAACAAGATGTTGCAGAACTTAATTGATACATTCGCTGATGAGTTCATCAAGTTCACCTAAAAAAGGGCAGCTGGGAAGAGTATATATGCATTCTTACCCAGCTGGGAACTTAATTGATGCTTTTACAGTATAAACTGTCACGGTGATAATTGGTGAAGTTAACAGGAAAAAAAACTCTGTACCAAGATCGCAGAACTTCGTAGGCTTATCTCCGGTCTTTGCCTGTCATTGTGACTTGTTGGTTTCGATCAATTTTGTCCACTGTCATCTTTGGTCTTTGCCTAGCATCGTGTATGATAGGTCCGTTCCAAAGTAAGAAAATCATTGTTATGTACCATAGTTGCAAGGAGGAGTTACAAAATTGAATGGCATGTGAGCATCACGGCCAACTGCCAACGATCGGCACTGGTGATGGTAGTTGGAAGTTGAAGGCAATGGTACTTGATGGATTCGAAGTTTCCAGTCGACAGCTAACTAACGAGGAATGGTGGTGTTGATGCAGATGGATTATGAGGGTTGTGATCGTGTGAGCAGATAAGGGTCGCAGCCAAAAAGAAGAGGGGATGTGGTACGATTACAGTTTTTCTCGTTTCTGGGAGCAGTAAATATGTAAAAGATGGGAGCACTTTTGTACTGTTAAAAATGGGCACAGTGAATCTTCATACAGGAATATAGTAGGACAGATGAGTCCTGAATTTATGAAAGGACATTAATGGTTTTATCGCCACTATCATTGCGAATGTTTTATCTTTATGATTTCTTCATTTTTTTTATTTTAATTTTCGTAAGTTATTATTCGCAATCATAACCTTTACTGAACCTTATCTGGGATTTTTATGGTTTTACAAATCTGAAATTTACTCTTGATTCCTGAGATGGTGGGTGTCGTGAACATTGACTTTATTCCTATTGGCATGGTGGGTGGTGGCAGGGTTCTCTACTCTTAAAACAGCGATGTTGGTTGAAGTCAATGTGGTGCTCATCAGCCTCTTTCTCAGTCTTTGTGATGGAAGCATTTGTGGCCTTTTTGGCAGTTGTAGAATTTTCTGGTTAGGTGGTACTTTATCTCGTTTGTGTTTCATTGTGGTTAAGGAGGCTACAGTATAAGATACAAAGAAGGGCAGTTTGATGTTCATGTGTTGGAGATGAAGGGGAGAGAAAAAAAAGGAGGGGGGGCGGGGCTATATTGCATCTATTTCAGAGCTATTTTCAGGTTTAAAGTGAACATAAGTAAAGCGAGTGAGTATTGTCGGGAGGGGAAGGGGGAATGGTGTCGTCTTTGTAGCATTCTTGGTTATAAACTGCCATGTTTTTGTGGATTTGTTGATTCCTACACATCGATTTACTTGGTTAGTGGTGTTGGGCATCTGTGTGTGTAGGCCGTGGATCACTTGATGAGTATAAAATGGCCACCCGTGATCACTAACATATCCATTGCGGGTTGCATAGGACTTGCATGTTTTCTCTCTATCTTTGGGGTTCGATAGGTCATACGTTGATCAGCTTTTTACTTGAATTCAGCTGGTTGATTAGGATTGAAAACTCAAGATATAATTCTCTGTAAATTACCTCCTTGCTTTGTAAATTGTGCACATGGAAGGAGTTGATACGAACAAATTTGGTTGAATTATCTCTGTACATTAGAAACTGTTCATTGCGGGTCTGTAGAGGGTGTTGTTAGTATTGTTGACTTTGTTTAACCCTGGGCTGTAGCCTGGTTTTCTACCCTGCATGTACCACTTTTGTTTCTTTTGCTTTATTAATAATTTTATTTCTATGGAAAAGTGAAGCCTATGTAATGGCATTTAAAACTTGCGATAGTTTCAATGTGATTTAGTGTATCAAATTTCTAAGTAATATGATTATTGGGCTTGCCTTTGCATCTCTACAATTTTTGCTATACCTATCCGGATATGTCCATACTTCCGATCTGTTTTCTGGTTTCTATGGGATGATTGAAATGTTTCCTCTTTCTCTCTGTGTGTGTGTGTGGTCTATTCTTTTTCCTTTCTTTCCTGATTGAGTGTCATCTTGAAAACATAATATTGAACAGCGAACCGTCCCCAGCAGAATTCATATTTGATTTTCTGAGATGACTTGAACAAATTTACTAAATCTGCCGTATACTTTATGAAAATTCCAACTTCTTGGAACTTTAGAGTGTAACACATATAAACATGAAGTCCCTGACATAATGCAGATAAAATATTTCAGGTATGAGTATAGATGGGCCGATGGTGTACAAATCAAGAAACCCATAGAAGTTTCGGCTCCAAAATATGTCGAGTATTTGATGGACTGGATTGAATCTCAGTTGGATGATGAATCCTTATTTCCTCAAAGGCTGGGTAAAAGCTTGTGTTTGATTTGTAGCCTTATGTTATCATTGTGAAAGAATCAGAGATGGTAACCTTTTGAAAAGAAAGCGCTGGCTGTATTTTCTATATTATGTTATAATTCCTTTGTCTGTTAGGCATAGGCAACAGGCATTAGTTTATCTTTGTGTAAATTTTGTAGGTGCACCATTTCCTCCCAACTTCAGAGACATTGTGAAAACAATATTCAAACGTCTGTTCCGTGTATATGCGCATATTTATCACTCCCACTTTCAGAAGATTGTGAGTCTTAAGGAGGAGGCTCATCTAAATACCTGCTTCAAGCATTTTATACTTTTTACCTGTGTAAGCTTCTCTCAATCTTGGCAACTAAAGTTAATTTTCTTACTCTTTTCTGGAGAGAAATACAGTTCTTTAAATGTGCCAATTTTCTTCAGTGGCACCATTTCATTACATAGCACTAGGTTATCTTGTTTGCATTATTTGTTCTTGTTGTAATCTTGGTTGTTTTTATTTTTTTTTGTTTCAATACAATTCCATTTTCTTTCATTCGAGGGAGGGAAGGAAGGAAGGTGTTCTAAAGAAATCTGTTGGAGTTGTAGTTGGTCAGAGGTTCTCCCCTCTGCTTTTATAACTCTAATCAGTTTGCAGTAATTCTTTATGTAGTAGTTAATTGTGATTTTAATGGTAAAGTGAACTGTTTCCTTATGTGGAAGTCATGTATTTTTTCTGTATCTGGAAAGCACGGTATCCGTGGTCACAAGCACCTTCTCCTGGTTGCAGACCAATGGTTAAATGAATATCCTTATATACCATGTCTGATATTATAAGGTGCTGATGCTATATTGCTGCCTGCTCGAATCAATCTTCCTCTATGAGTGTCCTCATTCCTGTGTCTTTTGACTTTCAGAGAGGGTATTATTTAAGGATCGTGATTTTGCACTTTAGAAATGATTGGGATGCAATTGTCATACGATGTTTTACCCATCAGAAGACCATTAGATTTTGTTTACCAACTCTTTCTGTTCTGCTTCTATGCAGGAGTTTGGACTGATTGACAAGAAGGAGCTAGCTCCACTTCAAGAGCTTATAGAATCCATTGTTGTTCCATACTGAATAGGTTTGCATTTACTTATGTGAGCTGACTTTATCTACGGACCCAATAAGGTGACGTAAGAATATTTTTATTTGGTGTTCTAAGTATACAAACTGATTTGATGACATTTCTTGATGTTATAAATACTGTGTATAAACTGAATGTTTTTAATTTGTCAAAATGGTTGCGCGGTAAAAAAAGCCTTTGTATTGGAAGACTTCTGGCAAAGGAACGAATAATCAGCTTATATGATGCATGCAAGGTTAGATTCTGCCACAAAGCAGACTGGTTTACTTTGCCGATGGGCAAAAACTGGTTCCGCCCAGAGGGAGAGTGAGTTAATTTACTGATAGGTATGGCTGTGGATTGGAGAAAAACGGGGATACGTATATAAACCCGTGTGGGGATGGAGGCGCGGATGAATGGACATTGATTAGTGTTTGTCGAGCTCATCCAATCTTGTGTCTTCAGTAATGTAATTGCTCCTGTTGCCTCTGGATGCTGTGGTGGTTTGTCATTTGGACCATGATTCTCAGTTGCGCTACAGGCCATTGACTCAGAAGACATTGAACTGTATTGGTCGTGGTGTTGTAGGGTGGTGTCGGTGTTGTGCATCAAATGCTACGAAATGTTAGATAGAAAAAGAAAGAGAGATTGAAGGTTATGAAATGGTGTTGGGCGATGTGTGGTGATCCAATGATGATGATGTGGTCAATTCGGTAAAGCCTGAAGAGACGCCTCCTAGGTAAATTAGATTGATAGTCATGGTTTACACAGAATGCTGAACGACGTCAGAACGGAATGGAGAGTGCCAAGTCAGACATATGCTGTAGAAGCTGCATCATGTATCAGACATGAACAGTCTCAATAGTGTTATTGGTTAGTAGAGTAAAATCAGTGAGAACTGATGATATCCGTCGCAGTAGGGATCCACAAAAGGCCGATGATGGCCCATGGTTGGAATTTGTAAATTTCACCAGAAAAAAAAAAAGAAGTAAGGAAAGATGATTGAAATTTTAATGATCCATGAAAAAAAAGTCGGTGAAGGATTTATCCCTCGGGACCAAATGTCTTGAGTTTGAGTTCGAATTTTAGCAATCATTTGAGATCAGGTCAAGAGATATTTATTCTCCATAAATGTTTCAATTTTAGCATAGAAAAAATATTCAATACAACGGTGATAGTAACTTCTACCAATTGGAAAACAATTCCCAGTTTGGCAAAAAATAAACGCTTTAAAAAATGCTAAGTGTAGAATGAAACATGTTTTTTTATTGTATAAACAATTTGCTATGCATCAAGGTCTACCTTCTTCCCATGTCATTTTCTGGTGAAATCATTCTTTCTTAATTCTCTATATGCTCAATTTCCAAACAAAGGAATAAAGAAACATTAACAAAATCATTATTACCAAATACGAAGGCATCATAAGATTTTTTGACAAGGTTGTTAAAACAATCTTGATTTCTTGTTAGCTCTTTGTTATTTCCACTACGTACAATTAATAGATTCCTTTTCCATCGCCAAAGCCGAGGAATAAACAAGAAAATTAAGAATTTTGAGCCCCTATGTTTTCCATTTTGATTTCTGAAAAATGAATCACGTGTGTTAAGTTGTAATTTTTTTTAATGTGTAAATTATAAATTTAAAGGGCATGATCGATCATAGAATGTTGAGAATATGATCAATCATGATCGTCTGTGATCGACTGTAATCTCCCTTTGAATAGCTATAACTTATATTTACAGAGTTATAATTTTACGATAAAAAATAATGACGATTTGATACCAAATATTATTTTTTTTGGATACTATAAACTTTCCCAAAAAATCAATTAAGGCAGTTGAAAAGGATTTTTTAATTTCTATCATTCTATACCTATTGATCCTATAAACTGCCAAAAAAAAAAAAGAATAATTTCTTATAAAACTCTTTTTTCTTGTCTGAAGTTCTTTATCATTCTTTCTAGGAATCAGATTGTGTCAAAAAAAAGAGAACAGATTCATGTCCTTACGAGTTTATAAAGGTTTTTTTTCCTTTACTTGATTGCAGTTTATGATACAATCCAAAAAAACAAAGGAAGCTACCCATTACATAGATCGGGGTACTTTAGAGTAGACAATAGAATGTGTAGTGGAAAAGCTCCGTGATTAAATACGGAGGTCGTGGGGTAAGAGGAAAGAAAAATGTAAAATAATTTTAAAAAATTGACTTGATAATAAGTCTTCAAATTAATATAACAGTCATATTACAAGTCAAAATTTTAAATTTATATAGCTAAGTCTGAGATATGGGTCTGTGCCAGCTGAAAAGGCTAAGGATAAAAGCCACGGCCATTACAAAGGGATTGTCAGCATCTCTCTCTTAGGCCAGTGTCTAAATTTGAGGGAGTAATCGACACAAATATATGTATATATATATATATATCTATAACCAAAAAAAAAAATCTCACTTAATTTATTGACTATTCTAACCATATTAAAAAAAAATCAATAAAGTAAAAAAATGAAATTTGCTTTACTTATTTATGAGTTTATTATTAGAAGATAAAACTATATGATAATAATGATATTGTATCACTATTACAATCGTTATATATGTTCACTCGTTAGAATAAGATATCAAGTCAAGTCATCAGTGATATAGGTTGTTTTTTTTTAATAAGATCTGAGGAGAAATTAATTTATGTGCACGTAAGTTAGATTGCGTATTATTAAAAAAAAAATTTTCAAGGAGTGTGAATGTAATTAAAATTTTTTAAGTTAATTCCCAAGGGCCAAGCACAACCGAATTAGATGGTGAATTAAAAACCATCTTCGGATTTTTACCCTTGCAGCTAAAGTGGGACCATGTCACTGCGTCAGCCAGAATCTCTCTCCATTCCACCGTCATCAAACCTCTCGCCGGACCGCCGATCTAGTCTACGCCGAGGCGGTGGATACTAAAAGCAATTCACAAAAGAACAAAAAGGCTTTCCAAAAAAGATGATATGGGAGTCTGAGACTACAACGTCCCTATTTAAACAGTTTCTCTCTCTCTCTCTCTCATACACACACACTTTCACCCTCTTGTATAAATATTTTTTAAAAAATCTCTCTGTATGGCGTAGGTTTATACTTGCCGTCTAATTTTAATGTGTTGTGATCTCAAGGTGGAGGCGGCGTGGCAGATCATGTGGTTGAACCGATTGGTGAATATAGAGTGAAGAATTTTGGCACTTTTTTTTGGATTTTTTTGGTGTGATGTTTGATTTTGCGACGCGAATTGGACTCTTTTTTGTAGTGGAATGAGTGTTGGAATGAATTTTGAATCCTGCGGATTCGAGGAACTGGTTTTGGAAGATCGGTTTGATTTTGCGATTCCGTGGTTTTGATAGGAATTATGATTGATCGGGTGACTTAGGGTTCTATTAATTGGCGGAAGTGAGGATTGTGGCAGTCTGAGCTTCCGGATTGTGAGAGTTTTTCAGGTTTTTGGTGTTTTTTCTTTGGTTAATCTTGGATCAATGAGACTTGAGGTAATTAGTATATTGTGATAATCATCATTGGATCAGTATCAGTCAGTTCACGATGTCGAAGGTGGTTTACGAGGGGTGGATGGTCCGATATGGCCGGAGGAAGATCGGAAGATCCTTCATTCATATGCGGTACTTCGTTCTCGAGTCTCGGCTGCTCGCATATTACAAGAGGAAGCCTCAGGATAATGTGGTAATGCCTCAGTTTGAATTTTTCCGTTGGATTCCGTTTGAACTATTTTAAAGTTTGCTGGATTAGGAATAGGTTCACCTTTTTCAAAAGGTTTTGAATTCAGGAAATTACTGGCAAAAATACTATAGGCAAAGTAGGAGAGCATATTGTTGTAAAATGGGATTGTTTTCCAGGGTGATTTGTCTTCATATGACACATTTGGTTCTGTGCACTTCTGTTATTCTTTTGCCATTCAAGGAAAAGGGTAAAAAAAATCAAAAGATATGTCACCCGAAAATATGCCCACTTTATAATATGTGAAGCTTGTAATGATCTCAAAGTGTTAGTGTAATAACAACTAATAGAATTTGTATGTATTCCATTTGTTCTTAGGTTCCAATCAAGACCCTTCTCATTGATGGCAATTGTAGAGTGGAGGACCGAGGCTTGAAGACACATCATGGACATGTAAGTTCTTTTCTCTTATTGCCGTTTGCTTCTTCACAATGTATGTGGTTTGTGATTGGAAAGGATGCGCTGAGCTATTTGAACTTGACAGATTTACAGCTTGCATTTAGTAATTACTTTTTTCCTTTGACAAGTGTATTCCATATGTTTTGTCAATTTTTGTTTTTCTGGTAATAAGTTTTCGTTAAATTCATTTTTGGCTTTTCATTCCGCAAAATAACTCAATTTGGGTTACTATGTGGTTTTGAAAGATATTCTTCCGTGTTGGAGTACCTGTTCAGGAACATAGGAGTGAATATAGCATGATCCAAGTTTATTTTGGCTTAAATATAATTCTTGCATAATCTTTTTTCTTGATGTCAACTTATAACTTGCATCATGTGACTCTTCTTTTGCCAGATAACACATCCTGTGCCGCACACTGTGCATTCATCTTTTTGCACATTAATATTGTGGTGGTCATAATATAGGCAAGCATGTAAACAACATTACGATTTTCCAACTTATGGCTTTGTAACCCTGATCTCTCTCTTATATTCTGTCATGTGTACACACACTCACACATAGGCGCGCACACACACACTTACACATAGGCACACACACACACACACAGAGGCACTGCTAAGTAAAATCATGTGTTCATATGGCATGCTGTAAAATTTTGTTCTTGGCAGTGGATCATCTTGTACAATGTTCTATCTTGTTGGCAGTTCTTTTAACTTTTTTTTTTTTTGGGTTTTTGGCAGATGGTTTATGTTTTGTCTATTTACAACAAGAAAGAGAACAATCATCGAATTACGGTGCGTGGTTTTTGCTGCCTTTTGTTAAATGAACTCATACATGTTAATATATTATTGGTGGAGGTCTTTTTTACTTCTTTGTGCACACATGCATGGCTTGGAAACTCAAATGGTCGCTATTTGTTCTATGCTGCTGTATTTCTCTTTGTTATTGTAGTTTTGGAGGTCTAGAGAAATGTTGATTTTTTATAATTGAAGGATATAAGGAGAACCATTGCTTCGTGTTATGATAAAAGCTGTTGCTTTAGGCTTGAGACTGCAGGCAGCCAATGAAACTAAAGGTTAGGGCTCCACTCCGTCACCCCTTTAAGCACCCCAATTTGTTGGAGCTAACATCCGGTGATGAGCCTACTCTAGAAGGATTTGGGCATTCATTGATCTTAAGCCTCTTCATCACAGTTGGAATTCCAACTATCAGTTGATGATTGAGGTTTCTGTTGCCGATAATCTCATTCGTAGCCAATTTAATGTTCCATTAGTAAAAGCTGATAAAAAAAAGGATATTTCCATTTTGATTTTCAGATTCGCATTTCCTACATGAGGTAGTTCTATTTTGTTATGCAATGATTTTGTAGCTTTTTGTCTGCATAATATCAGGCCAATCTTCTGGAACAAGATATTTTCTATTTGAATTCATGGTTCAAGTATCGGAAGCAATGTCAATATGGTACCGCCATGAGACACATTTAGATTTGAATTCACAGTTTAAGTATCGAGATCAATCTCAGAATTGGTACCTTGGTTGGTGTAGTGTTGCTAATATGATTTAGTTTATATAATGCATTTACGAATTGTTTAGATAAACATAACATAAACAAGGAGACCAGCTTCATCAAACTAGCAGATTTTTCATGTAGTAGGAATTAAAAGTGCTGTACATGCCAGTGCTTGGTACATGAATGGGAAGTTCAGGTTATTACGGTGAATGAAATTTCTTTCTGTGCCAAAATATATAGGTGATAATTTTAACATTAATTCCATGGAACAAATTATCGACCAAAGCATAAAATTTTGATAATCCACATTTTTCCTTCAATGATCCTAGAAAACTATGAAGCACAAACCCTTACACATAACTCTCAGGCTTATAGAGATCTCACCAAAGAGAATTGCATCTATTAATGGTGTGAATATATGGGTGAGAACACTGGTGAATCAGCATATTTAAGGATGTTTATGTTTTCCGATAGGTGATATCATTGTGCAATCTTTTAGCAAACAAATGACATGCTGCGTGCAGAATCTAAATTTTCAGTCTTGGTCACTGCTATGTTGGGCACTAATGGATTGATATCTATGCATAATAAACCATTGATGACATGTAACTTTGTCTAACCTGACATTATAAGCCAGCTTTTTCTCTAAATATTTGTGGTACTTGTAGCTTGGTGGAGAAATGGTTACCAATTCTTGTGTGTTTGTTTCAGATGGCAGCATTCAACATCCAGGAAGCACTCATCTGGAAAGAAAAAGTCGAATCCATTATTGATCAGGTCTGTTATCACCAGTGGTGGAGCCACATGAAAGTTTTTTTTTTTTTTTGGGGGGGGGGGGTGGCTTCCCCGCTGGTTTTTGGTTAGCCCTGACATACATTATTATCAGAGAGATCATAACTTGGCTAAAAAATAATACCTTGCCCCTCACTTAGTTTTTTTAAAATTAGAATAGTGGTCTTAATCTTTTTTCTTTCTTTTTGCTAGTTGACCACTGCCTCTAATCCCATAGAACAAGCATTCTATTTTTGGACCAAGTACAACATAAGCGAAATATTCTGATCCATGTATTGACCAAGAACTATTTTTCTTCTATTTAATACATTGTCGGCTTGTCGCTATATTTTGAAAAGCATTTGTGTAATTGGTCTTGCTTTTTTTTTTTTAGTTTGTTGGTGGTCGGTAACTCAGTAAAACACGGCTAGATGTAAATAGTAAAATGTTTTTTTTAAAAGGGTCTTTTGCTCTTCCACAGCATTTAGTCTTAATAAAATAAAGGATAATCTCAACTAGGTTTCGCAATACAAAGAATTCATCATATATACATAATTTTTAGGGATTTGAAAGAACATAATGTTCCTCTATAATATATGATAAAGTTGAAATTTAACTCAACTATATTCAACAAAGTCTTGCCTCAATATTTTTGGGGCCGACTATGTGAATCTTGTTTTATCATTGTGCTCCATTAAAGGCCAAGTTGAAAAATACGAAGTGAAAGATAACTTTTTCATATTTTGACAAGGATGAATGATACTGATTTTATGTTTTCTCCGTGATTTAGCCGGATTTTCGTATATTTCTGATGTTTGAACTTTAGAATTTTGTTTATATCAGTGAATTTTTTATTCATGTTTTGACCCTATTGAGATAGAATCTGGTTCCGCCCCTAGTTATATCAACACTAAACCAGCCCCACCACACCTCTCCACCCTTTCTGCTTTTTACGGCTCTGTTCAGGAGTTACATTTTAAGTTCTTTTTCATATTAACCTCAGCTGAAATATGTTTTGTAAACAGAAATCTTTATGGTTGTTTAATTCTCTTGCAGACGTCTTTCCAAAATTTTATACATATTAATTAACATGGCAGTTTATGGTCTGTCTCTTGTGTATCATAGTCTGTAATTTTCTCTTAATTCTTGGGGTGAATGCACTTGGAACTGATGACATGTTCATTTTGTGCAGCATCAGGAGTCACTAGTTGCTAATGGTAATAAATACCATTCTTTTGAATACAAATCTGGGATGGATAGTGGAAGGAATGCTTCCTCATCAGATCATGAAAGTCAGTAAGTAGCTAGTTTTTGGGTCAATATGTTGAGTAGTGAATATGTACTGTGTTTCCATCTCATGATGTTAGAAGGTCTGAGTCCTTATGGCCGCTTGTCTTTCTCTGGTCTTGCTAAAAGTCTGACTTTGATAATGGTTGATAATATTGCCCTAGGTTTGGGGTGGTTTGGCAATTCCATTCATATTTAACTCAATACTGGAGATAATTTTGGGCAATTTACCTCATTTCTGCTTACCAGTAGTCAATTGAGCATAGATTGAGGACGTAGAGGTGACCGAATTTAAGAAGGTAGAAGCTTAGAAGGGACTTTTGTTTGAAGCATTTAGGGGCTTTCAATGCTGACTTGGTATGAAAATGATAGAAGTGGGCATGGCCCAGTCATTGGAGCACGTCAAGCCAATGAAAGTGAGTGCTCGGTCTCAGTAAACTGTTACGGCAGTAAAGTTGCGGAGCTGCGGTTTTTGTGCTTTCCCTTTGGATGGGATTGCAGCGGCCAGCTGGTTGATTGCTATGTTAGGATTTCTTTTTATGCCTAAGGTCAACACTGTGGTTCTTGCCTGAGAATTTGATAGTTAATGAATTATGCTCAGTGGGCTGTTTCTAAGCTCATGGGTTTACTGCTCCTTAGAGGCATTGGTGTCTGTTCGACAACTAGGTTTTTTTAATGTATGGAGGATGATCCCTAAACTGGAAACCGAATAAGTCTAAGAGGTAAATTCTCCTTCTTTGTGGTTACTCAGTGATACCTATGTTCAAATTTAGCTTTTCAGATGGTGCTTATTTCTGAAAATTATAGTATTAAGGAAATTAGTTTAAGGGCCCAACAGAAAAAAAATTGAGGGTCTCCCAGGATTAAATTATTGTGTTGTAGCAGGTGCGAGCAAATTGAACAATGCTTTGCAGCTTTGCTGTTGGTCAATTCTGGCATTTGCAGTGTCCAGTTTGCTTGGAATGTATAGTGTAGTATGTTGCTGTATAAGTAGAGAGGAGAGATGAATGAATCTTTCATCTGATGGAGTTTCCTACTTTGTTGATGGAAGTGCTCCATTGAATTTCCTTGTTTTTGGGGCTGGCTTGCAGATAAAGGGGTCAGACATTCGTTCAAAAAATACAAGAGGGGAATACATGCTGTGTGCACTGCACTGCATCTTTTCCTCCATGGATGTGGTTATTCCTTCTATTTCTCGTCATTTTTTGTTGATTCATTTTTTGTGCCCAGTAGCAACAAATAGGGAAGGAATTAGGGACAGACCAAAATTGTTTGATAGACTACACGCAGCTACTTGAACTAATGGAGCAGATGTGGATCAGTTTCAGATTTCTGTAGCCTTAAGTCCCCCCTTTCTTTTACAGTGCAGATATTCTGCGTCTTCATCTCAGTTTTTCATGCACAATAACAAGAATAAGGATATGGCATAGAGATGTCTGTGAAATTGATCTACATCTAGAAGCTGCATTGGTTCTCTCGATAATTAGTTTCATCAGTAGTTTTCAGTTTGTTCTCGCTATTCATTGTTGATACTGTATTCTTGACTTCTGTCTTTTAGATCCAGTCTATACATGGAGCAATAAAAGATTTCTATCTGTTGTTGTTTCCTTTCATTACATGTATTCTGTTTTTTATATACACTAGTTGGTGCACACATGCTTTGCACGTGGACCGATTTAAATTATAATTTAATACATTTTTATTTTTTGAGATATGGTGATTTAAATATAAACAATGATGTATACAAATGAAAAATGCTCGTGATAATCTTCTGGTCAATGATCAAACAATGATAATTCCTTGGGAATTTTTCTTAGAGAATTATTTTGATAGTTACACTGGAAATAGAATGAGACCAAATTTGACCCAACAGTGCCCTAGAGACTATGTAAATTCTGCAAAACTACCCTTCACAATACAAATCAAAGAAAGTCAAACAACACATGGGTTTTCTTGTATATAGTTCCTAAACTTTGATATGTATACTTGTTGCTTCTTTATATATTGATTTTGTTGAGTACAAATGACTATGATGAGGGAACACAAAATTTGAGCATTGTCTAAATGCCCAAACTTATTGGTCAGCCACATTATTTTCCAATTCTTTTCTAAGGCAAGAAAAAACCAACAATAGAAGGTGGAGTCCAACAATGCTCTTAGTATCCATAAATAAAAGAAAAGAGTTAACAAACTCTATCTCTTGCAAGATAATAGAAGATGACCATGTCCTACAAAAAAAATAAATAAATGTCCATGGAAATTATGAATTCTAATCAAGAAAAGACACAACCCCTATATCACACAAACAATATTCTTTGAATTTTTAAAATGTAAGCATCAAAACATCTTGATTGATCTCTCTTCTCGGATACAAAAAATGACCACCAGGGCAGGAATCATATGTTTGCCGCCCAAAATGATCTCTCATTCCTTAAACAAATGGAAATTTCTAATTTAAGGAACAGAGACATATTTGTCCACATATTTCTGATCTCAATTTTTTTGAACTCTCATGTCTTTCTGACACTTAAAATTAGAAGAAACTTTATTGACACATGCATAATAAAAAAAAAAAAACACAATAACTGATTATCACCTCATAAGAATAACTCAAATGAATAATAACAATAAAGGACACAAAAAACACATTAAAAATAACAATGATCACAAGGAATACATTAACGATAACAATATTTTTAAAAGACACAACATACAACAAGATGAAAAACCACAAACAAATTGACCAAGAACTTGAAAAAGTACAATGATTATAAATGAACATGAATTACTTGAAGCATTGGTCTCTTTAAGTATGGCTGTTGGCTCAATACACACATTATAAGAAATTATTTTATGCTTAGCCACTCTGCCTGAGCTGACTTCATTTATAATGAAAGCAATATAGAAAGTATCTCCGACTATCTTTCCAATTCTCCTTAAACATTGTACCATTATATGTACTTAGAGGAGAATAATCGAACAACTTAAAAGAGAACAAACATATACTCCAATATACATTGAATAATAAGCATGATGATTCAAAATAATCTTAAATGTAGTAGAAATTTGAAATTCAAAAGTTTCATCATGTTCCTTATGTGAAAAAGGGAAAAAAAACCCAAAATAAGCTTCTTCTTTTTTAGGTTGGGTAAGGGGGGAAGATGACTGACCAATTAATTGAATTTTTAGATAAACTCAAATGATCAACATTCTTATGAAACAAAACCAGTTAAAGGCAAAATTATGTTGACTCTTTTGTTCCAATTAAAGCCAAAGATGTATCCAAAAGGTAAGCAACATGCACAAATTCATCTTTCAATACAACGCACTATTTTGTGGCAAAGCAAACTATGATGAAAATGCCAGTGATGACACAACACTGGATGTTTCTTTATATCTTGCAAGCCTTTGCAGTAGAGCATGTATTCTATCAATTGGGGTATACTATAATTCTTTCAATTCGCCGAAGAATTTATGCTTGTATTATCATACAATTTTAGGAAAATTCATGAATCTATAAGCATGTAATTTCAAGAATTGGGATTCTTAAATGATTAAACAATTGGCAAATCACATTGACTTGGTTCTTCTTCTACTTCTATTGATGTTGTTCAATATAAATCCATATAAGAATTCTATACAAATATATAATCAGACAAATAAAGGACTACATCAAATAAAGAAAGAAAATGCATAACCACAAACAAACTGTGTAGAACATATACATAGTTCTAGCAGTGAGAGGACAATACCTATTCGTCGAGAGAGAGAGCGAGAAGTGTTTGAATTGTTGAAGTATGATTTCATCTGTGTATAGCAGACAGTAAGTGAAACAAGCGAGATTCGTTCTAGGTTGAGTATTTTTGACACTTTTAATGTCAATTTCATCCTTTGACAATAATTATTGTAGTGATTATATTATCTACGCTAAAATATCAGTTACCAACATAGTGATCCCATCATTTATATTCTCAATGCTTAATCCTTTCATATTCTCAGTAGTGGTCTAATTGATTAAAAGTTGAATTTTCAGAGTTTGTAGTCTATGCATTGGTCCAAGTTGAAATGCTAATTGATACATTTATTCAATTGAACATCTAGTCCTAGAATACGGATGAGAAAAAATTTAAATTCAGGTGTAATTACAATCACCATTGGGTTATCTTTAATTGCCTTTAATTAGTAGGATATATATAGATATAGATATAAATATAGATAGGTTGTATGGAAAGAGAAGTATATGAAGGGTCATTTGGATATTTAATTGGTATTGGATAATTAAACACAAAATGATATAATTGTCTTTGATTTTTTTTATAAGAGCATTATGGTCAATCAAAAGTTTTTCACTTTGTTGACATTTTATAGTAGTATAGATTTTGGATCTGTGACTGATAATTATTTGATATTATTACTTTGACACATACGTTTATATCGAAGTATTGACACATCTATATAATAAAACATGAGTGTGTTTGAATTTTATCCCAGTCATATTTTTTCCCTCAGAACCATCACCAATCATTTACCTCACCCATAATCTCTTTATCAGACTCAAACTTCAAATCACATCACTCATTTCTATCACATGTTTAATCATTTATATATATCATCTCTAAAAATATTACATCACTCATTTCTATTATATATTTAATCATTTAATATTTGATTAATTTATAGTTAATATATTTAAAAAAAAATTAATATAGTGAGATCGATTTTTTGGACGCTACAATTTTATGTTTTATCATGCCTTTAGGCACGAGTTATGACTAGTACGCTTATATTTATTCATGCTTAAGCATTCCAGTATGTTGCTCAAAATTACATTTTTTGTGTACTTCGATATTTACTTTCGCAAATCACATGAATGCGCTTCAACTATGCTTTTGAATTTCTTAAGGTTTAGTGCCCCTGAGGATGAAGAAGAGTCTCATCGAAATTTGTCACGGAGAACAACAATTGGGAATGGTTGTTTGTGGTTCCCACCTCTTATTATCTTCCAATTTTTGTGGCGTGTGATGTTTAGTCAAACCTAATCATAGTTGTTCATCTGGCAGGTCCTCCTGATTCTGTACTTGATTGGACACAGGATTTTGACTCTGACTTAGCAAACCAGAATGCCACCAACCAGGCATTTTCAAAAAAGCATTGGCGTCTTCTTCAATGCCAAAATGGTTAGTCATTGCTGTATTTATTTTTTCACCGCGACAATCATTTTAAGGTTTTCATGGGTAGGTATTATGGCGTGATTCAGTTTTTGTGATAATATTATGGCATGTACCAGGGTTACTGACATTTTTTATGGGGCTTAGTGCAGGACTTCGCATTTTTGAAGAGCTTCTTGAAGTTGATTTTCTTGTACAGTCCGTTTCTCTGTTTTGTTTGTGGGGTTAGATTGATCTAGGGTATGAAGTAGGTTGTATCAAAATTATACAAATCATGTATAGTTTTCTCTGTGCAGCCGAAGAGCTGTAGTAGAGCAATGAAAGCTGTAGGGGTCGTGGAGGCTACATGTGAAGAAATATTTGAGCTTGTGATGAGCATGGATGGAACACGCTTTGAGTAAAGCTCTTCTTATTCTGAAGTTTTCATTTTTATGAACTAGTTATAAATGTTTGTGAGTATGGTGTTCTTATTTGCATGTAAGAATTTTTGTTTCCGGATCATGTGTAGTATTATTCAGATGGGGTTGCTTCTGATACATGTTCTCATATTTTTTTGCCTGATTGGTTCAGTCGTTTGATAGTAAATTGATAAGGTTTTGTTTGTCATATTCATTCTGCACGCTCTTAGCTATATTGGATTATATGTTAATCCCTGAACTCAGTTGGATTGGTTAGGCTGCTATAGAGTTGTGAAGATATTTTTTAGTATCATATTAAATAATTTTTATGGTGGCAACGACTAGGTTTCAGATCCTCCAACTTCGGTGTGAACAGTATACTTCGTTTATCAACAGAATAGAGAACATGCTGGCTCTGCGAATAGCAATATTGATACTCTAATGAAAGAATTTAAGCTTGCAATCAGGCATCTCCATGATCGATTCAAATTATGAAAATATGGCTAAAGTGAACTCGTAAACATTGACATGACAAAATAGTTTTATGCTAGTACACTGGTTTAGTTATTAACAATTTGTTGACACATTTGTGAGATATAGCCTCAACAACTATGTGGCTAAATTTGACATTGACGTGGAAAAAAAATTAATTTTCTGTTTTGACCTTGCAATATAATTTGGCTGTGAACAAATTTCTGGTTTCCTGTGGACACTTTGAAACCCAAAGCACAGAAGGTCTCCTCCCTTTTAAACCAGCTTTGGAGGCCGATATTCCCCCCTTGTGTAGTGGGCTTTCGGAATCCTTCTGACCTAGCAATAAATTCCACATTTCCTTAGGCATAACTGCTCTTCGACGGCTTTTGCATGATAAAAGCATTTTGGTGGTTATTTTATCCATGATTAGAGTCACTCTCCTAGTACATGTTTTCTTTTGCTCATATGGCAGGGGGGGTCCTTATAAGCTTTAATCAATACGAATTAATTATGTTGCTAGGCTGTAAGAATTTAAAATATCTTGTATATTTCAGACGGTGGTAAGAATGTACTTACATAACATCTGCATTTTTTATTTCTTTCAGTAGGAAATATAATCTACAATTTTCACAGATGTATGCCTTCTATGATTGTTAGATGTGCACATGTTTGTGGTATGTGCCACCTTCATGTGCCAGTAAAGACTATCAGTTAGGGAGGCCTTCCTACATTCTTTTTCAACAGCAGTTTACCCTCTAGTAATTAACATCAGATAACCATACAATCTTAAGAGGAATGCAGTGGATCTTGGTTGATATGTACTGATAAATCAACAATTTTTTATACCTTTTATAATTATGTTTCTCTTGTTCTTAGTTTATACTCTTGGTATTCATGCTAATGATTGGTTTATGCCTTGTGTAGATGGGATTGTAGTTTCCAGTATGGCAGCTTAGTTGAGGAGGTAGATGGACATACAGCAATACTTTATCATAGACTTCAGTTGGACTGGTTCCCAATGTAATATGCACTCTTCTATTTTATGGATTGCTTTCTTATGCCTTGATTAGCATCTGATATTTACCAGTTATATGAATATATATTGAAGTTATATTTTATATTAAGTATTGAAGTTGTTAAAACAAGGTGCTTATATCCAAAATAAGGTGTTGTCCTGTCATTTACTTTACTAATCTTGTGTATATGGACAAGCTTCTCCATGACAGTTCGTGTGCGTTTCTTTTTTCCTTCTCTTTTTTCCTTCTCATTTAATGATCCTTTTTTGTGAGGCTCATTAGTTTGTTATCTAAATATGCATATGTGGATGTCTTCCAGAAGTATGATTTTGTCATCTTTCTAGTTGTTGGAATTAAGCAAAAACAGAAAACAAACCCACCCATCTTTAGTTGATGTTTCACGTTCTGCATCCCCTTTCTGTGCTTCTGCTCTTTACGAAAGAAGAAAATGCTATTTGACATTGTTGACAATATTTATAATGAAACTTATCAAAATAGTCATTTTTCAAACTTTAACTTGTGCAGAAAGACAACAGGTAATTCCTAGATCCATGTGCATTGCTATTAAATTCAATTTGGATTGGATTAGATTGGAGAATTAGGTATACCAAAGAAAAGGAGTAGTACTAACTCGTTGATTGTGGACGGGAAAATTTATATGGAATTCACCTACGAGTAGTAAAGAAGAAAGGTTGGTTTATTTTTTCAATTGAGACAAGGTGAGGGTGGGGAACTCCAACTTGTTTCGGTTTTATACCTCGCTCAGACAATCCCGCCACGAATCTAAACTCAAAAGAATTGGGATTTATTGAATACACAAAATTGCAATCGCCCGACACAAAAAGAATTGCGATTTAGTGAAAACGGGTGCTTGCTTATGAAGCTTTTCAGCGTATCGAAATCACAAGGTCAAATCGGCATTTCCTTTGATAGTCGACAAGCTTGACTTATAGCTAATTCCATAGAATTGAGTTGGCCACTGAGAATCAAAAGACGACTTGCAAACCCTTGTGGCTCCGGATCCCTCCAATCTAGTTGAGAGGTAGCGAGGAGGACATATAGGTTGAAGATACGTTAGTACTAGCTATTGTTAGAGAGTGTGTTGGATGAGAGCAGAGCAGACTTCCACTTCTATACTCTAGTTTCCAGAGGGCTAACTTGTTTGTCTAGTACTTGATGGTGCATTCAGGGAACTAGGTGTTGTTTGATAAAATTGATTTTGTTTTATAGGATATTTTTTTTCTATTAGTAAGTTCTAGTAAAAGTAAAAGTGGACAAGTCGTTTTACCCTAAAAAAAGAGAAAAACAAAAAACGATGGAATACATCGTATGCTTAGCTAATAGCTACACATAATCTCAAACTGCCAATCACAAGATAGAAAAAAAGAGAAAGTCCTTCAAATTCTTTAGTGTTCGAAGCCCAAAGAGAAACACAAGATAGATTTGATCCACTGATCCATCTATGATCTCACGTTTGTCATCAAATACTTAAGCATTCATCTCCAATCAAATAACCCAAATAGTATTAAGAATAGCACAACTCCACAATGTAGAACTTTTTTTGTTTCTCCCAAAGCCCATGAAATCCTCAACGAATGTTGAAGAAAGAGACCAAGGTCTCACCATTTCATTCCTAATAAAATTGAAAATTAATTGTTGAAAACTAAATACTAAATTTTAAGTGATAAATACTATTTTTTTTAATCTTATTTGTACAAGAAACTAAACTCTTAAAATTATTATTTTTCTAACTTTTTCACCGTCCCATCGTTGCCACCATTGTCACCACCTCCTTCACGATCATTTATCCCCACTACCATAACCCCCCCCCCCAATCTTTTACTTTTACACCACCACAGGAATGGTTAGATGGTGGTGATAGTGATGGGGTGGTGGTAACTACGATGACGATGATTTGGTAGTGTTGATGAGGTGGTGGTTCAGTTGGTGGCAACAGTAACAAAGGCGGTGCTAGTGGCTGGGGGTTTTATGATGGATGTGGCAGCGGTGGTGGTGGGGGGGGACAAATTTGTTGGTGATAGGTGGGATAGGAGGTGGTGGGACAGTTGAGTGGCGGTGGTTGTGGCAAGGAATAATTTTTTTTTTCTAGTGCATAGTTTTGGTTCTAAGAAACACGAATACGGACACAGGGACAAAGACATAACACAAAGCTGACACGATATTTTTCTAAAAGTAGAATACGGACACGTTGAAAACTAGTTGAATAATAAATTCAATTATATTTTTTTATGAGTAAATGATAAAGTCCTAATTTTTTTTGCAATCAAATTACTTATTAGAACACACAAATAACTATATTATCATCTAGATATCCTAATATCAAATTTAAAGCCACTTAAATAAAAAACAAAAGTACCATAATAAAGATGACAAAAAGATCGATTCCTCTATTTTATCATCATTCAACAATCTCAATTTGACCATTTGAAATCATAAGTGCATAAACAACGCCACATACCCATAAACAAAAAATAAAAAGGTTGTTCCTCCTTCAGAACAAAAACTTCCATTACAACCATCATAACTAAACGTAATTTGCCTTATCCATTTCCATCATCAGTAAAGACCATGACCTCTAACTCTGTTTTATCAAGGGAAAGTTGTGTAACCTCAAGCTCTCCCACATCGTCAAGTGAATCAAAAGCATTTCCTGCAATATTCTACATCTTGGTTTTTCCTTTCATATATTATGAGTTTTTTCTTGATAGAAGACGAAGGTTGTTGTGAATGAAGACCAAACCTTCGGCAAGCTTTGGTTCCTTCTTATTCCTTCTCATAGAGTGTACAAAAGAGTAAGTATTAAGTACTCCAATTCTGCTCACAACATGATGAAGATGGTTACAAAAGTAATTTCAAAGCAAGACTTTGAAGCAAAGGTGCACTTGAACCATGAGTGGTGACCCAACAATTTTAAGGATCCATCCCATAGGGATTATGAATGGAGTCGATATCCCCAAATTCTCCCGACTTCATTGAGAAATTGGAAAATTCCTCATTTTTCTTTGTACGGTTCTATGGGGTAGCAAAGGTGCACTTGTCCCAATGTTTTTGGGGTCGGCTAAATGAATCCTATTCCGCCATCGAGTTCTATCAAGGACAATATTTTCAGTTAAATCATAAGTTATCATATTTTTCTTTACTTTTGGTCTTTCTCTATCATTGCGTTTACCTTCAATAATTATCATATCACTTTTTCACCGATGTCATAGTAGGCTGTTTATAAATATATACAAACTACCTAAGTCAATTCTCTTCTCTCTTAAGTTAGCTCCTATTTATGTTACTTCTATTTTTTTTTTTAAATGTATTCGTTCCTAATTCTATCTTTCCTACTTTTATCTCACATTCATTTTAACATTCTCATATCTGCCACACAATTTTTGAACATGTTATTTCTTAGTTGCTACACTCAATAGTGTAAAACATAGCGGGTTTTATAGCCTTTCTATAGAAATTTTCTTTTAGCTTAAGGGGTATACATCTATCACATAATAAACCAGATGTATTCATCTATTTAGTCCATCCAGCCAAGGATCAAAATAT
>CM042186.1:47061123-47076230 GCA_023539305.1 Ilex asprella | reverse complement strand
ATATTTCGTGTCGGTGTGTTGAAATTCCGAAACATTTCGGACGTTTCGACGCGACATTTTGATCCTTGCATCCAGCATTATTTCTATGCAATAACATCACTACCAATCTCGCCCCCTCTATGAATAATAGATCCTAAATATTTAAATTGTTCACTCTTTGGTATCTCTTAATCTTCAGTTTTCACTACTTCTTGATTTTAATTTCTTCTTTTATTAGTGTTACATTTTATATACTCAGTTTTAGTCCTACTTATCCTAAATCCTTTTGATTTTACGGTTTTCGCCAAATTTCAAGTTTATTATTAATTCCTTCTCTACTTTCATCAACTAGTACAATATTGTCCTCAAATAACATATACCACGGAAGCTCATCCTGAATGTTTCTAGTCAATTCATCCGAAGTCAACGCGAAAAGATATGGACTAAAAGCAGAACGTTGATGCAAACCTACAGTAATTGTGAATTCTTTAGTCTCTCCCGCCGTTGTTCTCACTAAAGTCACTGTACCTTCATACATATCCTTAAAAACATCAATATACCTAACAATAATATTTTTCTTCTCCAAGACCCTTCATAATATTTCTCCAGGAACTATATAATATTTCTTGTTTAAGTCTATAAAAACCATATAAAGATCCTTATTTTTCTCCCTATACCTCTCCATTAGTCTCCAAAGTAAATATATAGCCTTCATTATTGATCTCCTGGCATAAATCCAAATTGATTCTCAGAAATCGCTATTTGCAACCTTAATCTTTTCTCGATTATCATCTCCCAAAGTTTCATTGTATGGCTCATTAATTTATTTGATTCTCAAAAGCATCTCTTACTAGGCCTCGACAATGGACCTGACCCGGCATTTTTCAGCCCATAGCCCACCCATGGGCCGGGCCTCTGGGCTTTGACTAGTCAACAAGTCAGACCAAGCCTGCTTGTTAGGAATTTTAAGGCCCATGGCCTGTTCGTGGGCTGGCCTATTGGGCAAAAACAGGCTAAATACGAGCCAGACTTTATGGGTTGCCCATTGGGCCACAAATGGACTTTTTTTGTTAAAAAACTACTTTTTATGTAATGCAAAGTTTTTTGTTAAAAAACTACTTCGAAAAAATTACTTTTTATGTAAGTCATCAACATAGTCGACTAATATTATAATGTAAAGTTCACAACCATAGTTTACTAATTCAAACTTCAAACACCAAAGAAACTGGACTTTGTAAATAAATTAAAAAATTAACATTAATCAAGATTTAGAAATTTTGATACAAAAAAACAAAAAAAAATATTTTGCTTTGTAAATAAATTAATATCGTTTTAGTCATGTATCGTGACGTATCGTACGATACTAGCAACTATGAGTTTTAATATTACATTACAAATTAATTGATGGATGAAACTATTTTGTATAACTACAAATTGAGTACATCCCAATTAAGTTGACACCTACACAATTGTTAATCACTTGCAAGTCTCAACCTTATAAAGGTTACAATCAAATATCAAATAAACAATACAATTATAAAATATAATATAATTATCTTATTGGGCTAATGGGGGGCTAACGGGCTGGCCCTCAGCCCTAAAAAATACAGCCCCGCCGACTAGTGGGCTACCCAACCCAGCTACACTAGTCGGGCTGCCCATTAGCCCGTTGGGCTTTCGGGCTGTGAGCGGCTCATTGGGCTTTGGACTTTTTGGTGAGGCCTATCTCTTACCCTTTTTTTTACTTATTTATTTGAATGCTTGTAACTTTTAAAGTCTTCTTCGTTTTTAGTTTTTTTTTCATGTTTTATAAAACTCTTTTTGCTTTTACTACCATTTAAACCTCATTATTCAACCACAAAGTTTCTCTTTCTAGTTGTTTATTGCCCTTGATACTCCAAGCACCTCGATAGTTACTTTTTAATATGTCCTATCATTGTATTCCATATTATAATCTCACACTACTTTTAGTATTGTATTCTTAAATAAATCTATCTTTTCTCCTTTCAAATTTCACCATCTAGTTCTTGGATTTTTAATCTCTTTCTTATTTCTTATTTTGTTTTTAATACGTATATCTAATACCATTATCCTATGTTGTGTGGTAAAGCTCTCAGCTCGAATGACTTTGCAACCCTTACATGATCTACGATCTTCTCGTCTAGTTAGGAAAAGATCCATCTGACTTTTATTTAATCTGCATTTAAAAGTTATTAAGTGTTCATCTCTCTTTTTAAAATACGTATTTGTTGTCATAGGATCGTAAGTTATTGCAAAAATCTAAGATAGAACTCTGGCATCATTCCTATCCCTAAATTCATGTCCACCATGTACCCTATCATAATTTATATTATGACCCAAATCAAAAAAAAAATGTACTCTATCATAACCAATCTCGATCATTTCCTATGTGACTATTAAAGTCTCTTTCTATGTATATTTTTTCTCCCATAAGTATTGCTCTTATTACTTCATTCATATCTTCCCCAAATTGAGTTTTAATATTGTCATTTATTCTATTTGAGGTGCATATGCACTAATAATATTAAGTACACTTCCCTCCATTACAAGTTTAATTAATATTATTTTATCTGCTTTCCTAGGAATTGTTACTACCTCATGTTTAAAATGCGGATCTACTATTATTCCTACTCCATTTCTATGTCTACCTTTTCTTGTGAATAAAGTTTATATTTTGTATTTTCTATTTCCTTCGATTTAGCCCCTACTCACTTAGTTTCTTGTAGGCATGCTTTTTTAACTTTTCTTCTAATCATGATTTCAACTAGCTCCATTCCTATACCTGTTAGTGTTCCTATATTCCAAGTTGTTAATCTAAGTTTAGTATCCGGGACTAACTTACTTACATGCGCTCGTTCAGAGATGCGTAAGAACCTTGCGAATTTTTCACCACACTCGAGCGACTAAAATGCAGCGTCGCTCGCCCACTTTCTGAAACACCCAGAGACAAGTGCAACATATCGCTTATGGAGAATGTCCTAGCAGTTATGCGAATATTCATTGGATTCATATTCATGTTTGAGTTGACAAGTTTTATGTTGGCTGTCAGCTACCTATCGCAACGTTTTTAGTTTTGTTGTCTACCACATGTTGGAAAATTAAAAAAAAAAAAACGACACTTTTTTCACATGTCCGTGTTCTAGACGTGTCTGATACGTGAAGTAAATTTAAATGTCCGTTTTTCATAGTTTTGGTTAGCTAAAAAGTAAAAGCATTTTGGAAACATCTCAGAAACATGATGAAAATAGAAAAAAAAATCTAAAAATGTGTTTTTTGAAACTCGCTAAAACATTGATCAAAATATAGTGAACATCAGAACATTTGAAATACCTTGAAACATAGGAATTTCGATGCTTGATCACTGATTTGTTTCGGTCATTTTGTTGGAAACTAAATGAGATTTAGTTCCTTGGGTGGTGGTAATGACTACAATGATGATGCGCAAGTGGTGTCATGGTATGGGGTGGTTTTGGTGGTGACGACGGGACGGTATCATCAATGGTGTGGTGGTGGCAATGGTGGTGTGAGATGGCGGCGGCGGCGAAGTGGCATGGGCGGTGGATAGTTGGGACATAAAATGAATTGAGATCAATTTTTCTATGGGAAATTGGTCCGTCACTAGCAACTTGAAAATTTTATCAATTTTAGGAGATAAATTTGTAAGTAATGTGAGTTTTGATTATCAAATGCACTTAACCAAAAAGTGTGGAATATTTTCTATTGAAGTGTTGAATTGGGTTGTCAAACACCACCTTACTCAAGGTCTCATCATATTTTACATCCACATTCCCTATTTTGCCGTATTTCTTTTGGGGTGGTTGGCTGAGGACTTGAAATATGGCGTGAGGTATGCACCTCTATCATGAAAGGGGGCCTAGTTGTTAGGAAGTCGAGAGCCTTCAATCAAGCTGGCTGGGATGTGGTTGTTAAAAATGAACAGAAAATAATAGTTTGTGATGCGGAACACTGATGGGAAATATAGGCTTTGTAGGGGCTAATGACTATGAAATGAAATTTGAAGCTCTCATGGGATTTTGTCATGGTGATTAGCAGATGGAGAGGTCTGGCATGGTTCTTGGTGTGGAAGTGAGCATCTTGACGGGTGTGTGCATTTTTCACCCAGGGGGGTGTTACATTTGTGATATTGGAACTTTGAAAGGCGGTTGGTTTTAAGTGTCTTTTATTATGGTACTCAGAGGATGGAAAGGATCTCAACCTTTTGAGATTGTTGATTGAGATTGTTCTATCTTTTTGCAGTGCTCTCTTAAAAGGAAAAAAAGAACTGTTTTTTGTTGCTTTAATTTTTTTAAGTTTATGAAATGTGAGCTACTAAATGACCATGAAAGTTACTTGTTTTTGTATATTTTTCTGGTTAAAACAAACTGATAGTCAGTTCTTTCCCTTTTAAGATACCCATGCTTGCTATTGCAGATTTGTGTGGCCGCGTGACCTTTGTTATGTGCGTTATTGGCGTCGAAATGATGATGGAAGTTACGGTGAGGATATTCCATGACCTGTTATTGGTCATTCTTTTCGATGGGTGTTTTGCATCTTATAATTACCCTTGGTTTTCTGTTTTTGTTGTTCTGCAGTTGTGTTATTTCGTTCTAGGGAGCATGAGAACTGTGGTCCACAACCAGGGTTTGTGCGGGCACACATCGAGAGTAAATTCCAGTTTCTTGTCTGTTTAGTGATGAATTTAAAAAAAATTAGTAGTTCACAGGTTTTCTGTTTCCATGCTTTTATTTATGGTAATAGATGTCGACTATATAATGTATCTTGATGTTTTCAGGTGGTGGGTTTAATATTTCCCCTTTGAAACCTCGGAATGGGAGGCCCAGAACACAGGTGCAGCATCTTATGCAAATTGATCTGAAAGGGTGGGGTGTGGGTTATATTTCATCATTTCAGCTGCATTGTCTGCTTCAGATGTTAAATTGTGTTGCTGGTGAGTTTTTAATTAGTCTTAGTTGTCAGAATTTGGAGTGTCATTGCAGCTTGTATCATTGATTATCAGAAAAGCTTTCTTTCTTGTCACGTTCATGCATGTACCTTTTTGGATATTCTTTTTCTTTCTGTTGTGGACTCTCTCTCTCTCTCTCTATGTATGTATGCTTTTTTTTTTTGGGAGGGGGATTTTTCTGAGATATTTTGTTTTCTCTATCTAGAACTTCAGCGATCTGATGTCACTCAGAATTTTTTGTACCGGAAATTGTGCGGCTTGCATAGATTTTGGGGTATTTTGGTCCTTGGACATACAGTGTGAAAGGATCTCGTTAAGCAGCTAGACTGGCTACTTATTGTAATATTAGCAATCACGTAACTACTCTACACTGTTTGTTGGTTTCCTTAGGTGTTAATTGCCATATCCCGAAGAAAATGAAATAAATCTTTCAAACTCTTTCTTTGAACCCTAAATTTTATTCATTCATAATTGCTCCCTCTGTTCTGAAAAGTAGTTTTCATTTCCTTTTTTGGACTTGTCTATAAAATTGTCCACTTTGAAAAATAGAGCGTTATTTATTGCTATGTTTCTGCATATGTCCTTTAACGAATTTATTGCAAGTTATTCATTTTTGGATCTCACTAACAATTAAGTGTGTGTTTGCCATTTAGATATATTAAAAATTCTTATAAATGGGTTTCCTAAAACATGTTAAGGAGGACAATATTTTTGGGATGGAGGAAGTAAAAAGAAATAATCTTTGTACAACAGTACTCCTATTTGCACATGAATTAATTGGGCAGCCCTTGTGACTATATGTTTTGTATCTGCATTATGTTTTTTTTTACTTAGGAATTGATGTAAAATACCACTTTCGTTGTGGCATCATGATTCTCTTATTTTACTTTGCTAAAACATTATCTGTGCCTTTATGACAAAGCTATTTTATCGCATTGATCAGATTCATGTGAGGTAACTCCTCCAGTATAAATTGTCTCTTTTCCATAATGTTTAACTTATTTATGTTTCCTTTTTTTGCAGGGCTGCGCGAATATTTTTCTCTGACAGATGAAAGGAATGCTCCTCCAAGAATCCCCGTTATGCTTAATATGACATCAGCTGCTGTTTCTTCTAAGAAAGTTCAAAAGCTCCAAGAGTCTTCTATCCATTGTAGTCCTTCTCGTGATCAAATTTATTCTGCAACTAAAAATGCAATGATCGATGAATACTCTGATGAGGACGAAGACTATCAGATAGCTGACGAAGAGGTGTGTTCCTCTCTTGCTTTCACAATTTTTTGTAGTCTTTCTAAGTGTGCTTTGGAAAATTTTCAGGTATGCCCAACCAGCCTTCCGAGTGAAGTTAAGAGAACTGGTAGATGATGACAAAGTTTTTTGTTTCATTCATAGATAATCAATTTCTTACATTTGAAACCAAAGGAACAGCTGCTAACAGTTCTCTTCGTGACTAGAAGCATTTGAAGAAGAACCTGCTGATCAAATCGATTTGTCCTGTTTCTCGGGTAATCTTCGACGTGATGATCGTGATAATAGTCGTGACTGCTGGAGATTATCTGATGGGAACAACTTTAGAGTCCGTAGCAAGCATTTTTGTTATGACAAGTCAAAGGTTTCTCATACTTCTGTTGTTAGCTATCAATGTTTTTAGGAGCAATTTGTTGCACTTGATCTAATTTCATTATTGGAATATCTATTTGAAGATGCCTGCAGGAAAGCATCTCATGGATCTTGTTGCTGTTGATTGGTTCAAAGACACAAAGCGAATGGACCATGTTGCTAGGCGCCGTGGTTGTGCGGCACAAGTAAGTACAGTAAGCTATAGCTTCATTTCTTTTCCTTCTTTGGTCTTTTCCATTAGCAGTCCATCTAAGCTTAATCAGTCTCTTTAAGACTTAGGCGTGTCTATGGACCTTCAAAAAAAAAATTCCATGGTCTGATACGTTGATGGTGTTGGATGAACATTGCTATTGGTCGATGTATACATTCCCTCATTCTGTGAGATGATGCCTAATTTTACTTCATTTGTCAAACATCTGGACAATGAAAGCAATTTTTTGTAAGCATTGTACTTGACATAACTTGATTAATGAGGTCATTGTGCTTTGTCATCACCAACCTTCAAACCCTATCAGTTGCACCTGGAGACATGCATGTGCGTGTCATGGTAGGACCTTTGTGTTTGGTCGGATATTAATGGGTAACTTCTAGACTTGGACCTAACGAATTGCAATGTTACCATGGTACAATTTTGTCTTCCGTTCCAGTCGAAAATGACAAAATGTTCCTTTTTTGGTTCTATGCAAAACAAAACAAAAGGATATTCCAAAGGAGTAACTTTCATCCGAAACTTTCTGAAAAAATATTCATCCGAAACTCAGAAAGTTTTGTACATTTCAAATGAAATCTTCTAACACATGTCCTTGCGTGTTGGTGGAAAAGTTTCAGATGACCAGTCAGCAAACCACACTTCTTGTAGGTCCCGCCAACAGTGCTTTTTTTTTGGCATTTCTTGGTCCTTGTTTATAGTTAATATAATGTGCTTCAGACTGAAAGAACTAACATCAATTTTTTTTACTCTTTTTTTCATCAATTTAGCGAATCATCAATCATTGTTATATATTTGGTTTCAGGAAATGGGTTACATGCACTATTCTTGTATTCCATCTTATAAGTATGATGTCAGCAAGTTAAGATGCAACTGTAGCAATATGAGGTCATCTCAATTCCAGGAATTACAAATTGACAATTGTCTTATGTAATGGTAGTCTTTTGTTTGATGAAAACGGCAAAGGCAATTGACAGCAACATTTTTTGGCCATTGGGTGGGGGCAACTGGAGGAAGATAGCACGTGGCAAAGGGAAGAGCTTCCAGTGACTTGTTAGGGCTGTTGAAGAGCAAAGAAGAAGGTCACTCGAACCTCCTCTGTTGTGACCTAGCCGAGCAGTCCTCACCAGCACAAACGAGTAGATTTTAGCTCCCTCATTCTCTTATTGTGCTGGCAGGCCTGGGCGAGGGAGGTAGGGTTAAATTAAAGGGAGAGGGACTGCAAACATCCGTCCCATGAACCGCCAGGGAACCATATTAAAAGCTGAACACTACAATCAATCAAAAACCAACAGGTTATGTAGTTGTTCCTGGAGTATGTCTTGGTTCACAGTATCGGCTCATATCGATACAACTTAGCTGAGTTGCATCCACTCAGCACCTTCCGATCCAGGTTTCATGTAAATTATGAGTCTCATATGACTGGCCCGAGTCATTCAAAACATTTTCAATTCAGCCCAATTGTCCCCGTTATCATCACCAAATCGGTCGATACCGCTCTATGATGTCACAATATTGCCCGACTCTTTGTTAAACTTCTTCTTTTATGTATCATCTTTGTGTTTATCACCCAATAACGTTCCACGACACCGTGACCTTAAATTATGGACTACAGAAACAATTTCATGAGAATGATTACATGGAACAATCCAATAACTAGTGGTTCGCACTGATTTCTGCCTGGCATTAATTTTCATCCATATTCTCGTGAATCTAGTTTCCATTTAGATTGATGGACGAAACAGGTGATGTAAGATGTTACTGTTCTATTCAAATTCTGAACATTTGATGATTTAACTGGAATCTGCTTCGAGAAAAGGCCCTAGTTAGGCAGGGTTTTTTTTTTGTTCTTCTGACCATAAAAAGATTAAAGCAAAATATTGCATACATAATTAAGGTGGAATGCATAGTTCACATTTGAGAGCAATAGTATCAGTAAGGGATGATCTAATATGGAAATATGATTGTTAAGAAAATAAAAGAAAACTCGAGTAAAGATAAAAGCAAATTGTTCCGAATTTTTCAAATCGCGTCTACGAGTTTATGATGTATCGATCATGTTTGCGAAATGTTTCTTTCTTTTTGACACAGAAACATGTGCCTAAATGAAACTTGGAACCTTGGATGTTATTCTGCAAGGTTTTACCTCCCAAGTTTTCATACCAACTTGGTTTTTTCGGTTAAGTCTCTGCTGTTTGGTTATTTTTTATTTGATTCAAATTCTATAGATTTTGAAAAGGCTGATCGGTTCTACGGAATCTGCTCCTGGTCAATTGTGTATCAACCAGTTATCTTCCTGATTAATTGCATATGTTCAATAAGTATTGCCTCCCCATCCCATTTGTGGTAATGGATTAGACATTTATTGGCAGGGTTTAATTTGTTCCACTTAGTGTCGTTGAGATCAAACGGCTCCATCAAATATTTTCTGAGTTGTAAATACACATCGAGTCTTTTCATGTGAGTAACTTGTCAGTGCTTTATTATGTTGTGATTTTTTTGAGCCGCCTTTATAATTTTTGTACAGGTTGCTTCAGAAAAAGGACTTTTCTCCGTGGTGATAAATGTGCAAGTAAGTTGTTTCTGTAGCTGATTTTAATTCTGAACTCAATGCATGTGGAGACTGCAAGAGAAATAACTAAGTATTTTCAAAGGTACCTGCATCGACACACTATAGCATGGTTTTCTATTTTGTGACAACGGAATTAGCACCTGGTTCTCTGTTGCAACGGTTTGTCGATGGGGATGATGAGTTTCGTAATAGTAGGCTGAAGCTCATTCCATCAGTTCCCAAGGTATCAGTCTCTTTTCTATTTTCCTAATTTGTGGGAGAATGCTCAGTTTTTTTTTTTTGCCTCAGGCCTTGGAGTTGGAAGTCCTTGTCACTTCCAAGTTCATTTGTGTGGTTCAGTAACTCATTGTTGATGAAGTTTATGCTATCACCTTTCTTTCATAGCTTTAATGCGCATTCAAACTCACACACTTTATGTCAGAATTTAGGTTCTTCTCTTCAAATGATGTTGAACTATGTCAGAACCGAGGAGTTCTTAGCAGGAACTTGAGATTTTTACCGTCTATGTCTACCATCTAAAATCTGAAGCCATTTTATATGAAGCTACCATGACAGGCAATAAATTGACCTAGTACTTTTTTTTGTCACACATCTTAATATATGGGACAGATATGCTGGATCCATTTTCTTTTGTTTTTTGGTTTCTATAAAATTATTGATTTCATTAAAAAGGAGGTGATTTTTGCAGCCATTGTTGCGACTGCTGATCTTGTGGAGAGGTTCTGTAATATTCACATAAAATTTTCACTCATGGAAATGTTAGTTTTGGATGTATAAGACTAATCAGATCGAGTTTGTAGCCTCTTTAATTATCTAGGGTTCTGATCATTTTTACTAGCAGCAGCAAATACAAATAATTTTAGTACCTCTTGTTGGGCTTCAAAAATTCAGTATCATCTCCAAGGATGAAAAATTGTGCTTCTGCTTTTTGAATATGAAACCCCGTTTTTCCTCTCCTGGTTCATATGATCATATTAGTTCTACTCTCTGTTTTCCATGCGCTTCACTTCCTTTCACTCTATAATCTTGTGCATTGCTTTTGACGTTCCACTCATCTTGTAGGGCTCATGGATTGTGCGCCAGAGTGTCGGAAGCACCCCTTGTTTATTGGGAAAAGCTGTTGATTGCAACTATATCCGTGGTCCGAAGTACCTAGAAGTAAAACCCTCAACTCTTGTCAAAGCAGATACACATGCACACAAACACAAACACAAACACAAACACATTTGAGTTGATGACGCTCATCTCTTTGCAGATTGACGTTGACATTGGTTCTTCTACTGTGGCTAATGGAGTTTTGGGGCTTGTAATTGGTGTAATTACTTCTCTAGTAGTTGACATGGCATTTCTTGTACAGGTATGTTGTAACTTATTGTGCTATGTCCATCTGATAAAGCTGTTCGTCTAGTCTACCTTTTGTCCTCTTAGGTAGACCTCTTTGTTGACCTCTTGTTTTTTTAAGTATTTTTACACCTGGCAAAGTATTTAACCATCTCAAAACGAAAAAACCATTTAATCTGCCAAGAGTATTGAATTTTATTGCGGACGATCTCACAGTCTTTGACGAGCTGTCCCCTTCATTATTCTCATACTGCCAACTAGTGTTGTGCACCAGACTAGCGTCTTATACCAAAATTTTGATTGTATTTGAATCTTCTGCCCATCTAATTTTCTTAAGACTTTGTCAAAAGGTAGTTTCATTATACTGGAGTGTCATTTTCTTATATTTATTTTGCTAATCAATCTAGTTGGGTCTTGGGCTTCGGTTTTCCTCATTGACACCCATTAAGTGCTGCTTACCCTTCCAAGTTTGAGTTTTCTTGGTTAAGGTATTAGATGGCAAATTTTGAATGGGCCGCTAGTAGGCTTTGATATGTCCCATTTGTGAAAATACATAAAAAGCAATGACACACCTATTCAAGGGGTTTTATCCAAGATGTTGATAGATGAGCTTTGAAGACGTATAGATGTACAGTATGTCCCCATAGATGGCTTCCTAGTCAACATAGAGAAGGCCCGTTGATAGAAGCAATCATCCGAAGAACCTAAAGGAGCCGAATCTGACACCAACCATCCAGTTCCCTTTACCAGGTTGGGGAGCCATCACCAGGGCCAATGATACAACCCCATTTTTACCCATACTATACAGGACCAGAGAATCTGCATGATGTTATCTTGGGCTAAGAAATGAATTGCTTTGTGTTTTGTTTATCAGGCAAACACGACAGATGAGTTGCCAGAGCGATTGATAGGCGCTGTCCGTGTTTCTCATATAGAGCTGTCATCTGCTATAGTCCCAAAGCTGGACCCAGAGTTATTAGAGTGAGTCGCAGCATAAATTTCGTTAATCTTATACACGGCTATTGATTACATGTGTTTATGTTACGTTCATTCTTAGTTTTCATTCATTTTACTTGCATACCGGAAAGAAGTCGTCAATGTTTTAATCAATTTTTTTCGCAATAGAAAATCGTGGATGGCATTTTTTTGTGTATAACGTACCGGTTTGACGATTAGCAAGATGCTGTTTTCTTTCTCCTTTTAAAATCCTGCATGAATGAAAATAACAGCAGACTGAAGGGGAATTATGCTCGTGTTTATGACTGAATGGGATTGGAAAAATTGGCTAGAGAAAGGCTTGTGACGTGGACGCTCAGGGGCGGAGCAATACTTTTTTTTGTGGTGGAGCCAACCTAAAACTCAGTAAAAAATATATAATTAACAATATATGTAATTTCATTTACACTCCGCAAATCAGATAGACGAGATCTAATTTTTAAAAAGTGATCATTTCACGTAATTTTCAAATAGGTTATTATGCAAATCGTCACATTTAAATTCAAATAATTAAAGTTTGATTTTCTACAATAGGAGAAAAGAAAAAGATGGCAATAATAGAAATCAAAATAAATGCACCTAAAAAATTTAAAAAAAAAAAAAATTAAAGTTATCAAAATCAAAACATTATTCACGTGTCATTGCTCATCCAATAGAACCTTTTAGGGCTTTATTTTTCTTTTAAAATTATCCACTTTACTGAGAGGACAATTTTCTCTCATTTTTTGAACAAAAATAATTGTATCTCTATTTTTCGAACGAAATAATTTTTTCTCTCTAGTCTCAAACATATTAGTGGGGACACATGAGCCCACAACCTGCAAATGGAGTGACACATGATTTTCTCACTCTTTTATGAAAGGAAGCCATACATTGTTAAATTCACAAAGTTATCCTAAACTTTTGTTAGAGTATTGCTGTGGGGAAGTTCTGCATGGAAAGCCACATTGGCTCGGGTTTTTTTCCTTCCAAATTTCTGAAAAGTAAGCATCCCTTGAGGAGGTCCTTCCAAATTTATGTACCAAAAAAAAAAACTTCTCGGGAATCACTTATCTTAGTATTATTCTTGGCCGATCACGTACGTATAGAAGGAACGTTATTTGAGACTGTTCGGCCGTCAAAGTTTTCATCCCAAAGTTAGTTGTTGATCGAATTACTACAGAGTTTCAGTTTACAAAGTGGCCCGGCCAAATGGCCCATCAATTGCCCTTGACTAGATTAAAGTCTGATCGAGGTGATCTACAAGACCAAAGTTTGTGAAACTCCAAAGGGAGTTGCTATTTTGGAGTGTTAAATTATTTATTTGCAACCTTAAATAGTGTTTTGATATTTCTGAATTATAAATCTGTTTCAATGTCATGTGCTAAAATAGGGTGTCATTTTAATATATTTTATTAAAAAATATAATTAAACTTAACGGTTATATTTTTCATAACGATCGCATTTTAACGGATATATTTTTATAGTAAAAATTTCAAATTTTGTCCACCGAAATTCAAAAGTTAACCGTTGAAATTCAAATTTGAAAATTTAACTGCCAAAAATAAAAATCAAAAAAGTATAATTCGTCTATAAATATGATCATTTTTCTCATATTTTCATCAATCTATATTATATTCTCTCTATAAATTGAGGAAGAAGATAATGATGAATTAGATATCTTATATGCTGCAACCAGAAGGTCAGAAGGGTCTATAGTCAAGGACGGATAAGAAGACATCGTGGTTTTGTTCCAGGGCATAGAACAGTTAATCGTGGTAGAGTTGAAGGTCACGAAAGACTCTACCTTAACTATTTTGCTACCCCTTGTGTATATGAAGGTTATTTCTTAAGGAGGTTTCGAATGAGTCGTCATCTTTTTCTCCAAATTGTAAATGAGGTTGAACAACCCGATCTATACTTCATCCAAACAATAGATGCCGTTGGAGTTCTCGGTTTGTCATCCTTTCAAAAGATAACAGCTGCTTATAGAATTCTTGCTTACGGAATACTGACAAATTTTGTGGATGAATACATTAGAATTGGAGAAAGCACAATCATACAAAGTCTGAGAAGGTTTGTGAAAGCTATTATTGCAGTGTTTGGAGACCATTACCTGAGATCATCAAACAATAGCGATATTGCTCGATTACTACAGACAGGGGAAAAACGTGACTTTCCCAGCATTTTATGGAGTATTGATTGCATGAATTAGAAGTGAAAAAATTGTTCGACCGCATCACAAGGTATGTATAATGATCATTGTCATGAACCAACAATCATTTTGGAAGCTGTGGCTTCTCAAGATCTTTGGATATGACATGCATTTTTTGGACTTCCTAGTTTGCTGAATGATATAAATGTTCTAGATAAGTCCCCTATTTTTACATTATTAGCAAATGGTCATGCTCCTCTAATAAACTATACAATCAATGAACATGAGTATACAAGGAGATATTATGTAGGTGATAGTAATTATCCAAACTAGTCAACATTTGTAAAAACAATTCCTTGTCCACAAAGTTTGAAGAAAAAATATTTGCTAAAGCACAAAAGTCGACAAGAAAATATGTAGAGCGAGCATATGGGATACTTCAAGCCCGTTTTGCAATCGTGCGTGGACCAGCACACTTTTGGGATGAAAAAATACTTGCAAATATTATGAAAGCATACATAATATGGTCATTGAGGATGAATGAGATATTTGTAACAATGATTTTGATGTAAATGATGCAAATCTACCTGTAGAAGTGTTGCACGCGTATACACAAGAATTGGAAGACTTCATGCAAACTCATTTTCAATTGCAGTCAGATCTTATCGAGTATTTGTGGGAACGACATGACGAAGAATAATTTTCTCAATTTCAATGTCAAGTTGTATTTTCAATTTCATAAGTACTTTCATAGCAATCAAACTTAATACATAATTTTTCATAAATAATAGCAACATAATAAATAATGACTATAATTTTATTTTAGACTTACATGTTTCATAGATTATGGATCTATGGTTCATGGCCGGTCATGCCTTTTGAGTTGGGGTGTGACACGTTGAAAGTGGAACAGTAGAATCTAAAAAGTCAGAACGACTCTTTGCAACCTTTCCCTTTCTTTCTCTAGAGTTTGACAAATTGTTACCCCAAGAGCATTGCTATCATTTTTCAACCCTTGATGCCACCCTCGTTAAAGTGAAAAATTTTGAATTTGAAATGACATTTTGACAGTTACAAGCAGTTATGGGGTTGCCACCCCTAATGCCACTTTCTATAGAGTTGTTCTTAGTTTTCTTAACTCTCTCTCTCCTCTTTTTTTCTCTATATCCTATTTTCTTCTAATTCTTTTGCTCACTCTAGTAGCTTCCTCGCCAATCTATACCTACTTTAAAACTCGTTCCAAGAGTCCGTCCACCTTTCATTCAAAAAAAAGT
>CM042186.1:47014036-47045587 GCA_023539305.1 Ilex asprella | reverse complement strand
ATATTATATTAGATACATATATTTATATATATAATTCGAATCGGACCATAGGTGGATCAAATATTAACAAATCTACATCTAAATCCTTGAAATAAAATGTAGCATTTAAATTCAAAATGGGGATTGACAAATTGGTCAAAAATATTATTACATATTTGACAAATCGAATATAAATAAAATTATATTTTTAAAAAAGAGATACAGCCTAATACAGACAATCATAATTTTAATTATGTAAAAGGTACATAGGATTCAATTTTTAAATATATTTAAAATTGATCATCTAAAATAAAAGGTTAAAATGTAATAATTGGAATAAGAACACACTATTAATTGAGTTTAATATTTTTTTTGTGTTAAAATGTAGAACTTATTAGAAAAAAATTCCCTTATTATCGTAGTAGCCCATTATTATATCACAAACCAAAAGACATTCCAATATATTTTTTAAATTTATTTAATGAAAGATGATCCATCATATGTAAATGTAAGGTACCTATATTTAGAAAACAGCTAAATTCATACAAATTAATTGATTATTGATTTTTTTTAAAAAAAAAAAAACTTACTAGAATGAAATCCAAGTTGAAAAATTGTATTATATTGATGTATATCCAAAAAATTGAAAAATTGTATTATGTGTATCCCAAATAGTATTTAAGTTGAAAAATTGGTAAAATATATTGATGTATATCCAAAAAAAATCGAATACAAATTCATATCAAATTCAATTTTGAAAAAAGAGATGCATTGACAAGCCTACTAATATGGTTGGTGTGAGAAACTACTAGTGTAGTGTAGTGTAGTGTAGTATCTATCATCAGCCGGTGGGGTGCAGGTGGTTTAGTTTAGCTAGGGATGGGATGCACTTGTAGGTGATTAAGAGAAGGGAAGGGGTGCCACGTGGATGACAGCGTGGAATATTCTCCCGCACAGCTGTGTGTAAAGTTGTTCTCTTCTGCTTGCCTTGCCAGCTTAATCAGTCATTTTTCTACCCATCCATGTCTAGATTTCATTATTTGGGTATTGAATTAGAAACAAGATTTAGAATAGAGATGACTTTGACTTTGGAGGCCACTCCTTCCTACCCAATCTATTGCTCTACATAACCGAAAGAAAACACGCTCCAGTTGCATTCAACACTGGAAGAGAACTGAACTACCCGTAGGGTTTTCCACTTCATGACCGACCGACCGACCACTCACGCATTATATATATGCTGGTACTGGTACTGGTACTGGTACTGGTATGGTATGCTACTGCAACATGGACAGCAATCTCTAAAATAGTGAGAATTCCAAACCGAGTGATACAATCGTATTCTGATCATCAAATTCCTAACATCAAGTCAATTTGAAATTCAGCCCCTCAAATTTGGCTCAAACTCATACGCACGGGAAAAATAGACAAGAAAGACAATTAATGTCATTGTTACCCATATGAAAAAAAAAAAAAAATTAACAAGTGAAATTTCAAACCATCAGTAGATACCACCATAGGTTGATTTGTGTAAGATGAACGGTTGATTTTGAATGGCTTGAGGGGTACACCCAATGCGGCAAGCACAAAAGAAGAAGCCTAACTCCTCTTCTCACCTGATATACCCAGTATCGAAACCCAACAACACAAGACAATTTAAGCAATTAGGACTAATGTAATACTAGTGGGAATAATTATCAAAGCAAGTCATACAAGTACATACTTTGACAGATGTTTATCATACCAACCCTGGCCGCCGTTTATAAACTGTCACTAAGAAACTCACGAATTTGATCAGCAACTCTTGGTAATGGTATCACGACCGGATTTGCAGGGAGAGCAGCCACTCATGACCTCTGTAGTTCCATTCCCTAAATGACTAACCGCTGATCATTCTACTAATTCTGCATATCACATCTTCATAGCCCACTACTCAACTATTTCCAGTTTGATGTTTTCATGAGTAACAGGTTGTTTAACTGCATTCAACAGCAAACCAAACACATTAAAGCCATGGTTTCGCCCCAGACTTTACCGTCTTCACCACTTTTCTGCAGACACGACATGAACCCAACTTCTAGTCACACTAAACAGCCTTTGTAACCTTTTCTTAGGGCGGTCTCATCCAAGTTTCTTCCTATGAAGACAAGCTTGTTTATCCTTTTCTCATCTGGATCCCATGCCTTGCCTGGAGAGCCGTCTAACATGGAATGCACCCCCTAAATGATAAAGGGAAAAGGAAATTAGGAAAACAACGCATAAACTTCAACTCAAGTTGCATCAACACTAAAATGAACAACTTTCACAGAAGATGTCAATTATTAGAACCTGAAAAACATAACGCTCCTCAGAACCTTCCACAGACAATACCCCCTTCATCCTGTACAGGTCCTCCCCTTTTTCTTCGATCAGTCTTTCAAGCCAATCGTCAACCTGGATCATGCACAACCAGCAGAGAGAAAGTCCAAGACATCAGAAAGTTTATGTTATGAAGGCAAACCAACGGTACTACCCACATCCCTGTAAGAAAATAAGCACAAGAAAAAAAAAGGTAGACTCTAATTCGTCTCCCCATCACAATAACAATGTGCGTTAGAATGGCAAGTGACCATACAAAAACAAAACAACCAACATTAATGTACCTCGACCAAAGTAATTACCTCATCAAGATCTAGGGTTCCCTCGGAAACAATACTAACACTGGAGACAGCCGAATCGTGTATGTGGTCATGATGATGTCCTTTGTGGTGTTCTGTTGGGAAAGAAGAAAAGGTTATGCATGAATTACACAGAAAGCACTACAAACAATAGGCAATTCTAGACGGGCGTACTTCATTGTAAAGCATCTCCACTGAAAGGTTTAAAATCGTGAAATAATCTGAAATGCCTTCAAAACTCATAAATGCTACTGTATTGTTAAGGGTTCTGTGTAGCTTAATTAATCATCATTATAATTGTGGCTCACCTACATAATCTTAACTACTGCAAGATAATAACAATAAGGATTACCCTTAACTTGACATTCAAGTCATCTTTCACTCATTTTACAAACATGGACCCTAGACTAATAAAAAAAGAGAAACATTAATACGCAATCAAGAGAGAATATAAATTCCACTCAAGAAACACCCCAAGGGATGGGTAAATTCAATTAACAATATAGTAGCCCAAAAGAATAGGGCAAATGAAGAAAATGGGAAAAAGAAGAGAGAATAAAGTTGCAACAGGAATTATAGTGAAGTGAAGTGTGCCAACCAATACTGCTGTATGGCAACAGAGCAAAAATATAATAACTTCGTACTACACAAAGACTTGCAAGATTTGTAGGCAACAATAAAAAAAGAGACATTTGCTGGATCATTACTTACATAGCATGAAAATCATTTGCAGTCACAAAGAATATTTTCAATACTTAGTATAAGAAATGAAGAAATGTCATAAAAGACACTACCATGCGCCGTTTCACGTTGATGAGCAGAACAATGGGAACCATCTGAGTGCACATCTGAATCAATTCTGCAAACGAAAGGCATATTTATACATCAATAAGTTTAATTACATGAACCACGATATGCATCGCCAGGAAGAAAGGGAAAAGAAAGGTCATATGGAAATGAAAGAGATTAACCGAAAAAGAAAAACGAAAGTAGCGTATAAAGATAATCAGAATCACCTGTCAAGATCATAGCCTCCCACTCCCAAAACAAAATCCATGTCAACAACCCCATGTTTAGCTAGCTTTATTTGTGCCATACCGTTAATGTGCTGAAGATATACACCAACAGATCCAAATGATGTGAAATGATCGGCGTGTATAGATATGAGATGTAGGAACCACCATTAGATATGAAGGCAAAACAAGCAGCCTACGGTACATATGAAGCAACACACTGCACATCTTGTTAAAAAAAGTCACTATCCTTTATTACTGAAAACACAAAACCACAAAGGCCTTATTCATAAACAAAATAATATGAACCATTGATATAGCCAGAGCAGCATAACATACTTTCCCAAGACAGAAAAATGAAAAGAATGATAAGAAAAAGAAGACAGAAAACATGCTAAGAGATAGGTTGACGCTATTGACCACTCGTGACATTCTTCCTAACACCATTCTTGGCAAGAATGGTTCAATCATTACAATTAGCAATTAAGTTGTACACTTGTACTCTCATCCCAACACATCAGCTCACCATGCCAATTTCCATATACCTCGTGTAAATGAAATACATAGTTTTTCTATTTAAAATCTAATAGAAGAAAAGCTTAGAAAAAATTGATGCATATATTTGCAGTAAGCAACAATATTTCATGCAGCCTGTGCTTTAACAAACATAGAAGTTATTGGAAGCCTCATCAGGCCAAAGTAAACCACTGGCATGACCCTGCCGGTCAGTGAATGATAGATGGCATTCACAAAATTGGAGGACAAATTGTAATCTAGTTTAGTTTGAAAACTTGAGAAAGTTTGCACTATCAACAGGTAGGTTTTTAACAGGGCGCGCAATCCTCACACTATGGGTCTTTTTGTAGAGATTAAAAAAATCCATAAGTGATGGGCTACATCTTGTAAGAACCATAGTATCGGTTAAGTTGCAGAACTATAACCTATCAGGCATATGCAGGGTGTGTCCGTCTGATAAATTAAGTTAAAAAGGTGCTTATTGGTGGGCAACTGACTATAATGCCTCCCCCGGCTTGGTAATAGTATTGGTTGAGAACAATTTGGCAACAAGCATACTCTCATACAGTGGGGACATAAAATTCCCCCACCCTGCTTACAGATTATGGTACGCTTAACCTATAAGGTATCCACAACTTTTATCAATAAGCTATAAAGAAACACTCTGTCTTCAGAGCTTTTAAGCTCATAGGCTGTCAACTTTAAGCTCTAAACCACAGGCCCCATATCATGTATACCATCAAATCCATCAACAACCAGCTTCAAATTAGACCAATCTATTTATGCACTAGGAGAAACTGTACCTTAATTCTCTTTGTCAATGCCTCAATGTCAGCCTCAGTCACCAAATCTATCTGCCGAAGTTAATGAAAAACATCAGACAGAAATGGGAGCACAAAAACTTCTTGAATTTCAAAAAATTGAACATAGGCTAGCACACATCAATAGAAGAAAAGTAAAGTCCTGATTACTCAAAGAAGGAAATCAAAGTTACCTTATTCACTATAATACGGTCTGCATAAGCAACTTGTTCCACTGCCTCATTCACAACAAATCTTGGTTTTACCTCATTCAAATGCTGCATGGCATGCTTGGAATCAACCAACGTAACAACTCCATCAAGTTTCACATAACGTGAAACAAGTTCATCAGTACAAAATGTCTCAATAACAGGACCCGGCTTTGCAAGACCTGCAAAATGAATTAAATATAGAAATTTTGCATACCCAAGCATTTCTATTTTCAACACTTGAAGCTGGAGTAGTGAACAATTATACTTTTGGATTTACAATAATGTAACTCATGCCAACACTAATTCCATGAGAGTAAAAGAAAAAATTAGAATACCTATCCATCAAAACTAGAGAGAATCCAATGTTTCAAAAAGTCCCATATAAAGGAGAAAACATGCAAATAAAGAGAACAAAGGAGAGAGATGTTTAGACAGACAGAATACTATTCTTAAACTAACGAGGGAAAGAAAACAAACAACGAAAATCAATGGCAAACTTAATATCATGCATATTTGCCACCTTGAACCAATGATGAGCATTATCATTATGATCATCAGTCATCCTAACTTCCTAGGACTACCAAGACCAGTACACAAACAACAGGTCTACCAACAATTGCTAATCATTGATGAGTGGACACCACTTACATTTAAGGAGAAAATTACTTATTAGGAATTATTGTTCTTTATATTGGCTCATGCAACTCATGTCCAAAGCAAATTCACCGTAAGAAAATATAAAGACCAAAAAACTTGAAAAACATCTGGGATGACCTTTATTATAATACCATAGAAGACCAATAGGAACCCCGCATACCTGTTGTCTCTATCACGATATGATCGAACTTGTCTCGCTTCTTCTTAACCAACTCCAAAAGCATTTTGACTAGATCTCCCCGCACAGTACAACATAGACAACCATTATTAACCATTACAATTTCCTCATTAGAGGACGAATGACTAGCAACCAATGAACCATCAATATCCACCTCACCAAACTGCAATGAAAAATAAAGAGAAACTCAGTTGCTTACAAGTAATCCCAAAAAGAGTTCATATTCCCAATTCATTTAGCACTCTAGTGACAATCAAAGCGGTCGTTTAGCTGATACTTTCTCTGCAGAATGACCTTTAAGGGATATTAGGAACACAGCTGTTACCTCGAGACAAGTAGTATTACACATTATACTCATGCTTAAGAAATACCATACATACTTGAGCTGCATCTGGATAAGTTGTTTTGTTCAATGCTGACTCTTACTTGTTTCTGGGTTTAACGAGGTGTTGCCTATTTGCCTGGGTCGAGGGTTTCTACTTTGGATTTTTACAGTTCTCTTTGGAAGCATTCATGTGTGTATAGCTTTTTGGGTGCTCCTTATGTATCCGGTGTACAATAAACTGTATAAAGTACAAACTTGTCTAATGCCCCCAATTTGCACAGTAGTTCCATTTGTGGAATACTAGCGTCCTGCTTTTTTTTTTTTGTCATTTTGTCATTTTTTTTTCACTTTCACCTTATCACTTATGCAAATAAATTTTAAAAATAGTGAGTATTTAGTGGGGAGTTGAGAGGTGGTTACAACAAAAGACACATGGTAGAATGTGATTGAAAGAAACCTTAGTATGGTATGAAAAAAATCAAAACTCTAGAAAGATAGAAAATGTGAAGGAAAGGCTCTTCAAGCCTTCACCCTTCTAATTTGTTTGTTGTATAGATAGATTGGTTTGATAGCTTCAATGTATCCGTCCTTACATCATAGAAGTTTCATGCAAAGTATTGACTGGCAGAGAAGGCTTCAGGTAGCTTAGTGGGCTCACTTCATCATCTTAAGAGCTTTCATAGTAAACAATTCAACATCAAAAGCTTAAAAGATGCATGAAGAAGATATTAACTATTCTTTGTTTTTCTTCACTATTTTTCAGCATTTATGAGGAAGCAACACATCTTAGCCAGCTCAACCACATTATCAAAGGACCTACTCAGTCAATTATTCAGCAGCAACAAAATAAAGAGTAAAGTGTTAAACTGCTACATGCACGAAACACATTTACCCCAATAAGTAAAAAGGAAAAAAAGCCAACGTCTGGGAGAGATCTGTTTACATGAAATATACATCAGACCTTACATAGTGAACTATAAAGCTTCATAATAATAATCACTAATACAGGTACCAATGGCAACAAAGGCATTTATTATTCTATTTCCAGACTTAACTTGTAGTCCCTAAACTTGCTCATATTGTCATCATTTCATACTCCTAGACCCAAAACAAAGGCACTAAAGGAACCAAAAAACACGTGTATGAACATACGTACCATATTATCTGAACATCTCTTGTGCATTTGTGGACTGAAATAGCAAATAATTCTAAACTTTAATAAAGATCACATCCAATACCTCATTCTCAATGACAGCAATCCGCTTTCCATGCTGTGACGTCAGGAGATGATTCAACAAAGTTGTCTGCCTCAGGGAAAAAAAAACATTATCCAAGCAAACCAAATTTAACAATGCCCCAACAAAAGTATCAAAATACAAGGAACTATGAAAACTAAATTTACTAACACTGAAACTTCTACAAGGCCCAGTTTAGTTGTAAAGAAAATTCAAGAAAAGAACTGAAGAAACCAAAACCCTGGACCTTACCCAGTTAACTAATGTTTTTGCATTAAAAGATGAAAATAAATAACACCCAGTTCAGTCCACACGATAACAAAACGAATCATTTTTTCCTCTTCCGCAATGTTCACAGGAACCAAACAGAGACTTTGGAAATCATAAGAAGAAACTAACCTTTCCGGACCCTAGAAAACCTGTGATCACGGTGGCAGGGACCCGATCATCAAGATTTAACGCCGCAGCGACAGATACACTAGAATCTTGGGGGAAATCTTGGGGATCATCATCGAGGGCAGTGGACATGGTCCTGGAATGCAAGGAATGGAATTTGTTGCAGGAACGGAACTGGAATTCTTGGGAAATAAGAGAGTGAAGACTTCTGAGAAATTGAGAAACCATGGGAGAGCCATTGCAACGACGAGGCTGGACGGACTTGCAGAGGGTTTGGGACGTTGTTTTGGAGAGTAAGAATCTGAGCGTGGCCATTGGGGAGAGAGAGAGAGAGAGAGCGCGAGCTTAAACCCTAGAAAATGGTTTATGCTTTCGGAACCTATATATAGGAGGCCAAAATGGGCATGGTTAATTTCTTGGCGGGTCTCGGGTACAATCTCAGGGTCCACAAGAGATAAGTAATTACATTGGGGTTAATCTCAAAAGATGATTTGAATCTCAATTTATACCTTCAAACATCAAAAATCTCAATTTTTACTCTTAAATATAGAGATTTGTATCAATACACAGTTCAAGCTAGCAGCAATGAGTTTAACGTCTAAAATAAAATGGATAAATTACATATAAATCACTTCATACTTGTTACTTAATCACTCAGATCCCTCACATTTAAAATATTACACCTACATCTCTTGTGAATCTAAATATAACTAAAAATATTTTCTTAATTGAGCATTCAAATAATTCTGTTTAAGTGGTGTATTGTATTGAATATAAAAAATATTATATAAATATTTGTATTAAATTGAGCATTCAAATAATAAGCTTAACTTTTAACTTTAAAGTATAAATGACCCACAAAATAAAGAGTAGTATAAAATTATAATTTTTTATTATGATGAAATAATATTTTTTAACAATTATATTAACAGATATCAACGACAATGGATTATATGTTAAACATGCACAAACTGTATAAATTGTGAGAATTATGGGTAGTTATAGGTAATTAAAATAAGAAAATAAAAGAAATGTTACCTATATTGCAAATGTTAAGACCAAATCCCACCTCCTTTCTTATTGGACTGTTAGACCACGAGTTTCAATCTCACCACCTTCTCCCCCATAACATTTCAAAATAGTGACCAAAGAAAATAAATAATAATTTTAATTGTACCACCTCAAGTTTGTTATTGTTTTTTTGAAAGTTTGTTATTGTTATTTTAATTATATCGACTTACTTATTAAACTATCAAATTTCTCTCTCATTTAACCTCTCTAATACAAGTTCATTACACCCAACAAACGAATTGAGAATGAGCTTCTTAATTTTGAAATATCCATGATGTTAATGCTCTAATTTGAGCTCGGATAATTTTTTAAACTTGTAAATGAGTCTAAAAAAATTAAACTTAAACTTCCTAAATTCTACTCGTTTATTTATAAAATAATTAAATAACTCGAGCTTGACTCAAGTTCAGCTCTTATGTGACTCAACCCGAACTTGAACAATTTTTTAAACTTGTTTTAAAAACCAAGCTCAATAGTCTCAGCTAAATTATCAATCGGAATGTCAATGGACCGAAGGGGGGGGGCGAGGGCAGGGGCAGGGCCAGGGGCGGGGTGGTATAGTCTTCATCCTCGTACCCACTTAAAAAATATTCGTCCATCTTCGGTCCACTCCCACTAACGGGTATAATTTTCATTCTCATTTTCGTCTACGAGTAAATTTATAATCTCCGTCCCCGTCCCCGCTTCCCCTATACCTGCCAAAACTCAAGCTCAAGTCCAAGCCCAAGTCCAAAAAAAACTTAATTTTTATAGCGTTTCACCACGGTTGAAAATCAGCTACTTATATTCACTTATATTTTCAATAAGCTTATATTATTGAAAATCAACTACTTATATTCACGGTTCAGTATCAAAACAATAAGAAAATCAACTACTTTAGTCTTTATAGCAATTTATGTCACTATCGCAGTCACTCTTGGAATTCAATTTTGTTGACAAAAAAAACATAAAAAGTAAACTACTCAGTCATAGGACTGCTCCTTATTCCCTCCTCTTGTCTTTATCTACCTACCATGTTCAGTCATCATCTTTCTCCAGTATTCAACTCTTCTACAGGAAACCCAGAAACTATAAAAAAAAAAAAATTTGAGTTTCTCTGTCTCTGAACCACAACCATGGCCAACGGAATTTCTCAATTCTATACACAACCCATCAGCGAAAATCCCAAAATCTGGTCCTGAAAGTGACTGACCACTAAGCCCCTGCCCTTGATTTCAAACTATAATTTGTCATAGCAATGCATTGTATTTAAAAGTTGAACATTTTAGCAGCATAATAACTCAACATTGACGAAAATTCATTTTTCCCCTCACAGCAAATCAGAATTTGTATACCAAAATAAGTGATGGTTGTAGCCAAAGCTCGAATTTTTCAAATCCTTAAACCCCAAAAAACCCAATTCGAAAGTTTTCAAGACCAGTGCAATTGGCTACGAACCTAAGATCATCAAGTCGAACCTCCAAACAGGTAAGCCTTCAATTTCAACCCCATTTGAGGAAGACCCACTCCATAAGTTCCTCAAAAGGGACTATAAATGGGGTTTTTCGGAAAAGCACTAAGTTTAATAATGAAATGTAAAGAGTCTGAGAGGAGAGAGAGATAACCTTGAATGCTTGTATTTCGTCTGGCTTGTGAGTTGTGGCTTCGAAGATGAGATAGTGAGAGAGGCAAGAGTCCCTAACATCAATCGACTAAGAGAAGCAGAGAGAAAGAGAGAGGGGACGGCACTGATAGAGAAAGAGGAGTAAGTTAGAGGCCTTAGGGTTTAACGGGTATATATATTTATATAAATATATATATATATATATATAAATTTAACAAATATACGGGAACAGAGCGGATAACGATAAATCCATTCCCATCTTCATCCCTGCACGGATTTATATGAACATCCCCGTATACGTCTACTGTCCAATACGTATAATCTATCCCCGGTCCAAACGAGACAGATTTAGATGAATACCCATTTTTTCCCGGTCCACTGTCATCCCTAATTATCAACCATATTTATAGGTGAAAATATTAATTCTAATTTGGGTAATATATTTTGGGGTGTGGCAGGCAGAGAGGCTTCTAACTTTTATATAATGAGAAAATATGAAACTTTAACATCTATTATATATTTCTGACAGCAAGAACAAAACAATGGGTGGATCGCGAAAGCAAAAATGGCTACATTCCTCAAATTCATGATCCACCATCCCTGCACAGTGACTTCAGATTCTTTCCTTCATAACTTAAAAACGAAAAAACAAAAAAACCAAAAAAAAAATGCATATAAAGATTTACAATATGATTTGAAAGTTGTGAGGGTCATAGCATCACCAAGAACCATGTTTTATGGTGTCACCTAGAAGGGGTTTCGGATGGCTGGCTATTCAGTGCAGAATTCGAGGGAACCGAAGGTAGAGTTCCGTTTTCTTGAGGAGCTGAACCACCCCACTTTGGCTCGGCGTCAGATGGCTCTATCACATGAACTGCACCATCACTCATCCCGAGAGCAAATTGGTTGGGATCAGATGGGTGGGCGGCAATCACCACAGGAAAGGCAGTGCCACAGTTGCTGCAGAATTGAAGTCATTGTCAATCAGTTATTTCAACCTTGGTATTCAGACATCATTTGAAACGGGAATTATGTTGGTCAATGATCAAACAACCAAGTTCAATAGAATCACAACAAAAACTGGAAGATAGAGAGGGAGCGAGAGCTCGATAGCCTAAAAGTCTCGAGACAATATAATTCTATAGAACTTCATTAGATGTGGTTCAATAGGATCAACGTCTCAACAAGTCCTTGAAACAAATGACATGCTCTAACCATTGAAGTCCCAAAAATCCATGGCACCTAGATAACCAAAATGCAAAAAGCTCTCGACTTACAATCTTAAAGCCTGAAAAATTGTTGGACGATTATAAAGAGTTTTAAATTTCACCTCAATAATGTATATTACCAAATTTGGTTTTCCTTTCAATGTTCTGAAAAAGATTAAATCTTTGTTTTTTCTAAATATAAGATTCAATGCGTAGAAAATGGGTAAGAGTGATCATGTATGTGAAACTAACTTGACCTATTGTACGGTTATGCCTCTGGTTCAAGGAGATTCCATTGACTTAATTACAATAACTAGGCAGGTTGACTCCAGGGTTAACTAACATGTAAAACCAAAACGAAGGAAGAGCAAGTTGGAAAATAAGTCTATGTTTTTCAAAACTTGATACCTTGTCAGCCTTGATGTATTATTCTTTTCCTCACCACCTTAAAAACCCAAAATGAACCATTTTAGATGCACTGCTATCTAAAGTTAGCCATGCAAGCTTTAGCATACCTGGCAACAGAGGAAGATATGTAAGCAGAGCCAGCAATCCGACATCGAAGCCTTAAACTGTCCGCATCAAAAATTCCAATAGCACCATCACAGAATCCGGTAAATACCAGTAGACCATCACATGAGTATATTGCACTTGAAATGGCAGCAGAAAGTGACTCTCTTGGGGACCACTGCAATAGGGTTTCTTCATTAAATTTATAGAAAGCAAACCCAGCACAGTGGAGCAACCCCCAACCCAAAAAAATAAGGTAGGAGGAAAGAATGAAAAGAATATAGAGATAGAATGTCGCATATATTTGTGTCAGAGAGAGAGAGGGAGATATTGTTATCAACTAGAAAATATAATATTTTTCTAAATGAAACTCCTAACATCACTCGTGTGAATGCTTTCACATTCTGTTTTTCCTATCCCCAAGTAATTTGAGTGAAGCATGTTTTGTAGAACCTGAAGGTCTTGGTGAGGAAGAGATCAGTATTGTTGTCCTCTTCTTACAGTTCTAACTACTCTTTTGCCACAACTTTACGATGGGAGTTATGAGATTCAGTTAATAAAGATTTGACAACTATATAGACTTTAACCAGTCCCATGTGATTAAAACCATTAGTTTCATTTAGCATTAAAAAGAAGTACAAAAAGAGAGTGAAAATAAGCAATTGTTTACCCTGTATTCGATCAATAAAATGACTACTATTAGAGACACATACGAGACAAGGATTTACCCAGTCAAACAATTGATAACTGGAATTTCCTATGTTGCCCTCATGTAGACATAGGTATCTATAACTGAAGCATGAAAACCATTAACAGTCTTTATATTTATTTTTTCAAACATACTGGGCAATGATGCATCAAATGCACCCTTCAAAGAAACCCACAACATGGTTTACATTTGGAAATACACTATTATTATGTGGCATCCGCAAGTTCAACACTCCAAAGCTGGAAAACCACAAATGAGCATTAGCTGCAGCACAATACAAATGTTTTTACCGGTATAGGTTCAAAAAGTGAAAAATCACATCAAGAAACCTACTAGACACTGGAAATTCAAGCCCAACAATAGAAAACAATTAAAAATGAGTCCAAGTTATGTTGCTAAGACCAAGAACATTGAACATCCAAGAACCAGGAGATCCAAGACTGAACCTAGAGCCCAACTGATAGGTTAAGTCCTACAAGGCTATAACAGAAGAACTAAAAAGCAAAGGACTTACAGAGCTCAAGCACTCCAGTTGGCTATCGTAAACAGAAATTTGGCTTTCATGTGCTACCAGTAGATGCGATTGATCATTATGGAATTGAACTTTAGTCTCTCCAACAAAGGGAGCAGGCTGACCAGGCGGAGCTTGTATGGGCCTTGCTTTCCTCTTCTCCCATCCCTCAATATTCCACATACACAGCTGCAATCCGAAGATGCATCAAGCATTACAACATTAGAGTCAAAAATCATTTAATGTACCCGGGAAAAAAAAAAGGAATGATGTCATTTATTCCCCTCTCAAAATAGATTATCTCATCTCAATTCTGGGATAATTGGTTCAAAGGAAGATCTTATTTTGCTTAATAAAAGGAAACAACTAAAATTTTCCATTTTTCCCAGCACTTGCCTGCGCATCAGCTGCAGATGATACCAGTACATTCAAAGTCTGAGAAAATGCAAGCCCTGTAATTTGCTTCTGGTGACCCTTGAGCTTAGTTTTGACCTATCAAAGAAGTCAAAAGGCAAATTGGAAGAAAACATATGAATAAATTTCATCAGGAGAAAAGAAATCAAGAATGACAAAATGAGCAAGACTAAATAGAATGCCAAAGAAAAGAGCTTGTCATGCATTCACTCAAACAAAACAAAAGCATCAACACAAAGTAAAACCGCAATAACAGAGCAACCTCTTTCTTTGTCCAGTGCTGTCCTTCAAAAAACAGTGACCATCCAAAAGACTATGACAAGAAGTCCAGTGCACAGTTTCTTAACAAGAAAAAGAGAAGAATCACCTCATCCACCCTAACATTATATATCTGAACAGTGGAATCCTCCATTCCTATGGCAATAATATTGTTGTCCTGAGGATGGAAGGCTAAGTAGGTAGCTGCAGGTGGTGGGGGCATGAAAGTTGTCATAACCTGGCCAGAGTTTCACAAGTTAAGTTGTGTCATTATCGACATTCTATAAGCAAAATTTGCATTGTTAGAGTTTCATGCTCCTGAATGAGGTAGAAAGGATAACAAACCTTAAACGTCATCATGTTGAACAAGGAGACCTTGCCACCGGAGGCAGACATAACATAAGAATCATTCTTAGATAAAGCAATGCATGCAGCTGCCTCTTCAGTTGGTTTAGTGTCACTTAAGTCATTAGACATGTGTGCCCCACTTGTAGGCTGCCACAACTGCGGCACAATAGATGCAGTAGACTGGAATAGGAAATGAAACAACAGAAACCAGAAACAAAAGGATTTAAAAAATGCACACATGAGGAGTGAGCAGACAATGTATTTTAGAATCTAACCTTTCCAGATGGATTGCGTTCATTACGCTGCCATTTCCAGAGCTTGTGAACGGCATTGGAGGCAAGGGCAAGCAATGCTAGCCCAGAATTTGTGTAAATCAGCCGCATAACCTGAAAATCATTATGTGTGTTTAAGTTAACCACAAAACAAAAGCAAGAAGTACTTTCCTATATATAATTTTTGCTTGGGATAATGACTGCAAAGTCTTGGGTTCAAATCAAAGGGCAGCTACTTTGTGAAAGTTATGTCAAAGTTACAGTATGCACCCAGTCCACCCCACCTAGAACTTTATCCTATATTTCATTCTCTAAAAGGACTATTGTAAAATATAATGGTGATGACAGTTCATGTCACATTTCACAGACACTTACACAACAAGGAGAATTGAACAATTTTGGTACCCAACAACTAGTGACCCCCATCACCAAGAAGGTTTAAGATATTGTTTCCTGACAAGATCAAATGCTGCTCCAAGAGAATGGAGCTGAATACGTGTATACATGACATCACCAGGCCACAGGTATTTTCCCGGAGCATACCTTGTTAGCTGTCAAAGGGTCAGGCAACCGCAGAGCCTTGAATTGAGCTGGATCAACTATATCAGAAAACTTCCAGCTTTTAATTTTGTCAGCATTATCTGATATCCTTGGTTTAATATCAGCCATTCTGCTGCTCTCCACATTACCCTGCAATTAGACTAGACAATATAAGCTTGCAGGGAGAGATTTAAAACTTGATGATGAAGGGAGAGAAAGCAGAAACTTACAAGATTGCCAATGGATAATGGGGGTTGGATTCTATCAGATCGTTCTCCAATTGGACCCATAGGGGCAGAAACATTCGCAATGGAACCTAATGCACCAGCAACTGGAGGCTGCAGAGGAAATCACAAAGAAGACAATCAAAAATCTATTGCATGGCAGTATGATATGCACAAGAAATAGTGAAAGGAAAAGGCATAAATTACTTTCATATTGACTGCTTCAGAAAGGCCTCGAGACCCCTCAAATGTTCTGCTTTCTAGCATTCTAAGCATGCGCTGTCCTTCAGTATTTGCTAAGATTTTGATTCCATTGTCACTTGTGGTAACAGCAAGCAAGGAACCTTCCTTATTAAACCTCAGTCTAGGACTAGCCTGAAAGCAGAAAAAATAATGAAGAAAATCAATTATTTCCTCTCACATCGAGTTAATTTTTTGTCTCAAATAGAGTAGGTAATGTGTGCTAACAGGCAATCCACCGTCGGCATCAGTAACTGTTAGTATGCTAGTATTGTCCATATCCCAAAACTTGATCTGAAATTCATCACCAGCTGCTAAAAAACGGTTCCTTGTTGTGTCAAACTGCACAACACCTTGAGTCCGCTTCCTAAAACCAGAGTATGTCCTCTTAATAGCTCCTTCACTCTCATTCCACTCAACCAGGTGGGATTCACCTTCTTTGCTTGTTCCACAAGAGAAAAGTCTGAAAGAAACACAAGACTAAGAATATAAGCAAACAACAATGATAAAAACAGCCAAACAAATTTGCTACCTCTAAAGCTGTATAATAACCAATAATGCTGATCCTGATATTCGTGGCGATGATATTAAGGGAATATTATACTCTTGACAATTAGCTAATTGTGCTTTAATACCCTTAACCCAAAAGAATGATTATACTTCAATTTTTGGAAATGCCTTCTTCTAAATCTCCTTTAAGGAAGCATTATTGAAAAGGAATGACCACAAAGGATTAAATCCATCAAAATAGGCTTATTGAGATGACCCAAATGCCCATCTGCTACTAGGAAGTTAAATCTTGTATTCAATTTCACATTTTACTGCTTTACAAAAAGAAAAGTTGCTCTTTGTCATTCCCACTATCATTATGCTTCAGTTAGTGCTCATCATTGCCTATCACCACTCATGATTCAAGATTTAACAGATAGACCTTTTCTCGAGCATATTTGTAGGCATGTGTGTGTGTCTATATATATATATATATATAGAGAGAGAGAGAGAGAGAAATTTAAATTGAGCATATCTTACGATACAGTACATTATTTTTCAAAAACGGTACACGTTCCAATACACATTTTGACAACCTTGGTTGTTCCTTAAAATGTTCAGGTACTTCTTCCTCAACCTCAAATTCCACTTCCAGAATCCTACCAGAATCTGTTCTTGTGGAGATTTTTCACCAAAAAGCAAAGCATTTAGTGAACTGTCCCTATTCTTTAATAATCTCTTCCCTGAGATAAGAGTCATAAGACCAAGTTTGCACCTAACCTCTCTCACAGTCCTCTCATTAATCTATCTCCTACCCCAATTAACTTTTTTATGCTACACAAACCACCATTATACTAACAGAAAGTTATCACTAAAGTGGGTCCCCTGCTTTTATATTGTAGACAGTGCTGTATACATGGCTTTTTATGGTTCACACTCTGGGAAATGCTCGTGACTATAAGTTGCATAATATAAAGAATCTGAATCAATATTGAAGAGCCCTTTCTCCTAAACACATTTTAAACTCCCTTCGTTAGTTATAATCTCAACCATTCCATTTTTCCCTGGTTTTTTTTCCTGCTTGGTATAACATATACAGTTATTTTTTTCCACACCAACCAGTAGTTGTTCCATACCTGGTTTTTTATTGTGAACCCTCCAACTCTTCATCCTTTCATTCTTTGAGTTTCACAAAACATCTTATCGAGTTAAAAACAATCCTAAATGGATTAGATTGTCTACAACTACATGATTAATGTGTTAACTTCGAATTTAGCTTGGGAAAAATAGAGTACTAGCAAGGAAGAGCTTAAACGACTAAGAGATGATATTTTGGGAAAAGGATTAGTTATACATTAACTCAAGCATGCACGGGTAATCATTTATGAGCAATTGGAATATAGTGTTTGCTTGTGGAATATTAAAATACATTTATGACAACGTATGTGTTAAGTGTGTTAAGTGTGGAAGCGTCGACGTCATCAACCATTCCACCTAAAGCTTCGACAGGGGATCGAACTTGAGATAGAATCCAGCCCAACGTGAGTGTACTACTCATGTATTTGAAAATGACTTGAGAATGCTTAACTGCTAATGGAGTATGAACGTTTGATATGTTGGCTTATAATAGAGTGGAGGTTATGTTTATAGCCTTAGTGGCATGGTGGATGTGATATGGCCTTGGTGGCGGATGTGATATAGCCTTGGTGGCAGATATATAGTCTTAGTGTCAGACATTATATAGCCTTTGTAGCGATTGTGATATGATCTTGGTAGCGGATAGCCATAGTGGCGGTTACAACATAGCCTTTGTGGCAAGTATGGCCTTAATGGCGGTGACTATATATATGATGTACGCACAAGAATGATGGTTGATACAGTGGTTTCACTTTCACTTTGTTTGAGAAAATATTGTAATGGTAAAAGAGTGATATAACTTCTTATTTGTGCATGTACATTAATTAAGCTTATTGTGCTTACTCTTCATAGTTTATGTCTCTAGGTACTCTATGCTACGAGAGAAGTCCACCGCTGAGTCCTGGTGGCTAAGGGGTAGTCAACCTTGGAAATTGTAAAGTATTATGTGGAATGTAAACATGAAGTTTAAGGGTGAACATGACCCATCTTGGTTGCTACGAGCTGGTGCTTGTATATTGGGTATCTAAATATATGTACAAGTTACAAGGCTTTGCTTAAGTAAATCAGTTCCTTTACCTGTATTGAGTAAATGTATTATCTTAGGGGTTGGGGTGTTACAATTGTTCTTTTTCAATCGAAGTGTCAGGATTCTTTTGTCATCTAATTCTTACCATGGACTGCATCAAAGCATAAAGTATCATTTTATTTTTCGACAAGGGACATGAAATTATGTCTGTGTTTCGGGATGCTTTTTCCTCTTTTAGAGGAATTGATGAAAAATTATTTATAGGACAGTCTTTGCCAATAATATAGATAGACTTTATTGTTATTGTTGACTGGAATGGTCTCTGATGACTAAAGCAATGCAAGCCATGGAACCAAGACGATGTCCCGGAGATGCTTACTAATATTATGATTATAAACTTAAAAAATAAAAGGTAGCTGCCTATCATGAAGAATGGAGAATACACAAAAGGAGAACTACCCCCTAGCTGTTTAAAGCAAGGGATATTATTTGTTTTGTCATGATCAGAAATGCCAGTGATAAGAAACTTTTACAGTGGATGTGCAATTGACACCAACAACGATGACAAAGGAGATGGTCATATACTAAAGAACACAATCCTTTTTTTTCTAATATTTACCCTAAAACGACTAGGATGTGAAGTAGAAACAAGGCCAGTAATCCATTATCCAGCACTCAGTTAAGGGCAACACCTGGTTCCATCAGCACTATATGCCATTGTGGTGCACCAAAGTCCAGGAGCATCATAGTCTACTCTTGATCCCAAGCAATCATAAAGCCAGGCTTTAATTTTCCCATTGATGGCAGTGGAGAAAATAAACTGCATGCAGAAAGAAAACAGATTGATCCCGTCAATTGAACAGAGGCGAATTAAGCTCTTTCAACCTTCTTAGACACTTGCAATGTGGTCCAACAAAATTTGTTCAGATGTACTTTTACCTGGATATTTTCTTTATAGTGTGGGCAGACAGAATATACAGGAGCTTCGTGACCCTCAAAAATGTACTGTTTTCGTCCAGCTACCGCATCCCACACCTATTACGCCAAGATGCATGAGAAAAATCAATATAGCATGACCTTAAACATTATTATGCTGAGAAGGTTAATACCTTGATTGTCTTGTCATCACCACATGTAACTATACACAGTTGCTTATTGGGATGAGCAAAGGCGATGTCGTTAACACCACCAATATGAGCATCAATCTACAAAATTGGAAGAGTCATCAAGTACTTGATCATTGGTATAATATAACTTTTGAGAAAATGTGATTCTTTAACAAAGCATACTTCCAGGTGCTGTCGCAATTCCCCTGCTGGATTGTATGTATATATCTGAACAATGTGCTTGGAAAAAGCAACACCTACAAACGAGAAAATTTAAATTAGAGAACTAGAACCCCATCTTAAAAGGAGAAACGTCAAGAAGTAATGAAAAAACAAGTTTTAGCCATACCAAGTATGGCTCCATCTGGGCCCCATATGCATCGATTAACAGATATTGTAGCATCTTTCACCAAGGTTGTCTGAACATATTATAAGTGTTCAAAAAAAGAAAAAGAATAGGCACTTACACATAGACTTGAATTAAGCACCATACAGGCTTACAGCTAAAAGCCTAGAACAGAGCATAAAAGGAGCTAACCTGTAAGGGGATTGAACAAGCTGAGACATCCCAAACCTTGAAGGATTTATGGGATATTCTTTCTCGAGAACCAACTTCCCAAATACTGATGTCACCAACATTTGTTCCAACTACAAGGAAACAATTATAGATTTTGGGGGCATCAAGACCTTGAGTTCGTTATTGTAAACATCTTTTTTCTTACATTATTTTATGTAAGGACTACACCATACAATGACTAAATCAATGCCAAAAGTTTGACCTACATGACAAGAAGTCATTCAGAAATTAACCTAGAAGAACCGTCTGTTGCTGTGGGTGGAAGTCCATGCTCATGACGTTAGATCCCTGGTTGAGATTGCGCACAGCTGTTTTCGGAAGGTCATCTGGTGAATAAATATTGGGAGGATGGGTAGTACCAGAAAAAGAAACCTGTGCAACATACGCAAATGCATTCATATTAAAGCACAAAAATGATAAAGCACCCAAGACAGAAAGTCCCACAAGAGTAAGTTGTACAGATGTAATGCTATGCTTATTAATCCACACCTCATCAGACTGGCCAACGCGTATACGTTTCATCAAGTGCTCTGAATCAGCCGTTTGATAATCCATTCCAGGAGCCCCTGGAGGAGTCCTTGGGTGCTTAAGGAATGCAGCTGCGGCATTAGATGAATATATATCAGTTAAAAGGCGGATATAATACACAGAATATCTCACAGGGAGTAGCTAATCCTGCGCTAAAAAATAAGAAAACTGACCTGCACCAGGAGGCTGCACAAGACCAACAGGGCCTGCTGCAACAGCAGCATGAGGCATGGAAGGGTTAGTACTTGACATCCACCCTGCAATGGCACTCGGAGATGGAGAAACAACTGGCTGGAAAGGCTGCACATATCAAGTCTTTCTTAAGTGGACTTTGAAGGTGATAAACCTATGATCTGAAGGTATAAAAATGAAATTGTAATTACGTTAAGGGCTCCAATAGGAGGAAAAGCTCCTGCTTTGGGAACAGGTCCAGTAAGAGGACTGTTCGAAGGCGGAGGAGGACGAGTTCCATTACTAGAAGCACAAGTATGATCAGTAAAAAGTGTTTTGATATCAGGGTTTGACCGTGGGTTCTTGCAAAGTTGATGCTGCCAGTTAAGACTGAAAATCCCAAGAATATAAAATTTTACAAAGACGGCCATAATAATCACTAAGCAAATAATTGCAAACAGGTAATGAACAGAAACAGCAACATTCAAAGGGATAAAAGAGGCTCAGACATATAAAAAAGGTGAAAATTTATAAACAAAAACCCTAAAACCTTTGATTTATCAGTGTCCGCAATCGTGATGCTTTGAATGTGGGAAATGTAAGTTTCTCACGAAACAATGGATTTGCCTCGATGAGCTTCTTAAGTTCAACTAGCATTATACTTCGTGCTAATTTCGTGTCCCCGTACTTAGAAAGTTGCTCATTCTGCCTAATGACACATGAAAAAGTGGTAAAAGCAGCATTAACAGAAAAAATGAAACTTGACATAAGTAAAAAATGAAATAATTAAGTGATTGCTGACTTTAGTACCTAAAATTGTCAAGAGTAAGTAGCTGGGTGATCTCCTTAAACAGTTCTTCATTAAAAGATGCAAACACCTTGAGATCCTTCACAAGAATATCAACCGCTTTTGCTCGATCATGCCTAAGAAATGTCATATGATGTAGAAAAGAGTGGCATAATATTATCATCTACAAACGTGGATGCTCATCAAGAGATACGGAAATAGCTCTACTATAAGACTCACCTATCAAGTGCTTCCAGATATTTTTGTTTTCTTATTTCAAAGAAAATCTTCATTGAGTAGCGGTTGTCCTCAACCTTAGTGAACCCACATAAGTATCGTTCAACTTCATCCCATTCACCTGCTTGAACTTGATCTTCAAAGTATTTCATATTGAAGAAGAAACTAGACTCTTGTTCCAACCTAAATATATAAATACACATCCAAAATAAGAACAAGAGCCACACAAATGAAGCCATCAAGTGTCCCTTGACATATTGATAAAAAAATGTCACTTATTTGGTTGCCAAGATAACTTAGGAAAGTAAGTAAACTAAGGAAAGTAGTTTGATAGTCTTAAATTAATGTTCTCTGTTGACTTGGCTGTGAATTTGTGAGCAAATGAAGATTCAGCATTTTGATCCACTTTCATTCTCTTACATTTCATCAGCAACAAAACAAAATTGAAAATTGAAAGATAGAATGAGAAATCCACATACTTATGGACTGTTTCCTTGAACTTCTCCTCATCCAGGAACTGCAAGATTAAGAAAACCAGTTCCCGACTCAAGGATGACATGGCTCCCACGCCTGGTATCCCCAACCACTCCAGCGCAAATATCCAGTATAAACCAAGAAAAACAGAGTAGGACGACACCCAACACCAAAATCCAAAACTCTGACCCTTCCGTTTGATGATACCCCCGTCAAGAATGCAAACCTCTTCAATTCTACCAACTTCTACACAAGCTTCCAATTTTGCCAAGGCCAAAATAACAGCATTCCAGCAGTCCTTGTAAATCTCTTTGCAACCTTTTTCACATTCACGAATACCCAAGTTCTATCACTTCGTCAAAGACCTCCCATAACACTCCAACCAACAAAATTATTCCCCAAAGATTTGAAATTTGACGATAAGAAATAACAGATCACAACAAACATGCTAAAAATGGCATCGCAACGAGTACAATCAACAATGCCAAAACACTTTCACTTCCTTACTCTTACACCTTCAAGACTCACATGTACCAGTTAGCACACAAAGCTACCTTGTTGGCCCTTCACGATCATGTACCAAAACAAACACACCCTCTTGCTCAATTTCCGAAAACTTGTCACCAAATACAGTCAAAACCCATAATGGAACATACCACAACCACAACCACAAGCCAAAGCTACCTTGTCAACCACAAATTCTTGTAAATGAGACCTCAATTTATAAAATCCCAGCACAAATAATAAGTACAATAACATAACCCAAATAATACATAAACCAGTACCACTTCTGTGTCTCTCTCTCTACAATTTGTTTTTCTGGCTACAAACCACAGGAATGAGAGTAAATAAAATTACTGGTAATATCTTCCAAAATGAGATATCGCAGATCTAACTATATGAAAACCCATTATTGTGTTCAAGTGAGGAGAGAGAGAGAAGAGGCGGCCTTACTTGTGACCCGGAAGGTATAAAGCTAGGGTTTTGGGTGAAAGAAAGAACCTCTTTTTTTCTCTGCAGTCTGCAACAAGAAGTCCTTCCTAGTACTGTACCTTTCTCTCTCTATATCTCCTTTCCTTTTCTCTCTCTAGAAATCCTTTTTATATGTGGGCTGAGTTACAGCTTTCTCACCACAACTGATGTACTACTGCCTAATCAAGTGTCGCATTGATAAAGTGAAGAACTGTTACGGACAGGTTAAGACTGGCCAATCAAAACGTGAGGATCCGTCTACGTGTTGTGTTTTCATTGGCCAAGTTGTCTAACCCCAGAGATTCATTGAATACTCCTTAATTTGCTCTATAATTATTAATGGGTTAGCATTCACTAGTCCCTCTCTCTCTCTACTTTCCTCTTTTGAGTTGTCTGGGCACTTTCCTCTCTTTTTTTTTATCTAATATCTTTTTTTATTCAATCTAAATATTACATGTCTAAATTCATCTAATCTTATAATTCCACTGTATTTTTTTCATTTTATAATCAATGACCATAAATACCAAGTGAAAATTTATTAGTAAAATTTATTTTTTAATATAATAACAAGAAGACTTATAATCATATTCAGTAAATTTTATTTTTTAATATAATAACCAGCAGACTTTTTCTAGTATTTAAGTTTGTGGGCCATTTGTATATTTTTTTTCATTTTATCTTATTAAAATTGTTTCAATTATGTATTACTTTACTTTAGTGATAATGTCGGTTGTGCTTTGATGCCTCTAAATGGTTTTGACTCTCCTTAAATTTTTAAATAATTGTAACATATTTTAATCTCTTTTGACTGGCAAATGTTTATATTTTTCATTTTTAGAAAATAAAAAACAAATAATGTTTGATTTTTGTAAAAATAAATCTAAAAACAAAGTACCTATTTTGATATATGTTTGTTTTAAATACATTTTTTAACGGTAGAGTGGTGGCGACATGTGGTCGATAGTGGTGGCGATGGTGACTGGATGGAAAATGGTGGTGGAGAGAGATGATAGTAACATCGGTGATGGTGGATAGTAGTGGTACATAGTGATAATAATAATAATAATGACGATAAAGCACTGATTGGTGCTTGTTTTCAATTTTATTGTTTCAAAAAAACATTTTTTTTCTCAAAAAACTCATTGTGATTTAGAAACATTTTTGAAAAAGAAAAAGTAAAAGTAACATCGAAATGTTACTAAACACATTGTCTTTTTTATTTTTACTAGATCATACACATGTGTTTTGCACGTGAATTTTTTGAGTTATGGTTTTATTTTTGAAATAATTAAATAAATATAATAGCAAATATTTACTTATAAATCTAACTTTTTGAATATTTCTATTATATAATTTGTGTAATTTGTCATGGACATAACCCTACATATTTACAGAACAACCGAATTTTAATTTTTATTGTTTTATTTTCTCTTAAGTTTGATGAATTACGTTCTTGTAAATCTCTACCCTTAAAGTTTATAACTTTGCACATAAAGTTAATTATTTAGATTAATTTTATTTGTAACATCATAGTAATAATACAAATATATTTTATAGTATGTGAGTATATATAACCAAAAAGGATCACATACACTTATTAAATTATGAAAAATACGGAAGTGAACTATTTTAAGTAGGGGTGGCAATCAAGTCGTGTTGTGTCGGGTTCGTGTCGTGTCGAACATTAGTCGTGTCGAACATTAGTCAACCCTAACTCAACCCATTTAACTAATCGTGTCGTGTCGAGTTGACCTGTTTATTCTCGTGTCGTATTCGTGTTTGTATTCGTGTTGACCCACATTAACTTTGAATAAAAAATTTAACTCTAAAATTTTATTTTCACTTAATTGAATTTCTCCTCATATTTTTTCTACAAACTAAAAATTAACCTAATAATAATAAGCAATAATATCTTTTTTTATGCAATAATTATGTCAGTGCTTCATAAACAATTACAAATAATTAAATACTAATTAAATAATTGATTAGTATTTATTTAATTAGTATTTAATTAGTAATTAAATACTCATTAAATAATTAAATACAAAGAAATAATTAATATTTTATTTTTTTAATACTAATTAAATATCTTAATCGTACATTTCGCAACCAAATTAAACATTAGAAGTAATGGAAAAAACAAGCTATCAAAACATGAAAACTCATACATGCAACGAAAAAGTCAGGATAATCTCTTTCGAGTTAAAATTTTCGTGTTGACGGGTTAAGCGGGTTGAACCCGAACACGACCCATTAACATTTCGTGTTGACGGGTCGTGTCATACACGGGTTCGTGTCAAAAAATTGTCAACCTAAACCCATTTATTTGTGTCGTGTTCGTATCGAATTATCGTGTCGTGTTACCAATAAACATACTTAAAGAGGATTTATTAAAACTAAAAAATAAAAGTGAAGAAAATGAAAAGTAAGGGTTTGATAATATTATCTAAATTATATTGAAATAAATCTTATATTAAACAAGACTCTAGTACATTTATGCAATTTTATTTGAAAACTCATGAACTTGTCATCAATTAACAAAAATCAATAGAAATAAATAATAGTAAATTTAATTATTTTATCAATTTATTTTTATTTAAAAAAAAAGAATATGAAAGACTTCAGTATTTGTAATATTAATGAAGTTTTATTAATATAAATTCAATATTAATAATGTTAGTAATGTGAGAGTAAAGTTGCCTAATTAAAAGTTTAACATCAATCTTGTATTATTAATATGAGTTTCTAAATTAAATAAGACTAGTATTGTTTTTATATATTGTTTTAGGGTTAAAGTAGTTAATAAATTTTTTTTCTTAAAAGTGTACTTTTATTAGTGGTGTATATATATATATATTATTTTAAAAAATGAAAACAAAAATGAAAAATCGAAAACAAAAGTGAATACCAAATGAAAAAAAAAATGTTACCAACCGAGCACAACGTAAATTGCCAACATGCTATTTAGACAGTTACCAATAGTTTGCATTTTTTGTTGGTGACGATTTGAATTGTTTTCAAAAAATGCTTGATACTAATTTTAAAATATCTAATATCTCATAATAATTTTGCTCATATAAAACAAAAAAAGAGCAAAAAATACAAAAATTTAGTATATGAGAAAGATTATTTCGACTTTCCCTCTTTGGGCGTCCAGGTTGTGTGGAAGGCGATTTAATTATAGAGCATATTCATGGGTTGGGAGGAACATAGTTTATTTTGTGACGCCCCAAATTTTTGGGGGCCATTTATAAGTCAATTGATAACTCATTAACTCGTGAAAATACACATGAACGTCAGTTAATCCGACACCACGGCATCTCATCTCCCTTACCGGAATTTTCTAAAAATATATAATATATTTTCTTTTAACTGAGTGACTCATCTTAGGTCTCATATACCATCATTGGTATTCCATTAATGTCCATTTATACTCTCGGGATGAAGGAATGCATAGCCCAAAAGCTTGTGGAAGTAAAACAAAAAAATAAAAATAAAAATCTGTGAAAGCGTACCAGTACGATGAATTTTTTGGACAGTGTCGTACCGGTACGCGTACTGGTACGCTCTGTTCGGATTTTTCAGTTTCACTTGTTTTTCATTTTCAAATCATTCCAAATCTTATCATTTTCATCACAAACATGTATAATGAAATTTTCTATAATATACATGATCCCTATAAAATTTTATTACAAGTATTCAAATATTATTACAATATTTACATGTCAAAAATCATTTTTAACCAAAAGTTTACAAAACTTCAAAGTTAAAGGTCATATGCTGGTATCTCTTCACCCTTGAGGCCCCAAGTGAGAGTCATCTCCGGGCGTGTATCCTCCACCTGAAATGTGTCCCGTATAGGGTGAGCAACGCTTAATAGAGTATCTTTTACAGGGGCTACTTTTCAACCTAAATGCACATGAAATGTTCGCATGCAAACAAGCCACAAATCATAATATTTCAACCATGAATATGCATTCAATGTTGGGATTTACCATGTCATGCTATAGAATGAGGTGAGACTAACTCATGCATATCAACTCGAGCCCTTCCCAACTCCTCAACACGTGCAAGTGTTAATGTGTTCGAATCCACCATTTATGTTGAACAACAAATGGTATTAACTAATCTAGGGTCTTTTGTATGGGGTCGATGTTTATGGGCTTACACCAAGGCTCTCCAACCCACTCGGAATTCATGAATTTTCACCAAGAGCTCCGCGTACACCCACACACTTCATGAACGAAGCCAAGGGAATGCCTATCCCAAATTCCCAATTCACGGGGGCTTGCACCCGAAGGATCTTTTTGCCCTTTTTTATTATCTCAACCCTAATTACCATGCAACCCGTGTGACTCGATCATATTTTCGACCAAGCTTAATCGAGCCTACTCGCCCTTCACCAAATATGGTGTAGACGACAACCATGCACACACCCATGACGATGACCACAAATGCTATGTTCCGTGCAATGTACCATTGCATGTTTATTACCATGTTCAATATGTAATGAATGTCATATAAACAATTTCAACACATTTCATATATCCCATGATAAAATTATATCATAAGTATATAACTCCTATAATTTTTCACAAATGTCAATATAATACAAGCATATATATACATCGACAATTTTTATAACACAATATTCAAGCATGTTATCACAATTTTTATGTCAATAACATACTTAATCACAAAAGAACCATGTAACACAAGACATGCCCGCATAACACAATTTTTCAAGGAAGTGCACAAGTCAGTTACACATTCCAAAAGTGAAAATAGAATGCATTCTACCCATTTTACCCATTCAACAACAATAGGCGAGGGATATGCAATCCCATAAGCCTAACCCTTTCTTAAGGGTATTTTTAAGTCAGAAATGAACCAAAGTAGGAAGAACCCTACTTCACTTGGAGTGTGGAAAATTTCAAGAACACCTCTCAAGTCCAAAACCTTGATTTCTCCAAAATCTCGTTTTTGAAATCTCGTTCTTGGTACCTACGCATAGTCCTTATTGAGAAGAAAAATTTTAAGTTTTGGCTCAACGGAATCCGTCGATGGAACTCCGAGAATCACAAGGAGAAGTCTTGTTTTCTCTCTTTTCCCTCCCTCTTTCACTCACACGTTGGAGGCTGATCTTCAACAGATATTTTGTGTCAAAATATCAAATTTAAGTCCCTATTTATAATTTTTAAGGCTTAGCTTAGATCGCGCCAAGTGTCCTCTACTTGTTCAGGTTTGTTTTCACCCTGAAACGATTTATTTCATTCCGGTTTAAGTTCAAATTAATTTTATTTAAACTTTTATCCAATTTTAAGTATATTTTATAAAATTTATTTGTGGGGAACTTTGTGAAGTCAATCGCCACCCAGCCACCTCGAACGACGTGCAAAAATTCGATTATCTCGAAATTCGATAAAATTCGTCTGGGTGATTAGAATTCGTGATACGAATCTAACAACGAAGTTCGTTGTGTCTTATGAGCTCTAGATAGTACGTATTTTAATTCTGCATTATAGTGGTAAAATGACCATTTTATCTTTTTGCAAAAAAAAAAATCTTGGGTTTTACATGTTTGACACACTAGACTAGATTAATGCTAGTTGTTAGTGGGAAAAAAATATAAGTTGACAAGATGTGTTCACTCATGTAATTAGAAATTAACTATAGTGTGCGACGAGATGCAACAGAGTTATACTCCTCTTGCATATTTGCCCCTCCACCGCATGCCGACATTAGACCCACCCTCCTCTACCCATGTCAATAGCAATAGCCCCACCCTTATTTTTTAAAATAAATAACCCCGCCATTCATCCTCGTCATTTTATTTGTTTGTTATTGTTCGGGGATGACAATAGATTAGAAAAAATAATTAAATATCAAATTGTAGAGAATTGAATGTGAGATTAGATAAATTTTAGATATAAAAAAGCTCAACTAATCTTTATTTTTTTGGTAAGTAATTAAACTAATCATTGTCCAACAAGACATTTATAGATACAAAAAAAAAGGTAAAAATATAAGAATTGTGAGATAATTTGGTCCGAAACAAGCATGTAATGTAAAATGAAAAAATTTGGAGATTAAAAATTGGAGAGTTTTAGTTCGAGTCGTCTCACAATGTTTTAATACGACTGACAATACTCTATATATTGTCACTCAACACATAAAAATAATATTAATACTACACAATAGTTTTTTTTTTCTTGTTAGCTCAGCTCACAGCACAGCACTAACAAGGTTCTTTATGTAGTTGCATCAACTCCAAATCACTTCAACAGGACACTTCAAAATCCTACCACTTGCTCTAGATTAATATTCTAGTATGTTATAGATCACGTGTATCATTAACTAAGTTAGTTATAACTAACTATAGTTATTACTAATCATGCTTAGCTTAGATCTGAATCAACTTTGTATATAAATAGTTGATGTAATCACACTTTTGGAATGTAATGACAATCCTGTTTAAATTGCTTTGTCTTCTTCCTCAAACATATGTATTATTACTCCAATAATAATTGGATATGTAACAAAAAAACATAAACGAGACATACAAAATTCCAAATAAAGTAATTTAACTAATGACCACCGCCCTTGGTGTTGAACTTTAAAGTTGATAGTTCGAACTTTGTCGTCCTCCCTCTTAAATAGTGTATAACCCCTTCCAAATAAAAATAAAATAAAATATAGACAAAAAAAGTATACAGGGATGTCAGTCTAATAATTTGAAAAGAAAGGACCTACAAATGTAAGCTCACATTTTCGAGTAAATATTGAATACAACGGTGATATCATATCACAATTGATGACATGGTATCACTAACTAATAATAAAATCCTAAATAGGAAAAGTGAACCCCACTTGGACTTACATTGCAGGAGGGTGAGAAGTTATTTGTTTACATGACAGGGTAGTTATTAATTTTTGTCGGGTCTATGTGCTTATTTATTTTAAGCATATTTTCTTGTTGTGGCGACATCACCATAGTCTATATCTCCAATGGGGGTGTATGTTTTTTTTACTTGCGGACAAGCAGTTTGTAATTTAGTTGTCTTACTGTGTTCTCGGGGCTCTTTTTTTATATACACATACCTCGACAGTGGGAAAAATTGATCTGTTTATGTAGATATGTCAGTCCATTGGCAAGGATTGGCTATGTGGTGGAGACTGATTTGGTTATTATGTAGCCAGGTTATGAAAGTGGAAACTAATATGACTAAGGATGTCAAGATGTACGCTTATTATTATTATTTACACATGATCACTTATAGGAGTAAGAAGAGCGAAACTCGCTAAAAATATCGAGGACTTGTAGATGTGAGTTCTGCACATGCCAAGTTATCTTATGTTTTTTAGTTAAAATGGTGCTTATTGAGAAGAAAAATTGATGGTAAAAGATTTGGGATCACAGCAGGAACAAGACACCCTCAAAACAAGGCTTTGTGTGTTGCTAGTTGTTTTTCACAAGGTTCTCTGCTATTAAACAAGTGTAAGGGAAAGAGCTCTCCCCTCAATTTAAATTTGTCCACTGACGGTTTACTCTTTATGTTGCACAGGTCTGCACAAATAGGTTGCTATGAGCTAGCATGAAACTCTTGGCTGTGCAGTAGCACAACACAATGCATCAATGAATAGGGTATATTATTTGAGCAGGTTCTTGATTTTTCCAGGTTTTGGGTGGCTTGCTATCGGTAAGGTAAGGATATGCCACTTAGGTCAAGTGTTACATTCAAAGTTTTCCTTGTTTTGGTTCTGGAGTTGCATTGAATTACATCAGTCTCTGAGTTTGATCCCTTCGCCAAAAAGACATTATACTTCAAGTGCTCTCACTTTTTAATTGATATTGAAAGGAAGGCTTTGTAGAGATAATTCTGTTTCTGTGAAACAGGAAAAAGCCACATGTTTTCAAACTAAGCAGATAAAGCATAACAGTTAAGGGGCCATTTCTTTTACTGTGTCATGGCATTCATAATTTCCATATGCCATTATACTAAGAACACAGATCAGCGGTGATTTTTAGGGGACAATACATGGTATTTTGACTTATTATGGAGTATATTTCTGTGTTCATCCTTGAAAACAAGCGGTTGTATTGCAAATCCATGTGAAAAGACCCGGGGTGTTATAGACATCTTAAAACATTGTGGTTAGAAGTGGAGTA
>CM042186.1:46931752-46969036 GCA_023539305.1 Ilex asprella | reverse complement strand
TGGACAATTTTGGATGAAATGAGACGGTAAGATTATTGTAGATTTTAAACAAAATGGATGTTTTCTTCAATACTCTATTTTGGCAAACATAAATGGAAGCCAACCATGTAATGGATTTTTCATATACTCCTGCTCTAATGAAAATATGTGAAGTTTGGTGTTGAAATTTTTGCTGAGAGAAACTGTGGTAAAAGCCTTGTCTTTCTTTGTGCATTTTCCATATTGTACAAGGAAAGGCCGGAAACATTTGAAGGGAGAAGTGCCACTTTGTAACTTTCTTCCCTCCAATCAAGCTACAGAGCTATAGCCATGAGTAAAATCCAGGAGAGAAGGGACAATCTCATGAGAAAAGGGCGAGCAAGTGACAGATTGGTAGAAAAATAGTTAGGCCTTCGGAGTGATCAGATCAACCCATCATTCTTCCCTAAGTGAATCATTGCTTATTCGTATACGTTGGAACTTAATTAGGAGGATGACTACGAGAATGAGAGGTTTCTGTCTTTTGTTGTACAACGCCAAGGCTACTAAAATTTTAGGCAGGAAGGACCATAAGCCCTCCATCATGGAATGGTGGTTTGACATATTGTAAGAATCATAGTCCACCTGTTGGCTTCACTCTGCTTACTCTCGGGTTGGAGTAGGCCTATTCGAAAGCTAGTCTTTCTCATGCCAGTTGTTTTGTATTCTCTTTGTTGTTTTCAAGTTTTTATCTCAACCCATGTTTTTTTTTTAAAACTTATATCCAAAAAAGAGTTGTTGTCAAACTACTTTTTAAACTCGGACACTTTTAAAAACGTCAGTTGGAATGACCTTTTTATACCAAAAAGACGTCATTTAAACGTTTTTCTAAAAACGTCACTTCAACCAACGTTTTAGGAAAACTGTTATTTTTTAAACAAGTCACAAACGTTGGTCCGACCAACATCTTTTTAAAGAAGTTGGTTCAACCAACGTTTCTTTAGTTTCTTAAAAACTTAAATAATTGTTATTGTATTTGTGCAACAATTATGATGGATCGATGTTTATGCTTTCTTGTTTTTTATTGTAATTGTTGTTGTAATTGTTTTAGGTTTTAGTGTTATTGGTTTATTGTGCTATTAAATTGGTGCATGTTATTTAATTGAATTTTTAAAATGATCTAAAAATTAATAACTACGGCCCCGTTTGGTAACGTTTTCGTTTTTCATTTTTGAAAAACGAAAAACGGAAACCAAAAACGACTTTTTTTTTGTTTTTGAAAATCGCCCCTCGTTTATCAAACGATGACAAAAACGGAAAACATAAACGGTTACCAAACGAGTTTTTTTTCTCGTTTTCTCTAAATATCAAAATAAAAACGAAAAACGAAAAATTTAAACGTTACCAAACGGGGCCTACAAAAGTGGTCACCCGATTTCTTACTTGATTTCCTACCCGATTAATTTGGCCGGAAGTTGGGTAAGAATACCACACTTGATCGGGTAGGGTAGGTCAAGAAAAAATTCTTCCGCAAAGTATCGGGTAGGAAGACGAAATACCATATTTCCTTCCTACCTGTAAGGTAGGGTGAACACCCCTACTTGTAATATTATCTACTTACTATTTATGTGTTGTACTGAACAAATTCTAATTGACTCAAAAGAAAATTTATAATCAGACCTTTCAAATTGCTATGTAATCAACTTTGATATAGACCTCCATACATATATTTAGATTGTAGAAACATGTATCATAATTGCATTCTCCTTGCTATAAATTTATTACTACTCCTTCATTTCATTTGGGGCCATTTAGAAAAGAATTTTATGTATAGAATAAAAAAGAAATATAAATTTGGGACTTGGGAGTAGAAAGAAAGTAACATATAGTTGGAAGGGGGATTGGGTTTTTGGATATGAGGTCATTGCGGTAAAGGTTGAAGACAATGAAGGCCTGCTGAATAGGTGACTCTCTGGCACTTGGTTCCCCTGAAGGTTTGCTAGAATATAGACCGTTTTTCCATGGTTTACTGTTTATCCAATTTTTAGTCCAAATGAATACAGCATGACATGAATTTTAAGATGAGAACTTTGTTACAAACTTACAAGTAACACATTTGGTATTTTCAACTGACTGCAGGACGGAAGAATTATATATGGATCGTTACTGTTGTTGTGGTAATTGCATCATATATGCTTATCTTGAGCCTATTGTTCTACAGAAGGAGAAAAATTAGAAAAGGTATATCTCTCACTAATTGTAGACCTTTTCTATTTGAAATTTCTCATAATCCTTATTGTTATTCACAATAATGAAAAAGCCGCTTTGGTACACAAGGAAGGAGAAAGATCTACTCGAACTAATGACACTCAGTGGGCAGATGGACACACACAAACTTGAAACTGACGGCAACAATGTACATGATCTTAATGTATTCAGCTTTGCGTGTATTACCGCTGCTACAAATAGCTTCTCATCAGAAAATAAGCTGGGAGAGGGTGGCTTTGGACCTGTTTACAAGGTACACTTACAAGAAATGTTGTTTAAGTACTTGCTACTGTTGTACCAGCTGATGTTTTACATACATACATTTATTGACCCAGATTTTTTTTTCCTTTTGCCCTTTTTCAATGTTATAAATCTATTGCATATGTATGAACTTACAGAACTTAATTTCCAGGGGAAATTGCCTGAGGGTAGGCAAATAGCAGTAAAGCGACTCTCACAACGGTCGGGACAGGGGTTAGTTGAGTTCAAAAATGAGCTCATACTCATATCTAAACTCCAGCACAAGAATCTTGTTAGGATACTAGGTTGTTGCGTTCATGGAGGTGAGAAGATATTAGTCTATGAGTACATGCCCAACAAAAGTTTGGACTATTTTCTCTTCGGTGAGTAACATCCAGCATTTCATGTTAGATTAAATGTTATCGTAATTTGCTCAGAACTACAATTTAGCACCAGCATTTCATACTGAATTTTGAGGCAGATCCAACTAAGCGAGAACAATTAACTTGGGAGAGACGTTTCCACATCATCGAAGGGATTGCTCAAGGACTTCTCTACCTTCATATATACTCACGATTGAAGATTATCCACAGAGATCTAAAAGTTAGCAACATCTTACTTGATGAAGACATGAACCCAAAAATTTCTGATTTTGGCATGGCTAGAATTTTCAAGCAGAATAGATCAGAAGCAAATACAAAAAGGGTTGTTGGGACATAGTAAGTGAATTGATCTGTGTTTTAGTTTTTGGTGAAGTTTACTTAATGATCAATCTGCTCTCTGAGCTTTACTGTATGGTTTCAGCGGTTACATGGCTCCAGAGTATGCCATGGGGGGCATTTTCTCCATCAAATCTGATGTCTACAGTTTTGGAGTTTTGATGCTTGAAATCCTGAGTGGTCGGAAGAACAGTAGCTTCTACCATGTTGATGGCCCGCTCAATCTAGTGGGATATGTAAGTAATATAACACTCACTTCAATTTTGCTTCTCTCTATAGTTACAATTACATGACAAGTTAACACAAATTGAACGAGACAAAAATGAATTGAGTTTGGGATTTTAAAGTGTGAACAGGTTGACACAATTAACATGTTTATTAAACAGGTTGCATCGGGGTTTTTAACTGACCACGTTGGACATGTTTATGACACAAACATAAGGATAGTTCGTAACAGGAATATGATATACCACATGAATATAGATCATGGTGTCTGTCTTACATATCAAATTTTGTTTATGTATTCTTCATGTAATAGTATGATCTGTTCAAGCCATTTATACCATAGAACTGCCCTACGGTGACATGTAATTTATTAAATGACTAATATACATTGATCGTGTTACATCAGCTGCATGACAGTTGACAAACATAAACCATTTTGAGACTACTCGATTGCCACCCCTAAAAACGTGCTTTCCAACATTCTAACTGGGCAATTCTTTCTGCTGCAGGCATGGGAGCTATGGCAGAAAGAAGCTGCACTGGAGCTGATGGATCCAATGCTAAGTGGTTCATGTATCACAGAGCAACTGAGAATTAGATGTATTCACATAGGCCTTCTATGTGTAGAAGATCGTGCACTTGATCGGCCTACCATGCCAGATGTTATTTCCATGTTAACAAATGACAGTATGACACTGCCGATGCCAAGAAAACCGGCATTTTTGACAAGCAATGCGGTTGAAGAAGATTTACCCAGAAATGATCAGCCAAAGAAATATTCAGTGAATAGGCTCTCCATTTCTGCAATGGATGGAAGATAGGGGTATTGCGTTTTGTTACTTCGTTTAGAAAGCTAATTGTAGTAAAGCTTTTATGGATCGGCAAAAATATCATATGCACATAAACATGAATCTCCTCGTTGGGTAGCGGTATGTTTAAGCAGAGAAAGTCAAGTTCTAGCGCACGACAAAATCCTATCTTTCGGGGTAAGTTAGTTACAGACAGTGTTGTGAAAAGCGAGCCTAGGCGACGAAGCGAAGAAACAAGCCTAGGCGACGAAGCGAATAAATGAGCCAAGCGAAAAAAAGCGAACGTCTGCAGTTTTTTTATTTTCTTCTCTTCCTCCTCCTCCTCCCCCTCCTCCTCCTCCTCCTCCTTCCTTAACATTAACCAAACCCTAGGAGAGATGATGTTATATGTGTATATATATAAAATAAATTGATTGATTCATTTAACAGTATCATATGACAATATGTCTTATTATGAATAGATGATGTTGAATGCTCACTTTTGATGTGAATGTTTTGTTAATCAATTTGCTTGGTTAATCAAATTAATTAATCAATTTGCTTTATGTTCTATTTGATTAATTAATTTGCGAGTACTCTATTTAGTGATGATATTAATCAATCATGGTGGAAGTCGAACTCACATTTGCTAGCTTTACATTTAAATGACGTGATTATGCTAATTGATTATTTTTAGAATGCAATAATGTTCAATATTTAATATCTTGTCTATTTAAAATTTGTTAATGTTTATTATTTTGGTTGCATTGAAATATTTTGTACTTGTAAAGTTAAAACTTAAATATTTAGGAGTAATTAAAGTATCAAACTAAAATATTTACTTATTTTTTATATTGTTCGCTTTGCTTTGACGAAGCGCTTGTTTTGCTTCTCACTTCTCGCTTCTCACCTAGGCCTTCAAGAGACCGATTCACTTCGATTCGCTTTACACCTTGAATAACACTGGTTAGAAATATCTTTCCTATTCAAATAGAGCAAACAGATCATAGTGAAAGTCAAAAAAAAAGTTGTGGATTACTACAGGTTACAGGTTATGTCACTGAGAGAGAGTTTGTTACTGTGTTTGTGCCATTAGTTCTTGGGGATTACAGGTTATGTCACTTTCACCACAAAAATTCACTTTACTCTGAATAGTTTATTTTTCGCATGTTTATCTAGTTTGGCTTTGAAGAAGCAATCTTGGCCTCCTCCTAGTTGATCAAATATGATTTTGAATCTTCTCCAATATATCTTGTCTCAATTTTCGTACATGATTTATCTTAAAATCAAGTATGATCCATTGTATTGAAGTGGGTCTACTAATAAACGGTCGGTGATTAATGTGAAATTTATATAAAGTTTTTTTAAAGAGATCAAGAAGACGATCTCATTCTGCTTTTTAAACAACGTTTATTTCGTACTTGACTTATGAGCTCGTGTAGTACTTGTCCCTATCTCTAAAAAGGTTTATTCACTCTATTCATTGTCTTCTAAATGAGCATTCAAGTGAGCGAGTAAAAACCTTCCATTTAGTGGCTTTCCCCCTTTTCGCTCATTCTACTCTTTCATTTTCGCTTAAATTTGCCCAGTTTGAGGATTAATTAATTAGATACCTAAAAACTATAATATTTTCTATGAATAGCTAGTCCGAAAAAGAATTGGCCATTCAATCTTGTGAACTAATTGACATCAAAAATGGAGAAAGAGATACGAACAAAAAGAAATAACCAATCGATACAAAAAAATGAAATCATTTTGTTTTAATAGAGGTATGAGAAATAATTAGGGGCAATGAAGTAAGTGAAATAGTTGGATTTTGCGAGTTGTTCCAACCACGGCTGAATGTGATTTTAAGAATCGAACGAGAATGAATACCTCAAAGAAGAGTTAAGACCAATTCCCATGAAATATACTATGTGCTAGTAATTTTCTAGTAGTGCTACCTATTGATAAAAAAATAGATATATAGAAGAACTTTTCGACGTTCCTGAGAGTCTAAGACTCTCATAGATGGTAGAGCATAGAAAATATCGTTCGATGTTTAGAAAATTAGCAATTTTGTTTGAAAAGGTGGGTTGAGAATGTTTTCCACTTAAATCTTTTTTTTTTACCTACAACAATGTATAATTATTTCAATCAACCACCAAATGACAAATAAAAACAATTCGTTTATAGTCAAGGAGAAAATACTCGTCAATGAGTAAAGAAAATTCCAAAAAAGAGTAACAATCGAACCCTCAAAGAAAGGGTTATAAGAAATCAAGTTTTACTTACAGCAAAGATTGACCACTTTGTATTTAATAATAAGATTTTGAAAGAATCAATAATAATCATCCAATTGAAGAACGAATTTGAAACACTGATGATCGATCAACCTCTCCATATATTAGATTACACGTGCATGTTTATGGCTAAATAATCACCAAATGTTCATAATTAAGGAGCAATATTGTGGCAAAAAAAGAAAAGAAAAGAAAAGAAAAGAAAAAGTGGAATCCCCCAAACAACTTTGTTGAAATCTTACAAATTACAATCACCCCACAATTCTTTTCTTCCTCCACATGGTTACTATTATTCCATTCCAACCACCCCACAAATTTTTTAATTCTTTTTTTTACTTTTTTTTATGATTTAAATTTTGTAAGGTTAAAAGTTATAGATTATTGGTCCCTCCACAAATTTTCCTTTTTCACACTATAACTAAAGCAAAGTATATAAGTTTTTGTGTCAAAATTAAAGTTTTATTTCTCATATTCACCGAGTGGTTTCTCTTTTAATAAAAATGTACTAGCAATGACCGCATGTTTGAAAACACTTTTTAATACCCAAAATTGAACATTAATCGTACAATATTTTATTTTATTTTTCTTTTAATTATGCAATTTAAAATTAAATGAAAAAAAAATAAGAAAAAGTGAGGAAGAGAGAAGAGAGGTATATGTGAATATTGTTTAAATAACGGCCACAATTGTAGCGCGTTTTGGAATAGGGGTGGCACTGGCTGCTTCTATTGGAAAGAAAGATTATTGCAGTTTGATCAAGATTACCGTAGTGCTACACCCGATACTTACATTCTTATTTCAGGACCTTCAAATAAAAGTATGTTCATAAACATACACCATGAGCTAGTATTCTCTACCTCCATATGTATTGAACTGAACAGATTCTAATTTTTTGAACATAACAGATTCTAATTGACTCAAAAGAAAATTTTGAATCAGACCCTTCAAATGCTACGTACTAGACATTGAAATAGACCCTTCATATGCATGTTTGGATTGTGGTTGCACTCTCTTTGGTATAGATTTATCATTCCTACAATCATGTCATTTTGGGTAAAATTGACACCCCTAGTAGAGAGAAAACATCGAGGGGTTGTTGGATATGAGATCATTGCAGATTAGGTCGAAGACAATGGAGTTCTGTTTGAGTAACTGACTCTATCACCATCTGCACCCCCCCCATCGCAGCACCACCATTACAGCACCACCATCGCAAAAACACCATCGCAGCACCACCTGATGGGTCAAGCCCAGAAGGCCCAAAATTATATTGAAGCCCAGTTGCAATTAAAAGTTCAAATCTATAAAGGCCCCACAGGCCAATGAGATCCAAGCCCAGTCAAGTTTTCCATCAGCTCAGCTACAAGAATCCAGAGAACACTCAAGACCCCTTACTCACACTGGAATTGTCAAAGGGAGACCTGGTCTTGTGGGGAGCTCCTCAACAGTCATACTCGTTGAGAAGAATTTGTCAATCCCACCAGTGTAGCTAAGTAGTTACCACTTAGTAGCTCCAATCTGTTAGAAGCTAAGTATAAAATATAAGTCTCACCAACACTTGGGGGACAAGACACTCTACGAAACTTAAAACTCCTTCTCCTCTCCATTCTGTAGCTCTCCGTTCTTGTTATTCACCGGAATCAATAAAATATCGACAACTCACTGTCATTTCAGAGTGGACGTAAGTCGTATTGGCCGAACCACTATAAATTTTCTTTACTTTAATTATTGCATTAGTTTTCAGTGTGCAAAATCGATTTTGTGCATCATCACCACGCAACACCAACCAGGATCACCCAACCATCGAAGCCCCAAATCCAAGCACCACCACCACTATCGATGCCCGCCCCATCACCACCCACCATCTGAAAGGCCCAACCCCAGCACCAAAATCCCCCAATCTGTACTACTGTTCCTCCATTGCACCGTTGACTGTTTCTCCACCACATCCGGTGAGAACTCTTTGAAAAATATTGAAATTATATGAAATGATTGAAATATAGAAATTCTATAAACTGACGTTTTTAGTTGAACCAAATCCAATTTCTTTCCCTCTTCTTTTCTTCTCTATTATTTCCTTCTTCCCCCAAAATCTCTGTGCCCTAACTTCATTTAGGCGACCCAGCAGCGACCACCACCACCCCTACACCTCTTTCAGGCGAGAAAGGTTAGGTTTTTCTTTTTAACTCTTGAATTGGTTATTAAACTTGCTGTGAAGTTTAAGAATTCTTTAGTTTTCATGTTTATTTAGAAAAATTAGTTGTTTACTTAATTTACAAATTGATTGTTTTAATTTCTAGTTGTGATTCAGAGTTTGAGCATTTCATAATGTAGAACTGATCTATTGAATGGAAAATGTGGCTGTTTTGTTACTTTTTCTGGAAAATGGGAGAGTTGAAGAGTGTTCAGTGCCAAATTTTCTAAAAAAAATGGGCTAAGGAAAAGAAATTAGATTAGCAGGGCTAATACTTCAAACGAAATTGGACTAAATGATAGTTGCTGGTCATATGCAAGAAGCGAATATCCACTTATGGGTTGGCTGCTGAAAGTGTGGTGGGAGGAGTAAATCCAAGTTTTGCTGCACCCTCCGAAGTTACCCATGAATCTCCCCTGAACTATTTTTTCTTTGATAGGTCTTCTTTCCTTAAAAAATAATTACCTGTGTGATGCATCTGCCTTTGTGTTTCTAAACTATTGTGAATTCTAAGATTACTACTTGATATTTCTTTCATGTGGAGATTTTTTGTGTGTGGGTTCCATGTTCTATGTAATTAAGGAAAGCACAGACCTCCATATGTACTTGATATGATAGCGTGGGAATGGAATGACTGATTGTATATTCATTGAGGTCAGTCAATTTTTAGCACACACTCAAATACATGGGCCCACGACTGTATTCTGCTTTGGGTATGGCATAGAAGTTTGTATGTTCATAAAGCGTGGCTGATTTGGGCTTCTGTTGTAAATGACTCCATCCATGAAGAGTAAGCTTTCAGCTCTGGGTGTAGAGTGGATGACTATTTAGCATTGGGAGTGGGCAAACATTGGCACTTGTTGTAAGTGTCTGGGCCCAGGACTAATAAGCATTCTGCTTTGGGCATTTAGTGGAGCATTTTATAGAGTCCTCAAACACTGGCACTTGGTTGTGAATGCTTTAGTCCAAAGCTAATAAGCAACATGATGATTAACTGCTAAGCAATCATACATCTGTATGGACGAAGGAAGCATTATGCTGTCTTGGCATGTCTGAATTTTTTGTTCATTTGTGCCATTTTGTGTGTGGTGTGCCTGGATCTGATGGGGGAATAGTTTTTCTTTCATGAGACATCGAGGGGCCCTTCTTGGAGTAAATCGCTTGGCATACAATATGACAATTATATGGATGCATAAAATCTGTGTTTTCAAAGAATATGACAATCAAGGTTTATCTATGACTGATAATTCTAGTGTCCTGGTTGCAGTATATTTTGCATGGATATTGAGTTGAATATTGAAATTGTTTTGAGTTTCAAACCGGCCACTTTTCTTTTTCATGGTCAGGGTTCTTGTTTTGAGAATAATGAGTTGAGTTTCTGTGGGGCATTCAGGAGTTTTGCCTCACAAGATGATTTATGGAGCTGAACTTAATGTCAATATTACTATTGTTGGTTTTACTATTGTTAGAAGTCTCATATCATGTGTTGCTTCTGCCCTTTGGTTTTTTCAATTAGCAGCCAAACAAAACAAATGATACACGCCTTTTTGACAGTCCGCTAGAGATTATTTTACATCTCTTTGTCCCTCCCTCTATGCCACTTCTGTTTTGGAAGAACAAGTTGGTTTCCAAATTGTTCGACGAATTGCCAGTGTGGAACAAATTTAAAACATGAAGTTTATGTTAGATTTGTTTCGGCTTGATGATGAGTGCTCGGTGATATTCATGAGTTAATTCCATGTTGCTTAAACTTAAATCAGTAATTTATTTTGTTATATTTGTTTGTGGCAGGTGTGGAAGGTACAAGACAATCGTGTTTCTGAATTCATGAGACAATTGTGTATATACAGCATGGATCCTTCTTGCTGCTTTCAAGTATGCTAACAAAGCGAATTTGTATTTCGGTCTTTACGCGCCTCACTCACCCAAATTCTTCATATTGGATTCTTCAGTATTCAACGTCCTCTGCTCAAACCCTCTCAAAACCCAACCGGCAAACTACAAAATTGCTTGTTTACTGCAACTCACAGATAACAAAAAATGGCCGAAACGGCAATATCAAAGAAGCCGTGTCGATTTTCAATCGCATGCCAACCAAAAACGTTATCTCTTGGACCGCAATGCTCACTGCATATGCTGAGAATGGGAAAATTCAGATGGCCCGTAAAGTATTTGATGAAATACCCCAAAAAAGTGTCGCCTCGTGGAACGCTATGATCACTGCTTATATAAAAAACAGAGTTGGGATTGATCATGTTTTTGATTTATTTTTTAAAATGCCGGTACGAAATGAGGTGTCTTATGCTGCAATGGTTACGGGTTTTGTTAATATAGGAAAGTTTGATAAGGCTGAAGAACTGTATGCTGAGACGCCTATGAATTGGCGTGATCCTGTTTGTTCAAATGCTTTGATAAATGGGTATTTGAAGATGGGGAAATTGGATCAGGCGGTTAGGGTTTTTGAGGGCATGGTGGAGAAAGATGTGATTTCTTGGAGCTCAATGGTTGATGGGTACTGTAGAAATGGAAGACTTGGTGAAGCTAGAGTGTTATTTGATAGGATGGAAGAGAAAAACGTGGTTACTTGGACTGCTATGATTAATGGCTATGTGAAAATGGGGTGTTTCGAAGATGGGTTTGGATTGTTTGTGCAGATGAGACGGGAAGATGTTGTAAAGGTTGTCTCGAATACACTGACTGTAATTTTTGAAGCTTGTGGAAGACTCGGTAGATATGAAGAAGGGTGTCAAGTGCATGGTTTGGTTTTGCGTATGGGATTTGAGTTTGATTTTTTCTTAGGCAATTCTGTTCTTAGTATGTATTGTAGGTTTGGTTGTATAGATGCGGCTAATAATGTATTTTGTACGATGAAGGAGAGAGATGTGGTTTCTTGGAATTCTCTAATTGCTGGTTATGTTCAGGCGGAAGAAATTGAAGAGGCTTATAAACTTTTCAAGGAAGTACCAGATAAAGATGTAGTTTCTTGGACGACCATGATTACTGGGTTTTCTAGTAGAGGGATGACAGGGAAATCCACTGAGTTGTTTAAAATGATGCCAGAGAAAGATGATGTTGCTTGGACTGCTCTTATTTCAGGGTTTGTGAACAATGGAGAATATGAGGAGGCTATCTGTTGGTTCATTGATATGCTTCTGCAAGCGGTCAGACCAAACCCTCTTACCCTAAGTAGTGTGCTCAGTGCTTCAGCTGGTTTGGCTACATTAAACCAAGGCTTGCAAGTACATGCTCATGTTGTGAAAATGGATATGGAACTAGATTTGTCCGTCCTAAATTCACTGATCTCGATGTATTCCAAGTGTGGAAGTGTAAATGATGCCTATAAGACCTTCCAAACCATCCCTTCCCCAAATGTTGTTTCTTTTAACTCGATAATTACTGGATTTGCCCAAAATGGGCATGGGAAAGAAGCACTTAATTTTTTTAAGAAGATGCAGGACGAATGCCAGGAACCCAACGAGATTACCTTTCTAGGCGTTCTTTCAGCCTGTACTCATATGGGAATGGTAGAAGAAGGATGGAAGTACTTCAAATCCATGAGATACTCATATAAGATTGAACCAGGGCCTGATCACTATGCATGCATGGTTGATCTCCTCGGGAGGGCTGGTTTGCTGAATGAAGCAATTAATTTTATCACTTCAATGCCATTGGAGCCCCATTCTGGGGTTTGGGGTGCTCTTCTTGGTGCAAGCAGGAACCATGTGCAGCTTGACCTTGCTAAACTTGCAGCTCAACATCTTTTTGAATTGGAGCCCCACAATGCGGCTCCTTATGTGGTTTTGTCTGACCTGTACTCTGTTTCAGGGAACATGAAGGATGAGGAACAAGTTAGAATAGCTAAGAAATTGAAAGGGATAAAGAAAAGTCCAGGTTGTAGTTGGATTATGGTGCAGGACAAGGTTAACTTGTTCCTTTCAGGAGACCGATCTCATGTAAAGTTTGAAGAGATCAAAAGCACATTATGGACAATTTTGGATGAAATGAGACGGTAAGATTATTGTAGATTTTACACAAATTGGATGTTTTCTTCTATACTCTATTTTAGCAAACATAAATGGAAGCCAACCATGTAATGGATTTTTCATACACTCCTGCTCTAATGAAAATATGTGAAGTTTGGTGTTGAAATTTTTGCTGAGAGAAACTGTGGTGAAAGCCTTGTCTTTCTTTGTGGTCTTCCTTTGTGCATTTTCCATATTGTATAAGGAAAGACCGGAAACATTTGAAGGAAGCAGTGCCACTTTGTAACTTTCTTCTCTTCAATCAAGCTACAGAGCTATAGCCATGAGTAAAATCCAGGAGAGAAGGGACAATCTCATGAGAAAAGGGCGAGCAAGTGACAGATTGGTAGAAAAATAGTTGGGCCTTCGGAGTGATCAGATCAAACCATCATTCTTTCCTAAGCGAATCATTGCTTATTCGTATACGTTGGAACTTAATTAGGAGGATGACCATGAGAATGAGAGGTTTCTGTCTTTTGTTGTACAACGCTAAGGCTACTAAAATTTTAGACAGGAAGGACCATAAACCCTCCATCATGGAATGGTGGTTTGACATATTGTCAGAATCGTAGTCCACCTGTTGGCTTCACTCTGCTTACTCTCGGGTTGGAGTAGACCTATTCGAAAGCAAGTCTTTCTCATGCCAGTTGTTCTGTATTCTCTTTCTTGTTTTCAAGTTTTTATCTCAACCCATGTTTTTTTTTAAATTTATATCCAAAAAAGAGTTGTTGTCAAACTATTTTTTAAACTCGGACACTTTTAAAAACGTTGGAATGACCTTTTTATACCAAAAGGCATCATTTAAACGTTTTTTTAAAAACGTCACTTCAACCAACGTTTTAGGAAAACTGTTATTTTTTAAAAAAGTCACAAACGTTGGTCCGACCAGCGTCTTTTTAAAGAAGTTGGTTCAACCAACGTTTCTTTAGTTTCTTAAAAACTTAAATAATTGTTATTGTATTTGTGCAACAATTATGATGGATTGATGTTTATGCTTTCTTGTGTTTTATTGTAATTGTTGTTGTAATTGTTTTAAGGTTTTAGTGTTATTGGTTTATTGTGCTATTAAATTGGTGCATGTTATTTAATTAAAAATTTAAAATGATCAAAAAATTAATAACTATAAAAGTGATCACCTGATTTCTTACTTGACTTCCTACCCGATTAATTTGGCCGAAAGTAGGGTAAGAATATCACACTTGATCGGGTAGGATAGGTCAAGAAAAAATTCTTCCGCAAAGTATCGAGTGAAAAGACCAAAGACCATATTTCCTTCCTACCTGTAAGGTAAGGTGAACACCCCTACTTGTAATATTATCTACTTACTAGATTGATCACTTCATATTTAATGATAAAATTTTAAAAGAATCAATAATAATCATCCAATTGAAGAACGAATTTGATACATTGATCGATCAACCTCTCCATATATTAGATTACACGTGCATGTTTATGGCTAAATAATCACCAAATGTTCATAATTAAGGAGCAATATTGTGGCAAAAAAAAAAGAGTAGAATATCTCAAACCAATGATCAAAATTTTGTTTCCGTCACTGATTCGTTTGGGTATTCAAAAATGTTTCGACCGTTCCGAAACAATATTTTAATTCTTGTCTCAAACAACCTTGTTGAAATCTTACAAATTACAATCATATTCTTTTCTTGCTCCACATGGTTACTATTGTTCTATTCCAACCACCCCACAATTTTTTAAATTCTTTTTTTACTATTTTTTTTATGATTTAAAATTTTTTAAGGTTAAAAGTTATAGATTATTGGTCCCTCCACAAATTTTCCTTTTTCACACTATAACTAAAGCAAAGTATATCAATTTTTGTGTCAAAATTAGAGTTTTATTTCTCATATTCACCCTTTACCGAGTAGTTTCTGCTTTAATAAAAATGTACTAGCAATGACTCCATATTTGAAGACACTTTTTAATACCCAAAATTGAACATTAATCGTACAATATTTAATTTTTTCCTTTAATCATGCAATTTAAAATTAAATGAACAAAAAAATAAAATAAGAAAAAGTAAGGAAGAGAGAAGTGAGGTATATGTATGAATTGATAAGATTGTCTGACAGTGGGGATTATGCAGTGAAAATAATGTTTTTGAGCAGAAAAAGAGTGGAATGAATTTTATGCCATTGAATCAAAATAGATAAAAATTGGATCAATTGGATCAATCTTGACCATTGTTAGGTCTTTATAAATTGAGAATTTAATTTCCTAATTGTATTATTAAATAGATTATTTTTTATGATCATTTTATTTTTGGGGGTCTATAGATGCATTGTAGTTTGTTGCCCAAAGGCCAAAAAAAAAAATGTTATTTGGACTTAAAATGTGTATTAGATAATTACAATCATTAAATAAGTAATGCATTTTAATAAATACTAAGACTTACAGTGAAATCAGTGATTGTGATTATCAAGTACATATGTTAAATTTATGTAATATTGCTAAAAAATCTAAGAGCAATGGTACATGGATTTAAAATATTGACTTAATTAATTATTATTATTAATTTAATTATGAGTCTTAATATTTATTAAGTCTAATTACTTATTTGATATTTATGATTGATGAAATCAACAAATCACTTCAGTAGTTTAAGTATAACTAATATTTTCATAAGTCATCACCAAACAGAATAACCCATCACCAGCAAATTGGAAAAGAAAAAAGAAAAGAAGCCAAACAGACCCTGTGAACACTACTATTGAGTAATTAAGCACTAATCACGGAATAATCCAATTTCACGATAAGTAATTAGAGATTTTGTCATTATTGCAACCGACTAAATTTATTTATGTTTGAACTTTAGATTGCGACCGACTTTCTGCCGCGAGGGGAAGCTGAGAAATCTGAAAAAACGAGAGAGAGAGAGAGAGAGAGAGAGAGAGACCCTGTTGTATTGGTTGGAGACTGTGTTGGGTTTTTGAAGGGTTTCTCTGTCTGTCTCTTTCTCTCCTTCCCTCCCTCCCTCCCTCACACACAGAACCAGACACCACTTCGGTGCAGCAAATTGTTCTGTTAGTTACGAAAGATTCAACCAAAGAGAGAACCCACCAACACATCAGAAACCCCTGTTTCTTGCCCACCTAAAACACACTCTCTGTCTCTCTCTCTCTCACACACACACACACACAAGCCATTGCATACCCATTAAGCCACCTTTCTAACAGAGAAAGCAAACAATATTCTTTCCTTCCTTCCTTCCTTTTCTTTCCTTTGCTACACCATCTTTCTTGCATTTAACTCCATATTTCTTCCATTTAACTCCATCTTTGTATTCTCTCTCTCTCTCCTATGTTCTGCAATGGCTACTCTTGCGGATATTGCGGTCTCAGCATTGATCAACATAATTGGTGCTTTTGCATTCTTGCTAGCTTTTGCTCTTCTACGAATCCAACCCATCAATGACAGGGTTTACTTTCCCAAGTGGTACATCAATGGGGCTAGAACTAGTCCCAGACACACTGGGAACTTTGTGGGGAAGTTTGTCAATCTCAATATCAGGACTTACCTTACTTTCCTCAACTGGATGCCTCAAGCTATGAAGATGAGTGAGACAGAGATTATCAACCATGCTGGCCTTGATTCTGCTGTTTTCTTAAGGATTTACACTCTTGGGTACTCGAAACTTTCTCCTTTCTTTGTTTTCTTTTTTCTGTTAAATAAATGGTTTTGGGTGCTTTTAAAATTTCAGAAGTTGGACTTTTGAACTTGATTTTCTGTTTCATGAACAATTTACCTTCTGGGCTGGTCGACTTTTGAATTCTTTTAGTGTCTCTTGTTGTTAGTTGAGAAAATGTTGGTTCCTAGAATTCTGGGCTAGTCAGTTATTCAATTGGGACTGGAGAAGTTTCGAATTTTTGTCTATTTTTCTGATCAATTTATATGACATTAGTTTGTAGAGTTTTTGTTTTTCCTCTCTTTTTCTTTTCATGGAGAGTCATGCTTATGGTTATTGTTTGTTGAGAAAATTTCATTGGGGACGGCAAAATTTGAAAGTCCCCCAATAAAGCCTGGGAATGTGGATTAGCCAATTTTATTTTGTATGTCTTCTTTGCAATGAAATTGGGTAAATATATGTGGAATGCTCTTTTTGGTTCTACCAGATGTTAGAACTTGAACTCAAGAACTAATTCCTATTCCCTTTCCTTCTCATGGAGCTTCAGCTTTTCGCTCTCTTTTCTTTTGGGAATTTGGTATAGCCAATTTCATTTTGTTATGGTCATTTTATTAAAGGCGGGTCACAATGTAGAAAAAAGAGTTGAGCCATTCATCCCAAATTTAGTTGATTAGGCTAAGTTGAGACTTTTTTTTTGCTTTTTAGAGGCTAAGGTGAGTTAGATTAAAAGGATCATGTATAATAATGCAATACACATTTAGGCATGTTGTTATCCCTGTTGGAAAACGACATGCATACATGTCAAGTTTGTATAATATTTGGGAATGGTAGTGTTTTGCATTATGGTGCTTTCCTTTCAATTTCTCTTCTTTAAATCTTTTTATTGAGTTTTTCTTGACTCTTGCCAAAACTTTTTGGTTGATTTTAAATTCCAAATTGTTGCCGTTGTTAAAAATATTTTGAATTTAGCTGTTTCTTCATTCTCATGATGGTTCACCCTTGAAATCTTGATGTACCAGGTTAGGATCCCATAAGCAAGAGGTCACTGCTTTTTGTTGCAAATTAATGACTACTATGATTTTGTTTATGCTCTAAACCTGTGTTTGGCAACTTTGAATTGGGCATTGGAACTGGAATTTCAAAAGAACCAATGCAAATGTTGTGCTAATTTGCTCTAATGCCAATTTGACGATCACAGTTTCTAGTTGCCCAACTCAGCATCACAAAATTCATGATATTTTAGAACCAGTGGGTACCTCGGGCCTAAGCCCAAGACGCATGAGGTGTGATCATTGTTTCCCCTTCGGTGATCTTTTGGGCCATTGGATCCATTGACTTGGATGAAATATCTGATAAGCATATGCGCTTATTTAAGCTCCGGTACAAATTCCTTATATGCATATTCTATTTCTCGTTTTTCTGTCATTTTCTTTCTTTTTTGTCTGTTTCTCCTGCCTTCTTCTTTTCTTTTAGATTTTCTATCTTTCTCTTGTATGTTACCTATCGTATGTCCTCTCAATGTTATTTCCCCCATGATAATATAAACTGTAAATGATAGTATGTGTGCCTTCATATGGTCGAGAAGAGTTATTAGCTCTATTTAATTGCTAGACTGTAGAGAATAGAGACTATAACTACTTAATTGCTCTATCTGGTTAACTGTGAATTAAAAATATATACTTGTTATTTACAAAATGACCCTTGCTTTGATGAAGCTCGGTTACTTTATCATGTCAAAGGACATGCAATATCTTTAGGTGAAGCTTTGATGAATTAATGTAACTTTTTTCAGATTTTAGGGATAATGAAAAACCTTGGGGTTTTAATATTCTCCTATATGATCTTTTTGACAGCTTAAAGATTTTTGGGCCCATTGCTATCGTGGCACTCTTGGTTCTTATCCCAGTTAATGCATCAGGTGGTACGCTTTTTTTTCTGAAAAGAGAGTTGGTTGTCAGCAGCATCGATAAGCTTTCGATATCAAATGTTCGTCCTAAATCTGTCAGGTAAGTTTTATGTATCTCTCTAAAAATATGATAAATTTACACAGTGCAAAATACATGGTGATAAGTTACATGCCCCACGAAGAAGAGGGAATAATAACACAGGAGTTTTGGCGACATACTGCAACATATGTGATTTATCTGGATATTAAATCCAATGCTTTTACTATTCAAATCACCATATGTTGACTAGAAGGTTCTATTTATAATTTACACTTTCGTGACTGTTAAGTGAGTCATTTGTACAAAATCAAAATGAGTTCAGTCCTTTCTACCAAGGCTGTGTCAGCAATCCTCAATTAAAATTCTGTGAGATGTGCATAAAACTGTTCCTCCTCCAAGATAAATGATGGGCCTGTGCATTGACCTTATGTTAGATAATTCTTAGTAATACTGGAAGATGCATATATGTCAGATGACAATATAGTTGATGGCTGGGAAGCATGGACACTCTATTTTGGTCAACGTGCTAGTGTCGGATGTTGGGGACATGGACACGCTCTGGACATGCGTGGACACACCAAAATGAGTGTCCCATATTTTTATCGTTAAATATTTTCAGGACACGTTAGGAACGTGACCGACATGTTCGAGACACGTTTTGAGATTTTTTTTTAAAAAATTTGAAAACTTATCAAGTAATTTTATAATTAATGAAGTTCTTTTTGTAATTTTAAAGAGATATGAGTCAAAGACGTAATATAAAAAGTGCTATAATGACTACTTGAACATAGGACATGAATATAACATAATTTCTGCCAAAAATAAAATTATATACAACTAGAATAAATTTTCTATATGAAAGTAATGCGATGAAAAATGAGGTTATAAAATTGGAACTCTTTGAAATTGATGAAAATTATGATTGTTGAATCATGGATTTTATAATGAATGCGGATCGATATACGTCGTATTGTATTTTTTATTCGATATCATAATGTAAATTGTTAGAATTAAGGACAAGATAAATTGAATGGTTATTATCAAAATATATTTATTGTTCACATGATATTTATACATTTAATTGGTGGTTGATCTGTTTAGTCAAATGATTATATACCTTTTGTGTCGGCTTGTCCGTGTTTTGTCGTATCAGGCCTCACCTAAGGAAGTTACACAAACATTGATTAATTTACTTTTGATTGGCCTCAATTTGCTTGAAAGTTTAACTAAGATTTGAAATAGTTCATTTGCCCAAAATGGTTGAAAACTTGGTCTGCTCTGCTGGTTTCATCTTCCTTGATGGGTTTAAATGACTAGCAATAAAAAATTTGTCAGTGCATTATGCAGCATTAAGATTCTTATTGGCTGTAAGAGCTCTTTTGGTGACTTGATTTACTTGTTTGTTTATATTTTCTGTCTTCTTTATTGTTTTATTCCTTGTATATGCAAGTGTAAGAACAAAATCCAGCCTCAACAGAAGAGTTGTTATGGTTCAATTCAGGTTTTTTGCCCACATATCAATGGAGTACCTGTTCACCTTTTGGACTTGTTACATGCTCTACAAGGAATATGATAGAGTAGCATCCATGAGGTTAAAATTTCTGGCTTTGCAAGGCAGAACGGCAGAACAATTTACTGTGAGTCAAATTTCAGTTACTCTATGTAATTCAACTAAAATTCCTAGCATGTTAATCATTGAGAAAAGTCTGATTATTCTCCATTCCCTCTTCATTTGTGCATTGTTGAGGCTGTTGAATTTCCTCGTTCCTCTTTCCCTTCTCTGCCAGAAAAAAATATAAGCTCCAAGCCTTATTTAATTCTATGATTCTATGATTAAACAAGACTTGGCTAAAGCGTTTAATTCTATGATTAAACAAGAGAAGACTATTTTTCCTGAGAGTTTCTTGAAAAGATGCATCAAACATCATACAGTGAGTCAAAAACTGTGGGTGGTTGGTATGTTCAACTGCATCATGTATATGAACCTAAGAATAATACAAATGGATAGGCTTGCAACAGAAGATCCTATAGAAAGAAAGTTGAAGACAGACAGATTCATTTACATATTTAGGTGGTGAAGCCATGGTCCGAAGTATCAGCAGAGTCGTATCCGAAATGGTACATTCTGAAATGATACCGTTACACGATACATATAAACTCCGAATCTCACACGACTCGTCTGAGTCGTTCAAGAATCTTAGTCAATCTCGAGTCGTCGAGTTATCGTTACTGAATTGGCCGATACAGTTTTGCGACACCGCGATATGACTTGAATTTATTTTCTTTTAGATTAAATCCCCCGATACCGCGTCACGACACCGCGACCGATGTGTTTTAGAACTCTCTGAGTTAATAACCGATACATGACCTTTAATCATGGGTGAAACATACTTTCGAGTTGTGCATCTATCTTCTTCTACTGTCCGAGACCCAAATTCATACTTTAGCGGTCTGATGGCAAGACATCAAATGGACAATAATTTTAGCAACTTTATCATTGGACTTAACAGTAATTTATCTGGTGGCAGCTAATTACTAAGGATTTAGTTGGTTAAGATTGGTTTTTTCTTAGGAGAGCTGATGCGGTTACATGGAGCCATTAATTAGCTCATAATCAAGTTCAACATTGTAGGACAAAACACATTGGAGTTAACCAACCATTTCATAAAGGACAAGTAGGACGCTGGGCTGAATTTTACCCTTTATTTGAAAATCGGAGATCAACTTGCAGATGTTTTAATATGGGAAGATTTGGGTGCCAACTACTTTGACACTATTTGAGGGTACACTTGGGGGGGGGGTGTTAGGTGTCACGAATTTGGTCATGTTTTGGTTATTATAGGAAATTGATGTTGTTTTTTGGTTCCAATAAGATCTTGCTTTTCACTTTTTAAAGTATAAGAATCCTAGGAGGGAACCCTAATCAATTCTTAACCTCTCATCATTTATTCTCTGGTTTTTTTACTTCCGTTCTAATCCTTCCCACTCAAAACCAACTCTTTTTGCATCCACATACCAATGGCGAATTTACGCTTGGGGCAGTGGGGGCAACTAGCCCTAGTGCAATTTTAATTTTTTTTTGGGTAGTTTTGAAATTTTTATATATTTATAATTTTTTAAAGTTTGTCTCCACTAAAAATTTATAAATTTATGGCTATTTCTATATTTCAATAATACTTTTGGGCCTAAAAATCTAAACCAATTTACAGACCTAATAATGTACCAAGAGGTGTGATCTCAAAAAATAATCCAAAATTTCTAATTAGAATAATACTATTTTAACTTTTTTATTGTTGCATCATTAGGTTAACAATTTAAGATAGATTTTTAGACTCCGGTAGCACTATTCCTTATTTTAAAAAATGGATTCTTTCATGAATTAAAATTTTAGGCTTACGTTTTTTTCATATGATTCAGTGTCATCTCTTTTTTCTATCGATTATTATCATTGAAAATCTATTTGTGAAATCGTGACGAGTTTGATGGTTATCATTTATTTGACTGTTCTCTTTAATTTTCTTTCAGTTAATGTTCTCTCAATAATTGAATTCTTAATTTTTGATTTCTTGTAAATTAACTTCATTAAAATTTGACCAGAATGAATTACATTTCAGAATAAATTATCTTCGTTGATTGATTTTCATTATGATTTTTGCCCCCACTATAAAAATATTCTGGCTCCGCCTCTGTTTCTTACATATATACTTTTTCTGTCCCAATGGAAGCATGTTCTGAGGCACATTGTTCTTAATTTGCTGTGTCCTCCAGCTCTAGGAAATCAGTCTTCTTTACCTTGAGATCCAGTATCTCATAGGAATAGTTGAAAAAAGAAATACATTACATCTGAACATTTTTTTCTTCCCAATTTATTCTATCATTTGTTATGTGGAGACTTCAATCATGGGAAAAATTTCTTTTCAAACCGGGATTACATGCTAAATTAAAGGTTCTATTTGTATGTTCTACTTTAGAAAACTTTTCAGGTTCTTGTGTATCATAAGCTTTTGCATTTATATTTATGCAGGTACTAGTCAGGAATGTGCCACATGTTTCAGGGCGCTCAATATCAGATAGCGTCGAGCAATTCTTTCAAACAAACCACCCAGATCACTACCTTTGTAACCAGGTAATATGACTCTTCTAGGGAATTTTCTTTACCTTGGAGTTGTTCCTTTTCTTTCCATTTGTCTTATTGATAGCAGCAAGAATCAAACCTGACACATTCCTCCTTAAAAGATGCCATGACAGCAGTTGCCAGTGTGATTCAACAGGATTGATTTTTTAATTATTTTTTGTTCATACAATCACTTTAAATTAGATAATTTCGGCTAACTCTTCACACAAGGTGTACATGTTGGTATCCGCTGTGCCTAGTAGGGTTCTACTCTGCATTATGATTTTTATCTCTTTTTTTTTTTTTTGCCTTTATTGAGGCCGTCTACAATGCAAACAAGTTTGCCAAACTCGTTAGGAAAAGAGAGAAGCTCCAAAATTTGCTGGACTACAACCAGCTCAAGTTTGAAAGACATCCAGACCAAAGGCCAACTAAAAAGGTAGCTTTTTTTCTGCACTGAATCCATACAAACAAGATATAGTTATGACACATACACTTGGACATTCCATAAAGTTGCCTTTGTATTTTTCCCCATGTTCAGAAAGGGTTCCTTGGTCTTTGGGGTGAAAGAGTTGATTCAATTGACTTCTACAAACAACATATTAAGGAGCTCGATAAAAAAGTGAGTTGTGGCAGCTGCTTACTCTAAGTTATTTTTAATTCCATTATCTAATATTTGATCATTAGTTATCTAATTTTTTTGTGGCTGCTGTATATATTCATTTGATTTGTTCTTTTTGAGTTTCTTTAACTAAGAAGTATTCATCCTTGTATTACTACTCATTAGTTGACAATGGAGCGCCAGCGAATTCTCAAGGACCCAAAATCTATTATGTCAGCTGCCTTTGTATCATTTAATTCACGATGGGGGGCTGCTGTTTGTGCACAAACACAGCAAAGCAAGAATCCAACATTGTGGCTAACAAATTGGGCCCCTGAGCCCCGGGATGTATATTGGAAGAATCTGGCTATACCCTTTGTTTCTCTTACCATTCGGAAGCTTGTGATTTCAGTATTGGTGTTTGCATTGGTATTCTTTTACATGATACCCATTGCTTTCGTGCAATCACTTGCAAATCTGGAGGGTCTTGAAAAAGTTGCTCCTTTCCTCAGGCCACTGATTGAATTGTAAGTAAACTTTCATTCGCTACAATTCAGAATGGTATTATTAGTCTATTTGATTTACTGCTTGGTGTGAAATGAATCATCAATTGGATTGCATATACACATTTGTTATTTTTTTCGGTAGCAACACAATTTTTTTTATTTAGTAATAAATCACATGGTACTTTAATTCCTGTCTTTGGGACACTACATAATACTTGTCGTCACCTACTTGCTTTAATTCTTGGTGTGTGGTCATGAAATTGTTGCCTGCACTTATTTCTTGCGGTGACTTCTGTAATGATTCACCTATTTGTCCTCTGCATATATCTTAAAAGTCAGTGAAGTGAACTTCACATTTCATAGGATTTCTTGTATACATGATCATATGTTTTAACATGCATGATACACTTCCTGTGGATTCTGGCAAATTGATAACTTGTTTTTTTTTACCATATACACTGTTATGGTGAGAAACTTTGTTTGTGGTGTTCTTTTTGTTTCTTTTTTTTTTCTTTTTTTTTTCATTTTTGGTTTACGAGGTAGTGGCACTATTGCATAAGGTCGTTTGATTGGGAATGCAAGAAGAGAAACTTTTTTGAACTCTTTAACTTAAGATCCCTTTTCTTGCTCGTGAATAGGGGTGTCAAACGTGTCGGTTAAACAGTTACGTGTCGGGTTAAACGGGTGATGGGTGAAAAATATGTAAACCCATACACGACACGTTTAATAAACGGTGAAAAATCTCAACACGAATATGACCCGTTTAATAAACGGGTAACACGACGACTCGTTTAACCCATGTAATTTTAAAATAATTATCTCAATAAATTTTAATACTCCACTTTTTTTTACTTCCAACTGTACTTACCTAAAAAAAGAGGAATTTTTAGTCAAATCTCATAAAAAAATCAAACTTGAAGGCTTAAAAAAAAGGTAAGAGGCCATTGGCTTTTTATAGGCAACTCAACCCTCCCCTCTCTCCTCTCATTTTTCATTGTGGGACAAAAACAAAAGCCATAGGTTTGCCTTTGTCTTTGAAGTGCTCCTCATCCCCTTTGCTTTGTCTTTGAACTACTATTTTTTTTTTGTATTGATTTCTTTATTTCTTTTTTCTTGCTAATTTTTTAAAATAATTATTAATTTATTATTATATTAATTTTATTTAAACGGATAAACGTGTGATAAACGGTTTGACAGGTCTCACCCGAACACAACTCGTTTATTAAACGTGTTTGGCTTGTCAACCCGTTTATCATCCAAACCCGTTAAGACCTCACTCAAACCCGCTTAAGTCGTATCGATTCGTTTCGGTTAATCGTGTCGTGTCGAATTTTGACAGCCCTACTCGTGAATCTTGAGGGACCAAAGCAAACTAGGAGTGGTAGACTCATTATTATGAATAGTTGTGTTGACGTATAAATACTTAAATTTCACTATCTTCAACAACGTAAAATTTTGGAGTAGATAGTTGTTTAACATTGGTATCAGAGCTGGGCCTTGAGTGGTCAATGGATCAAGTCTCTTACCCATTTGAATTTTCTAGTATCTAGGAAGCATAGATACTCTGGCGGGGGTCGACGTGTCGGTGTCGGACACGTGTCCAACACGGATACGCGTGGACATGGCGGGACATGTGTCCGACACTTCCACGAGTGTCATGAATAGAAAATAAAAAAATAAAAAATTGGATAAAGTACCTCTTTTCTTCTATCTCTTCTTCAACCATGGATCTGAAAGCCACAGATCGAACTTGGCTAGGCATGTTAAAGAACTCTTCTTGTTTTTCTTCTTCTTCTCTATCTGAACTAGATCTGTGCGATTTGGACTCTTTTGTTGCGATCTGAGATCTCTCTCATTGCGATCTGATCAGGCTGAATAGCGATCTCTCTCTCGCTACATCGGCTTTCCTTTTCTTTCTTATTTTTTATCAGTCACGTCTCTCTCTCTCTCTCTCTCTTAATTTCGTTGTGGAGGTGTGGTGTCCACCAAACTGGACTTTTATATTTAATGTTAAATCAATGACATCTTATTAGTTTAGCCCACTGCCCATATAGCCCATTGTCTATAACATTTAGTCCACTAATTAAATTTAATATTAACTCATTTGTTTAATTATAAAATATTAATAATTACTTAATTTTATTATTAATTAATGTTATTATATATATAAAAAATATCTTATTATTTTAATTAATCGTATCCTCGTCGTACCTGTGTCCTATATTTTGAAATTTTGTCGTATCCTTGTGTCCGTGTGTTCGTATCGTATTGGATACGACACCCGTGTCCGCATTCGTGTTTCTTAGCTTGATATGTATGATTGTTTGTTTCTTTGTTAACCACACGTGCGGGCCCAAGTCTCGTGTGAGGGAGGGTGTTAAAGAGAGCTTGTATCCCACATCGATTAATTAGGACCACCAAGTTTGATTTATATACTTGAGAGGCCTCTCCATCCATAACCAATTGATTTTGGTTTGGATATTTTAAAATGGTAACACACCAAGAGGTCTTATGTTTGAATCTCACCGTTATCCTAATTATTAAAAATTTTCACGTGATATGCCCAAAATTTAATGTGAGGGAGATTATTGAAGTGTAAATACATAAGTTGTACCTTTTCTAACAGTTTAAATTTTTGGAGTAGATGATTGTTTAACAAATCGAAACTATGAAATTGTTATTAGAGTTTAATGAAAGGAGGAAGAGAGAGAATATAACACAGAAAAGAAAGAAATCTGCTATGTTGACTTACACTCTCTTACTTATAATCTATATAATAAAACAGGATGGAAGTTGAATCTTTATCCAGTCATATTTTTCCACTCAAAACCATCACCAATCATTTACCTCATCCATCATCCCTTTGTCAGATTCAAACGTCAAATCACAGCACTCATTTCTATCACATATTCTATCATTTATATATTTTTTCCTTAAAAATATTACATTACTCATTTTTATCATATATTTAATTATTTAATATTTGATTAATTTGTAATTAATATATTTTAAAAAAATTTAATATAGTGAGATTGATTTTTTGAATACTCAAATTTTATATTTTATCGTGCCTTCAGGCACGGGTTATGACTAGTAAACTGATATTATGGGTAATTACATTTTTACTCTACACTACTCATAATATAAAATAAGAACTCTAACATGTATAACTAGTGAACACCCCTTCACCCCCTTCCCCCTTCTACCCAAAAAAATGAAAAAATAAAAGTAGATTGTATGTCCACATGTGGAGCATAGTTGTTATGTTTTCCAAGGTAGATCTGATATGGTTTACCTTTTACTGATGTGAGTGGCTTGGTAAATATCTCCATATATGTTTTTAGTTCCTCAAATAATGTACCCCAATCTGCGAGTAAACTTTGTACTCTCTTGGACTGCTTGGAATAATGAAGGGATAACTACTTTTTACTTCCCTGTGGTGTGGCTCAATATCATTTTACTTGACATTAACAATTACATTCACCTTCCTATGATTTTGGACTAAAGTGTTACAGTTAGTTTTATCATCCCATTTGATGGAAGGTGTTCTGCAGTTGCCATAGATGTGGTGTGGATAGTGTTTCCCCTTGTTCCCTCCACAATGTGCATTTTTAATGACTAAAATGCCCACATCGTCACTGCCATCCCTAGCAAGGTTGCCACTTCCAATTAATCCAACACCGCCCGCCACCCCTCTGCCACCCGAAGATAAACTTGAAGATCAAACCAAGACCGAAACCTTTTGCCACATCTCTGCACTCATTACAAAAGGTTAAAGTCCAAACCCAACTGAAACTAACTCATCAAGGATGAACCCAATTCAATATGCACAACCCCTGTTTTTGGTCAAATACCAATTCATCAAGAGATCCAAATTGGAAAGTCAGCAAGTGTTGGCAACCTTTATGAGGTGGAGAATCAAATCCATTGAACGTACATACACGGTGTCATACTTTATCGACGAAAATAGAAGTGGGTTGAAACTTTAGTTCCACTCTGTTTTTTTACTTGCATTTAAATGTTTTTGTTTAATTACCCGTAATGAAGTTAGCATTTTATAAATGAATTACTCAATGTTAAATTGATTTGTAACAGGTGAACTCATACTATCTCCTAGTGTCAAGCAAGAGTTGAATCCCCATGCTATTCCTCTATTGACAAACAACTCAGATTTGAATAGGGGGCCTATATATGGCCTTTGGTTTTGTTTCCAGTGAGTTCAAAGATTTGGAGGTTTTTTTTTTTTTTTTTGGGGGGGGGGGTGAGGTGATGGGTGCCAAAAATGGTGAATGTAAATTTAATTTGGGTCAAACCATAGGGAGGCAAAAACTATCCCAATAATAAAATTGGCAATTGCACCAGAAGAGAGCCGAGAGGAAGGATCAACTATAATATGCCTGTGGTCAGTTGATCTTTGTTTCGCTGCCTCGTTTGAGTTATTGGAAGTCTTTATGCAGGAAATTGGTTTTTGAGAAAACATAGTGAAGTGAATGAAGAATAAAAAATTGCTTGTTCAACATGTATTTTGTGTAAAAGAAAGATTGTACGAAAGCAAGACTTAAATTTGCAGATAACTTCTTCTGATCTTGGGACTTGTTAAATTTACTATGAAAGTGGACATACATGGTGTTTCTTTTAGACATTTCTCCGATGCAATCTACGTATTTTCTGTTGGTGTTTTATGTGTGCAAATATTTTGTTGATTTTAGGTTGAGAATTTAAGTGTCTCTACCATGTCTGTGGATGATTCCATAATCAGGTTATGAACATGCAATCAAACTGATAAACTCCTTAGTTATTTCATGATGTACCATGCCTTCTCTGCATCTCTCTTGATAGTTATGGTTGCTTGATTCTCAAACAGAATGCCTGCACAATCTATATACTACTTTCTAAACCTATGTCCATTTTACAACAAAGAGGTCTGGCAATGTCATGCAGGAAATTCATCAAGTCATTCGTACAGGGTTTCCTTCCTGGACTAGCTCTCAAAATCTTCTTGTTCGTTCTTCCAACAATTTTAATGATTATGTCAAAACTTGAGGGATATGCAGCATTATCAGTAATAGAACGGAGAACAGCAGCAAAATACTACTACTTTATGCTGGTGAATGTATTCTTGGGGAGCATAGTGACTGGAACAGCTTTTGAGCAACTTGATGCTTTCCTTCACCAATCACCTACACAGTAATATTCCCTATCTCCAAGCAATGTTCTTGAAATTCATAATAAAAGTATTATACTATGAGGTCTTACTTTAATTCCTGAAAGGCCCATGAAGATTCCCTTAATTGAAATTCATTTTTTTCTGAGCTGATTGTTATTTCTAGATATGTTTACTTCGTTGTTGTGACAGCATACATGATACTGGCACTAAGTACATAGTTTCCTTACAGAGGAATGACGATGTTTGGCTAATCAACTATTGCTTGGATGCTGTGTTGTTTTAATCAACGTTAGCACATGCTAAACTTTGATTCGTAATTGAATTTGAATATTCGCATTTGGTTTTAGTGCTTCACTAATGGTCCAGTGTGCTGTACCTATCACTGTACTGGTGAACAATGTTCGTATTTAATTCCTTCTCCAGTTATTTATATTCTGTGTAGACATCACTTCATCGTATGGAAGTTAAAGGCTACGATATGGCTGGAAGTTGATGCCTTGTAACTTTAAATGTTTCCTGTTCTCAGTTTTGTAGCATTGCTCTCTGGTATAATTTATTACAGCAAAAACTGACATGTTCCCCCATAAGACACAAAGATGAGAAAGCCGGAGAGGTCATATATTCTGTTATCCACAATAAAAGGAGTGGAGCGTCAGATTATGAATTTGGGCGTAAAAAAAATGGTTGCTTGTTTTAACTTCAGTTGGTTTTTCATTTTGCTAAATGATAATTAATCTCAGCAAAAAATGATAATTAATCTCAGCAAAAATTCTTTCTGTTGCAGGATTCCGAGAACCATTGGGGTATCAATCCCAATGAAGGCTACATTCTTTATTACATTTATAATGGTTGATGGGTGGGCTGGAATGGCTGGTGAAATTCTTCGATTGAAGCCTTTGGTCATTTTTCACCTTAAGAACATGTTCCTTGTGAAAACTGAAAGGGACAGAGAAAAGGCGATGAATCCTAGAAGTGTGGACCTTCCAGAATCTCTCCCAAGTCTTCAACTGTACTTCCTTTTGGGTCTTGTGTATGCCGTGGTTACTCCAATCCTTCTCCCTTTTATACTAGTCTTCTTTGCCTTTGCGTACTTTGTCTACCGTCATCAGGTTCGTTTCTCATGGAATTGGACTTTTGGTTTCTTTTGGGATGTGATTTAATGTTGCTCGTTGACTTTGAGGTTGCACATCAGGGAAAAAGCCTTGTGTTGCAAATGACACACTAATACTGAGGATAATCACATTTTAGAGGAGCTGTAGTCATTAACAAAAATGCGGTTTGATATTGGGTTTCTGGAAATCATTGATTTTATGAATGATTTAGATGATTTCAGACTCCCTGCTGGTCTCTGATGGATGGATGACTCAGAAAATGTGCCAATTGAATTTGGATGGAATAGAGCAATGGATTGTGGAAATAGGCATGCATTTAAGTTTTGGACTGTTTCAAATAATGCTTGAATTCCACAAACAATTAGTTATCAGTTTTGGTAGAGCATCCATTTCACAACCAATTGTTAATGAGTAGAGAGACCCAAGAACTATATAAAATTATAAACCAACTTGGGTGACCCTAATGTTTTGATGTGGGATATAAACTCTTGTTCCGAGCTTGTATGTGGTGTAAACAAACAAACATGCATATTGGAAAATTTAGATGGGTAAGAAAGTCTTGACAACTAACCACCCATAGAGCATCTAACTCAAAACCAATTGACAATGATTAGAGATCCTTGTCAACTATATAAAAAATCTTGGTTGCCATATGTGGGATATAAGCTCTTTTTACCATTTGCATTCCCTCCATTCACAATTAACGTGTAAGTTTCTTGTTATACCAGATAAAATCATGTTAAGGTATGCTGTACGTTATTTCTCCACAATTCACATCCACTTCAACAAATGCAAGTGTGCTGTCATAGTGGACCATGTAGCTGACATCAGTGTGGACATTTTTAGGATCAATCTATACTTCCTTTTATAGATAGATATTAGATAGAGTCAGATTTATGCATTAGATACTAATCTGTTTTTTAGTTTTACTTTGGGTTTTTCTATTTTGCTTGATCACACAGATAATTAATGTGTACAATCAACGATATGAGAGCGCTGCTGCCTTCTGGCCACATGTTCATGGTCGCATAATAGCAAGTGTGGTGTTATCTCAACTTCTTTTGTTTGGTCTGCTGAGCACGAAAAAAGCTGCAAATTCTACTCCATTGCTTGTTGTGTTACCTATCTTGACTTTAACCTTCCACAAGTACTGCAAGAACCGCTTTGAACCTGCATTTAGAAAGTACCCCCTTGAGGTATGGATTTAAACAAGTTCAGCGAGTAATGTTAGTTTAATCACTATATTATGACGATTAGGGAAAAGTATTTTATTCAATGGTTTCTTCTATCTATTTGAATGTGAATGCAAGCCCATTTCATGATGTCTGTCACTGGATGCTTGTGTAGTTTTTCATCACCAGTTAATGCACACAAGTTAGGAAACACGGATACGAACACGGGTGTCATATTTGATACGATACGGATATGGGAATATGACAAAGTTAAAAAATATATGACACGACTTCGGTAAGGATACAACTATTAAAATAATATAAAATATTTTTTAAAATACTAATAGAGTTGTAATATATTAAAAATAAAGCATATATTATAACAATATTAATCATAAGACCTAACAAATATTAATTTTTTGATTAAAATTGAAATAGATTAAAATAAATATTCATCATTTTCATCAAATATCATTACATCTATTGACATTCATAGTTTATAAGTTACATGACAACAAATTATATTAAAAAAAATAGAAATGACACCTCTTTTAATGGTCAACAGTTGTTTTTTTTAAAAAAAAAATTCTTCGCCGTATTCTGGCCGTGTCTTCGTTGTTCGACTGAGGACACTTCTAGCCGTATTGGACACGTGTCTGGTCGTGTCCGACACTGTCACAACACCGCTCCAAGAAGTATCCGTGCTTCCTAGCACACAAGCAATGAACTTAATTGTTGAAAAATTGATCTTTGATGAACTCCCACTTTCTACCCACCTGTTATTGCTTTTTTCTTTTTTTTGGGGATTTTTTTTTTTTGGGGGGGGGTGGGGAGGGGGTTGGACACAAAGACACATCACGTCTTAGCATTTACTTGAAGCATTTCTTTCAAGGAATATTTAGAATGGTCAAATTGCCGCTTTTTCTCCACATCACAACGACCACATAATCGTATTTGCCTTGTATTTACCCATGGCTAATTATGTGTCAAGTCTACTCTTTAAAAGTGACATTGTTCAACTTAGTCATTCTATGATTTTATTGTTATGCGATTACTTGTCTATGATATGAAATAATGTGCTTCAAGAAGGAATTGGTGATGGCAATGTTAAACATTGGGGGATGGTAAAAATTCAATCCATCATAGTTGTGGGTTTTAATCGAAGCCTTGGTCAGATAGGTAGTCAGTCAGTTCACCCTTCCTAACACCCCTTATATCTGGGGATCAAACTCTATAATGACCTTTTGGCAATGTTGAAGGTGAAAAGAAATTTGTTGGTGTCTAGATCTAAACAGGTAAAAGCTAAAGACAAAATTGGTCTGTGGAGTTTGTGCTTCGCCATTTTTAAGTGGAGTGACACCCCTTTCTTATATTGGTCATCATGGTGATTGCATCACTTTTATAGTTTGTAAAAGCTCTATGAAACACAATTCAATTCTTAATTAGGCTAACCTGTCTCAAGGCTTGACTATAGATAAAGTGAATTTTTTGTTTTGAGAATTTTTTTTTCGCTTTATTATATATAAGATAAGATACAGGTTTTTAGATTACCAGATAGCTACTGTGCAATAAACCCGCTGCCGGCCCTGATTTTTTTGTTTGCAGATTTCCTGTAAGATATTATACTTGTATGCTACTAGAAAATGAAAAGAAAAAAAAATATTTATGTGACTCAATCCATTCTGTTTTTTTTTTTTTTTAATATTTTGGTTTGTTAATAGTTTACAAGGGGTGCTTTTTTATTTGAAGTGAGATTGATATCTTTGTTCTTTTGTACTCATCTTCAGGAAGCCATGGCAAAGGACCAACAGGATCATGCTGCCGAACCTGGCATCAATCTAAAATCTTCCTTGGGTGATGCATACTTGCACCCGATTTTCCATTCTTTCGAAGAAGTAGAGTTAGTTGAAGTCAAAGTTGATAAAAACCAAATTCACAGCCCTAGCCCTTCAGCAAATGAACTCACTCCTCCATCCCAACCCAATTATGCCAATCATCATGAAGATGAACCATCTCATAATGTCCATCAGCAAGAAGTTGGACCACTGAGTAATTCATCTCATGATGAAGTTGATTCCTCCAGCAATGTGTGTCGGTATGACATCGAGTCACCCCACCATGTCCATCATCATTGATATTTATCCTTGATTTACTTGGTATTGAGTTGCTTCCATAACACGAAGACCTAATCAGCGTTTAATTTGTCAAATAGCTTATCATTGTCTAACCACGTCACACGCTCGTTTGAATTGTAATTACTGTTTCCTCCTTGTAGTTGAAGATGTAAGTGGGATTGGAGCTTTTCTGGAAAATCAACTATATGCCTGCATCATGCTTCATCGAGTTGTTCAATGTTAACCATAGGATGTGTCAGCATTTTGACTTTCCCTTTTCTCCACTGTTGTTTCCTTGTTCTATTAAGTTTCCTATATTGTGTTTGAAACTAGAAACATTCCAATGTTCTTCAAATGTAAATATATTGGCATGGTTGTCTTACATGGACTGTTTGCCAGCAGCCAGAATTCAACCTATTACTTGTTTTGGTCCCCGGTCCTCAGAACTATTTTTTGTGCCGATGAGTCTTGCAATCGTCCCAACCACACACTCTTTGGATAGTTTGTCATTTTACCTAAGCGGACTGGAAAAAAATTATCATGGCCAAAGATATTATTGATATGTCATTTAATTACAGAATCCTGCACATTTCAACCAGTTCATGAGAACTTGCTATTTTGACATGAGTAATGCTACATGTCAGAAACACTTTTTACTTTGGCAGAAGGAAAAATTGCATTTTTAAACCTCTGTACCATAGTTGATTAAATTAGAGATTCAGACCTCATTTGCAGCAATTGAATATGTACTAGTGTCAATTAACTCGCACAACGAGATCTGGATTGTCGTACTATGTGATAATTTTTATCAATCATAGAAAAGATAAGAGAATATTATTGTGGTACACTTAGTTAGAATCGCTTAATGAAAAATGCATACAAAAGACCTTATATAGTAGAGCAACATAAAAGAACAAAAGGATTAAGCTACCCTTAAAACTAAATATTCTAATTACTCTAACATTATTCCTCAAACTCATGATGTGGTACTAGAAAACATCAAGAGTTTGCCAAGAAAAAAACAAAAGCGAGTAATAGTATGCGATTTTGTGAAAAAATCTGCTAACTGCATAGTGGAAGAAAGAAAAGGGAGGGAGATAATGCCCAGCTGAAGATGATGACGCACAAAATGACAATCAATCTTAATATGTTTTGTGCGCTCATGAAAAACTGAGTTATGAGCAATCTGTATTGCACTGGTATTGTCACCATACATAGGAGTCGGTGCAGGTAACATGATGCCAAGATCATTAAGGAGCCATCGTAACCAAACTATCTCAGCTACAGTAGATGCCATATCACAATATTCAGCTTCAGAAAATGAACGAGAAACAACAGTTTGCTTCTTGCTTTTCTAAGAAATAAGAGAAACACTGAGAAAAATACAAAAATCCGTAGTAGACTTACGGTCCATAGAGTCACCAACCTAGCCAGCATTAGAATAAGCCCTGAGTTCCATAGAGGAAGAGGAGGAGAATAATAAACTCTAGTGCAGAATACCTCGAAGATACCGAAGAATACCAAGAACAGCAGCCCAGTGAACAGTGGTAGGTGAGACAACAAATTGACTAACAACATGAACAACATAGGAGATATCCGAACGAGTGACTGTAAGATATACTAAACTTCCAACAATAGCATGATAGAGCATAGGGTCAAACATGGGAGTACCATCAGAAGAAGAGTAACGAACATTCAGCTGTAAATGTGTTTCAACTGTCCGATTATCTGATAAACGAGCTCGTTGAATAACATCTGAAGCATATTTGAACTGAGAGAGAAGATATCCTTTAGGAGAGGAAGCAATCTCAATACCCAAGAAATATCTAAGTTGTCCCAAATCTTTCATCTCAAAATAGTCTTGCAACTGAGTTTTCAATAAGCATATGCCAGCAGTGTCATCACCCGTAATAATCATATCATCAACATATAGTAAGAGAATAATAAAACCTGAGGAAATAGACCGTAAAAAGAGAGTAGAATCATGGTCACTAGAGTGGAAACCCAAGTCATAAATAACCGAAGAAAATTTGACAAACCATGCCCTGGGAGCCTGTTTAAGCCCATATAAAGCTCGGTGAAGTCGACATACTTGACCAGGATTATGAGACAATTCAGGAGGATGAGTCATAAAAACTTCTTCACTTAGATCTTCATGAAGAAATACATTTTTCACATCCATATGAGATAAATTTCATTGGCGAATGACAGCAACTGCAATTACAGTGCGAACAATGGTCATCGTCGCAACAAGAGCAAAAGTCTCATCATAGTCTATACCACACTCCTGAGCAAAACCCTTGGCTACTAATCGAACTTTATACTGTTCCACAGAACCATCAGACTAGGTTTTTATCTTATAAATCCACTTACGACCAATGGGCCATTTACTAGGTGGTAAAGACATTAGTTCCCAAATTCTGGTCTTATGTAAGGCAGACAATTCATCATCCATAGCCTGTTTCCAAAGTGGACCAAGTAAAGCCTCCTTGTAGAATGTGAGTTCAGATAAGGAGTAAATAGAACTAAGAAAAAAATAAAAGTCAGGAGAATAACAAGTGTTACTCCAACCAAACTTGTCTGGACATTTGCGAGAACACTGAGGATAGCGCGGGATATGATCCACGTTGTCTAAACCTGATTGGGTGGCAAGAGAAGAAAATGGACACACCACATCTGTAGAGGAGATATGTAAAACCAAAAAAATAAAATAAAATCATAAATTTTTATATAATTTAGATGACGAAAACGGACCTTACCGTTGGATCCGTCTCCCAAAATCTAGCTAGCCAATAAATTTTTGTAAAATTCTGAGACAGAACACGCGTTACAAAGTGATCGGATGTCACATAATTAAAATAATTGTGATCAGATTTAATTTGCAGGACCTAAAAAAAAATTAATTTAAAGTTAGTTCAATAAAAATATATTAGACTTAACACGAGAAATTTAATTGATTCGGAATAAAATTGGACCCGTTAAAAAGAATACGTGTGACGCGATGGAGGCCACATATTTTAAAATATATAAAGTGGAAGACTTAGTCTTCCACTTTGTTATTTTGCCGTCCAGTGTGTTGCCGAAAGAGAGTGAGGGGTAAAAGGTGAGTTTATTTTCTTTTTCTTTTTCTTTTTTCTTTCTTCTCAGATCTACGAAGATTTAACCGTTTAATCATTTTAGGCCAAGAATTAAAGTTGCTCTGCTCAGCGAGAGCTACGCAACGACACCAAAAATCGTATTTTTCTCCAAAGAAATACCGAGTACAAAAATTGAGGCCAAAGGCTTGAGAAGCTGAAATTGGGCCTTCTTTGGAGTCTAATACGCTCACGCTACGAGAGATAGGATTTGTCCTATTTAGATGTAATTTCAACCTAAAATATGACATATGCAATGAGTAGGCTAATGATATATATCACATGTTAGGTCTTGACTAGTGTACCTAGTGGGTCAGATATATGATTTATAATTAGCCTTGTAATTAATAAAATTATATTATGATTAACTTGGTGTAAGTTAATGGTAGTGGTTTAAAGTATGTTAATTGTACATTAGCATGACTTGATGTTATAATGACATATCAAGTTTAATAAAATTATTAGCTTGTTATGTGATTATGAAATAATATGTATGTTAAATGACTATTTAACATATGATTATTGTGGTTGACTTGTGCTTATGTTTATAGAATTAATAAACATGTTGTCATGTTGGGAGTAATAAACATGCTCTTTATGTAAATTGATTATCTTACAAAACATGCTTGAGATTGTGTTAAAAATGTCATTATATTGCATTCATTATGTAATGGACATTATAAGTATCAAAGACAATTACACATTGTATTGTATTGCATTATGCATGAGTTGCACTACATTCATGGGCACTGACATGGGTGGGAGTGTGTGCATGGTATGACATCAATCACCACATAGGTGGTTGATTGTGGGCTCGGGAAAGTCACACCAAGGTACGGCTGAGTTGCACGAGAAATTAAATGAATAAATGTGTCGGGGATAGCAAGAAGGGCTAGATTCTCCCTCGGGTGCAAGACCCGCTTACTTGGTTTATACACTTTCCGGCAGTACAATTCCAAAAAAGTGTAACGGCGTAAACGGAGCCGCAGGTGGGATGTCCTGAAGATCCGTTGATTCTCCCCACAAAGACACAAGAAAATAAATTAATTAGTCATTGAGTGTACATAACACCAATGACC
>CM042186.1:46897233-46926752 GCA_023539305.1 Ilex asprella | reverse complement strand
CATGGAATTTGATTTCAATAAAAAAAATTTACGCATGTCCATTGCGTTGGGTGAGGTGGGTTCGCGTCAAATTTTAACGGATTTGTATTAAAAAAATATTTAATTCATACTCAATTTATTTATTAATTCATGTCTAATGAGTCACGTCAATTATATTTATTCATATTTGGACTTGTTAAAAAAAAACAAAAAATCCCACCAAAATCCCAATCGAATTCTGAAAACTCAATTAGATTTGAATTCCAATCCATAAGATAAAAAAATTAATATTCAATGATAAAATTCAATTTTCATATCAAAATCTTAAATTTTTCAAAAAATTATGAGTTAGAGCTGATAATAGAACTGAGCTACTCGAACTCGTCTCAGATTCGACTCGTTCTGAGAATAGTTCAAACTTGGTTCGTTTTTTAAACTAGTCAAACTTGATTAATTTTTTAAGCTCGTTTATATATAAATACTCGAGTTCGACTTATTTTAATTTTTTAACTGATTTGATCTTGAACAATTTTTTATACTTGTTTGAAACAAAGGACTCGAGAAGTTCGGCTCAATAAATTTATACAAAAATGTTATTTTTGGTATTCTATTTCTTATTTTTTGTCAATTAAAATAAGACACGGGTACAAATTTATATAAATTTTATTGGAAAATTTGGAGGTCGGTCCCCCTACATGGACTTGTTTGGATTTAAGTCGGTCAAATAAACTTATTTGTTTTGAAGTCCATTTTTTGTCAATTTTATCATTCTATCCCTTTGCTTTAGAAGTGAAATAAAACTAAAAATTAAAAACTCCTAAATCTTAGGAGTTTGACCAACATTAAAGTATTTTCTCTGTCATATTTATTTATATCCTTATATAGGTTAAGAGTTTGACTAACTTAAAAAAATTTCTCTCTCTTATCTATCTATATCCATATATAGGTTAGGTATATATATATATAGTAACATTAAAAATAAAAAATAGTAACATTCAAATATAAACAAAAATTATCATTTGGACACAAAAAATAATACATTTACACACAAAAAAATAGTAACATCTAAACATAAAAAAATTGAACCATTCAATATTAATATTTTTAAAAAATAACAACAGTAACATGTTCAACAAAAATAGTAACATGCTTAAAATAATAGTAACATAAATTTGAATATATAAGTTAGGTATATATATATACATATATACCACTTTCTTCATCACAGCACTGTCTCTATCGTACCATCGTCACCTCCACAACAACGCTCACCGCCATCACCACCACACAAAAGTCCATTCAAATTCCACTCCTATATATATATATAGAGAGAGAGAGAGAGAGAGAGTGAGAGAGAAAGATAGAGTTTTGAATTTGATATATATATAGAGTGAGATAGATATTTATTTTTGAATATACATATAGAGAGAAAGATAGAACTTTGAATTTGATATATAGAAAGAGAGATATAGAGCTTTGAATTTGAATTTTAAATTTATAATGGAGATTTTATTGACATATTTAATTGACATTGATTTAAGGGATACCAATTTTCAAAATAGGAAATTAATTTAACTTCCTTTCAAGAAATGATACTTTTGAGATAAAAAAAAAGTGGACTTAAGTCATTACATATAATTTTAAACACGGACTTAACTCCTTATAAATTTCTTTACAAGTCTTATCTTCAAGGATTCACTCCCAATTTTCACAATTTTATTTTACGATTTTATTTTTGGATATGGGCCGAATGAGTTAACTCTGCTGGTATCTCTTGTTGGCCGAACCCCACTATGTGATTGGACCAAAAGGAAGAAAGACTAGAGGTTGCTCCAATCCAACCATTCCTTTCCCAATGCTGAAGAACAGATGCCCTTGATCGGTAGTGGGCCCCGTGGGGCCCCTCTTGACGGCGGAGCCACCAGGAGCGGCATGCTTGGATTTGGGGCCATGGAGGACCCAGAAAACGATACTGTAATACTGTTAATTATTGTTTATTTTTCCTGGTCAGCAGCCTTTTGAATATGGAAGTTTCAATGCCAAGCCACTGTTTCTTTATATGCTTCCTGAATCTCAATGCAATCGAATCCCAAACATAATACAGGCAAACTCTTCCCTTCTGCTGTAAGTCTGTCCCCCCTCCCCTCCCCGCTCTCTCTCTCTGAGGTGAATCAATGGCAACATTCTTGAAAACTCATGCGAACTTCCAGGCTTCGGAAGAGCAAGACAGCCATATGCAGAAATGCCGCTGTGAATGGTACTCTTCTGAAACAGGAATATACTACAGCAAGCATCCTTCCATAGACCTACCATCAGACCCTTTTCTTGATGTTGTTTCCTTCATTTTCTCACATAAGCACAATGGTGTCACAGCTTTCATTGATTCTTCATCTGGTTCTTCAATATCTTACTCTGAACTCTACCCTTTAGTGCAATCCATGGCCAGTGGTCTTCATCAAATGGGCGTTTCACAAGGTGATGTTGTTTTGATTCTATTGCCAAATTCTATATACTTTCCTATTATTTTTATGGGCGTTTTGTCTCTGGGTGGAATTGTAACTCCCATGAATCCTCTCAGTAGTCTCCCAGAGATAAGAAAACAAATACTTGATTCCAATGTAACTCTAGCCTTTACCACCCACGAAAATGTCCATAAATTAAGTTCATTGGGTATTCGTGTAATTGGTGTACCAGCAAATGTGGATTCTCATTCAAAACTTGATAATATTTCTGCCTTTTATAAGCTTCTCTCGGGTAGCCCCAGTTTGGCTCCAAGGCCTAAAATTAATCAGCAGGACACCGCGGCAGTACTGTATTCATCGGGCACTACTGGTTCTTGCAAAGGTGTTGTCTTGACACACAGGAATTTTATAGCCATGATTGAGCTTTTTGTCCGGTTTGAAGCTTCCCAATATGATTATTTGAATACTGAGAATGTGTACCTGGCAGTTGTACCAATGTTCCATATTTACGGCGTTTCCCTCTTTGTAATGGGATTGTTGTCATTGGGCACTACAGTCATTGTTATGAAAAAGTTTGATGCTGATGAGATGGTAAGATCAATTGATACATACAGAGTCACCCACTTTCCCGTAGTCCCACCAACGTTGATGACATTGACAAGAATAGCAAAAGGTGTATCAGGAAGCAGTCTGAAGAGTTTGAAACAGGTTTCATGTGGGGCGGCTCCTTCGAGGACAAAAAGCATAGAAGAGTTCATTCAGGCTCTCCCTCATGTTGATTTCATTCAGGTACTGAATTGCATGCTTGTAGGTTTGAAGTTTATGTAATACTAAGTAGTGTGTTCCAATGATTAGACTATTTAATTGATTCGTTTTAGTTTGAAGGGCTTCTCTTCTTGCTGTGAATATCCAATTCAAAGCTGATGAGATACTGAAACTTTACATTTGGTCAAACAAGCATATGAATTCGACTGATTACACTGCCCAATTCCTCCCCAATACGGAGAACTTACTGTTGAAATAGCATATGAATTCGATTCAGTTATGCGTTTTTCAGGGCCAACCGGGCAACTCTTTCATCTTTTTTTAATTAATTTTTGGAAGTTTTCTTGTCACAAAACGTGTCCGTTGCCAGGGCTATGGCATGACCGAGTCTACTGCAGTGGGAACTCGTGGCTACAATACTAAAGAGCTTTGCAATTATACTTCAGTAGGACTTCTTGCTCCAAACATGCAAGGTAAAGTGGTAGATTGGATTACTGGTCGCTTCTTGCCTCCTGGCAGCATGGGCGAGCTTTGGTTAAGGGGACCTGGTGTTATGAAAGGTACTTAATTTCTGCAAGATTGCTGTCAATAGAGGAAATGCTATCATACATATTCTCCTTTTAATATTTAAGTTGTTGATGAATGTGTCGTTTAAGTTTCTTTGATACCCATATTTCTTTTCCTGATGTTTGGCTGAAGTAAAATCTCTTGGGTCCTGAGTATGCATAGATTATAACTTGATTTTCTTTGCGTCAACAAACAATTTAAAGCTAATCATTTAAAGTGCACTTCCTTCATTGCAATTTTATGTTTATTTGGTGACTAAATTTGGTGCTCTATCCTTCATTTATGGTTCTGGAAATTATTTCACCAGATTATAGCCCTGCAAATACTTATTGATAGGGGGATATATGTCCTCCAAACAATTTTACTGAAGGGGAAAAATACTCAAAACCATCTGCACAATTTTTTTTTTCCCCATTTGAATCTTTTCCTTCCTGAATATAAGACAGATTCTCATAAATTTCACTTGACTTTGTAGGATACCTGAATAATTTGGAGGCAACTATTTCGACCATTGATATAGATGGTTGGCTACATACTGGAGACATTGTTTACTTTGATCAAGAAGGGTACTTGTATGTGTTTGATCGCTTGAAAGATGTCATCAAATACAAGGGTTTTCAGGTACATAATGATCACCGTCTATACTTTCAGCCCATTTTGGCTCAACATTGAAAGAATTCAAGTAAAATGATTGAAAGAATTATCAATGAAAAAGTTTCAGATAAATACATCATCTTTAACGGTGTGCACCATTTTGCAGATTGCTCCTGCTGATCTAGAGGCTGTTTTGAGTTCCCATCCAGACATAACTGATGCTGCAGTAACGGCGTAAGTGTAACCACTTTATGCAATTAAATAGTTTTGGAAGCATGTAAACACACTTTTGAAATTAAATGATACCCTGTCTTTCATGTTACCATAGCAGAAGACAATTGCATTAAAAATTTCCCTAAAACAAACTTTTATCTTGTATAAAAGAATAAAATATTTTTGGATCTCTTGATTTAGCATTTTGGAAGGATAGTGTCCCATGTTTTGATACACATGCTCCAAATAGCAGACCATTGAGGCTTTAGCTTTGATTAGGTAGCTATAGTCCTTCTGCATTTTATATGATTTTCAAGTATTCCTTTTAGTACTCATCTCTTATTCACGTTTTCAATCTTGTAGAGCTAGTGATAAAGAAGCTGGGGAGGTTCCAGTTGCATTTGTGGTTAAGAGACATGGAAGTTCAGTTTCTGAAGCAGCCATAATAGACTATGTAGCTAAGCAGGTATGTTAGTTCAAGCTTAATGAATGGCTCTAGTTAAACTGACATTGTATCCAAGCTGAGGATTGTGAGATGTCTGTATCTGCACGTTTTCTTGGCAGGTTGCGCCATACAAGAAGGTGAGAAAGGTGGTGTTTACAGACTCAATACCAAGGTCTGCACCCGGAAAGATTCTCAGAAAGGAACTGAGGCACTTCTTGACTTCTAAACTTTAAGGCCTTTTTATGGACCAAGTACAACTCTCTAAAGGAACACCAATGCAACTAATTAAGCTAGACGAATTAGATAAGAAAGACTGACAGTTTTTTATTTTTATTTTTTTGGTTATTGTAATTAGTCTATCACTCATACATAGATAGAAATGTAATTACTCAAAGCTGGGGTAAATAAATGGTTGGAAATGTTCTGGCACTTCTCTGTTATCTAAAAATGAGGTCACGAGTTCAATTCTCACTACTAACAACTGATTGGGATATGAATATCACACACACACACACACACACACACATGTTGAGGTGGTTCTTCTTTAAAGCTCCTCCTTCCCCCCCTTTTTCTGAAAGAAACGATAAGGATTTATTAATGAAGAATATTTGATAAAAGAAGGGTACATTAAAATTACTAAGAAAAATAGCATGTCTAGCTAAATGATGTGCTACTTTGTTACTTGTCCTATGAACTGATACGACTTCAGAAAAACATATTGAGTTCAGGGCCAAGTTTGGATCCCTGGTTTATTTGGTTTGGAGTCACTTCCCTCACAACAAAGACCTAACCTAACCTGTGTTAATTTTTGACATAGCATGCATCATGCTTCATATAGTTGTTCAATGTCAACCCTTGGAAATATCCATAGAAGACTCTCATTTTTTCCTCCTCTGTTGTTTGCTTGTTCTATCAAGCTTCTTATATCAATTTCCCTGATGACAGACCCAGAAATAAGATATATTCCAATATTTTATGTTTTAGATATAAGGTATTTTGAGGATTCAGCAGTTGGCCTCGTGGCCATTGCCTTTGCCACCGATGTTAGACTTAATGGTTGCGTGTTTGAACGTCGTTGCCCCCTCCTTACATGTCTTTGATAAAATTCTGCACATTTTTATCAGTTCACGAAAACTTGCTATTTTCATATTATTGTTACATTTCATGAATATTTTTTGTTATAGTTGAAGAAAAAATTTATATTTTATAACCGCCGTAACATAGTTGATTAAATGTTGATATAACATCATAGGCGAAGAAATAAGCGAGAGATTCAAAACTCAGTCATAGCAATTGAATGTGTAGTAGTGTGAATAAATAATAGAACACCAAGATATTGACCACAATACAAAAAAAAAAAAACAGTTTTCTTAATTTGATTATTTTTCGAAGATGTAATTGATTGCAATTGAATTATTTATAAATATGGTAAACTCTTTGAACTTGGGAAGATTGCATCACCGAATCTGATTTCAATAGAAAGAATTTCTTCATCCCCCCTCCCCCCCCGGGGGGAGGTATACTAAATAATTTTAAATGTCCAAAATGTGTTTTGGTAGATAATATAACTATATCATATTGTTTAAAGGCTTAATGACATTTTTAGTCTCTAAAATATGTCCGTCTTGTTAAGTTTTTTTACGGAAGTGATCCTGTGTCATTCTTTCAGACGGTATCATGTGTCAAACATGTGATCATTCTATCAAAGACAGTCTGTCTATGAAAGAATTATTTAAATACGAATTGAATATTTTAAGGATTAAATTAATAAAATTAATATTTTAAAGACTAAATTGACAAAACGTGCATATTTTAAAGACCAAAAATATTATTAACCTTTTTTAAAATAAGAAGTGAGCAATTTTCTTTTATTATTCGAACAATGGAGTACAAATCAATGAAAACGGTAAGAGGAATTTTTTTGATTTCATAGTTTAATGTGATATATCTATAAGATTTGTTTTTTTAAGGATTAATGTTCAGTAAGGGTTGATGAGCCTAAAATCAATTGGGACAGACTCAATGAATCAAGAAGTCCCAAGTTAGTTAAAGGATAGCTCAAACCCACTTTATCGATCCGATCCAGTCCAGGATCTAATGAGTCCGGAAGATAGGAACACGTGGGAGAGAGAAAATATTGGGATAGGCATTGAAGGAGATCAAATCATACCATACCAGTACTTACCAAAGAAGGGGAGTCCTCTCCCTCACATCATCGACTCACCGCCTCTCCAAACCTATATAATGTAAGCCCCTCTTCACATGGAGGAGGACCTTTGATGATCACATCTTGAGACCTCTACATCACACACCACCTTGAGATGACTTGAAGACCTCCACAACTTGAGATCCCTACACACACAACACCTTCCTATACACATTGCTCTCTTTCTATCATTATAAATTTACGTGTTTGCTCTTATTTACTATTTTGTCATTAAATTGCCTATTTACTACTCATTAATTGTCTCCCATATATATACTCGACTGTTGATCTTGCGCAATACCGATTTGTGCATCATCAGTTTGGTGTCGTCTGTGAGAAACGACTAGTTTTTCTACTCTCTTTCAATCCATGGCAAGCATAACTAGGTCGATGAGTCAACAACTGAAAGACAACAACTCGGCCCCCTGAGAGGAGGTATTGTCTCCCCTCGCACCCTCGGAACCATCTGCTACGCCGATCCCCATCGTCGGACAACAACAACAGCTTATACAGACCATGCAGTTGATGGTAAAATAGAACCAACACATTATTCAATTGATGCTCGCCCAGGAAGGTGTCGCCCTTCAGCCTGTAGGAGGAGCCCCACTCCCTCCAATAGGAGAGAAGCAGCAACCCATCCCTACTGGACGCCAGACAGCCCCACGGTGCCCATCGCCCAGGAGTCCTTCCTCAGCGCGCAGGAAACTCACGTGTTCCCCCTCCTCATATACCTGCACAGGAGGACCAAAGAGAATGCCAATTACTCTTATCTGTCCTTTATTATTTTAGATTATTTATTCCGTTATTTATTATTTTAGGAAATAACTTTCTGCGAAGATTATTGTGTCCAGAATTGCTGTGCTTTGCTAAAATTTACAGACAACTTACAAATGTTAGAACATGACCTAACAACAAGGTAGACAAAATGCGACCATCGCCAGACATCAGCAATAGGCGCCCATCACCAAGCGCCCAGACAGACGCCCCCTAGGCTAGCACTCAGGTTGGCATCACCCAGGCCAGCACCCAGGTTGGCTGTCGGTCACCTTCTACACGCCACCTAAGAAGGACCTCTCTACTCCGCACCCAAGTGCCCATCACCAAATGCCCCGCAGTAAGCACCCAGCCTTGGGCGCCCAACAGTAGGTGCCCATCAGCAGGCGCCCATCAGCAGATGCCCATCACCAAGCACCCATCTCCTTAGCGTTCTCCTAATCTCCTCTATTTTTATGGAGTGAGCCACTGCCCTAGTAGCTCTCTCAAGTGCTACTTAAAGGTCAGCCTCGAGTTGAGCATCCCTCTCGTGCGCTAGCCTCAACTCCTTAGCGACATTCTCTCGTGCTTGCCATTCAAGCACCAATTGCTCTTCAGCAGCCTATATCTTCAGCTTCGCACTCTCTCGCGATTCGCAAAGAAGCTCGGCCTTATCTAGCCTCTACTATGATAACCATCCCTCGAGACTATATGTAGTTCAGCCTAATCTAACCTCTGCTCCAAAGCAACCTATGCATCCACCTTCGCACTCTCTCGCGAGTCGCTTGGCCTAATCTAATCTCTGCTTTTAAGCAACCTTTATCTCCAGCTTTGTACTTTCTCGTGAATTGTCAAGAAGCTCGGCCTTACCTCTGTTCCTAAGCAGCCCTTATATCCAACTTCACACTTTCTTGCGAATTGCCAAGAAGCTCGACTCTACCTCTGCTCCCGAGCGGCCTCAATCTTCAGCTTAGTGCCTCTTTTATCAATCCCCAAAAGTTCGACTTCAAGAAGTGTTATTCTCTTATGAGCCAACTTCAACTACTCCGCGGCATTCTCTCGTGTCTGTTGCTTGAGCCCTACTTGCTCCGAGGCATCCTCTCGTGCCTGCCACCCAAGCCCTACTTGCTCCGCGGAATCCTCTTGTGCTTGTCGCTCGAGCCCTACTTGCTCTTCAGCAGCCCCGTGCCTACCACTCTAATATTCCAGGGGCCACAGGCCTCCAAAGCCCTTCATTGACCAAAGTCAAGTCAAAGCAGGACATGAAGCTACAGTCCCTGCACTGGAGGCTCAACTCCTATAGCGAAACTAGGGCTAGCTCCGATGCACATTGAAGTCAAAACCTAGGAAAGAGTGGGGGTACCATTTGGTCCCATCTCCCGGGAAGTAACCTGATCATTGGACCTTGACTGAGAAGCACTAAGGGCATCAAACCTCGCGCTCTTGGGAGGAGGGGAAGACACCACCTTTAAAGCACAAAGAGTGTCCACCATCGCTCTATCAACAGAGTGCTTATAATCAGAGACAAGGTTAGTTAATGACCAAGCACCAGAGAGGCACAACTTATAGCAAGACTCAAGGCGTCGCCTAAACTTAGCAGCACCTAAGGCCTCCTAGCGTTGCCCAAGGCGCCCTGCCAACCTCTTGCTGTCGCCCAAAGTCGCCTGCAATGCTCCTGCCTCACCTATCAAGCTGGCGCCGACCACCAAGTCTCCCTTACGTTTAATGTCATATAGGGGTCCACAATAAAGAAGGCGTCACCGAGCAAGGTGTTGGCGTCACCCATGGGGATGGGTCCTCCCATCTCGCCCAATCTCCCATCTCACCTTTACGAGTGCCTAGTGCAAGACCCAAGTAGCCAGCACATGACAGGGCGTTGCCCACACTGTCTATGGACTCCTCGCCAAAGTCCCTCCTCACTTTACACTAAGGGAAGATGCAAAAAAAATAAATGGAGGAGTCGTCCAAGCGCAGAAGGGAGGCGGGGCCCAAGGCTAAGAAAGAAAGGAAGAAAAAAAAAAGAGAAAAGGACAGGGAAGAGGCGCCAACCCAAGAAGAAAGAAAAAAAAAAGAGAAAAAGACAAAGGAGGCTAACGCCCAAAAAAGAAAAAAAAATCGATAAATTCAACAAAGTTCCTGAAGATGAAAAGGCACCGTGAGAAGCAAAAAAAATTCTGCTCACTCAAGCGAAGACGAAGCACATGCCCTCAACCCTTCCTCTCGCAAAAAGTCGGAGGCTTGGGTCATGGGGGCAAATGATGAGCCCAAAATTAACTGGGTTAGGCCCAATGAATCAAGAAGCCCCAAGTCAATTAAAGGACAGCCCAAACCCACTTTATCGATTCGACCCAGTCCAAGATCCAAGGAGTTTGGAAGATAGGAATATGTGGGAGAGAGAAAATATGGAGATAGGCATTGAAGGAGATCAAATCCTACTATACCTGTACTTACCAAAGAAGGGGAGTACTCTCTCTCACATCACCGACTCACTGCCTTTCCAAACCTATATAATGTAAGCCCCTCTCCACATGGAGGAGGAGGACCTTTGAAGATCACATCTTGAAACCCCTACATCACACACCACCTTGAGATGACTCGGAGACCTCCACAACTTGAGATCCCTACACACACTACACCTTCCTACACACATTGCTCTTTTTATTTCCCAAACCATTGTAATATTCCCGAAGTTACTCTTCCAGTAATATTGTTCATCAATAAAGATCTCTGGCCACTGCTGTCGTTCCCGAGAGTGGAGTAGGTCACCTGGACCGAACTACTATAAATTTACGTATTTGCTCTTATTTACTATTTTACCATTGGATTGTTTATTTACTGCTCATTAATTGTCTCTCATACATATACTCGATTGTTGATCTTGTGCAATACCGATTTGTGCATCATCAAGAGTGTTAAAATATGACACGATTCGTTAATATAATGTGAACACGATGCGACGTTAGAGAGTTTGAGTATTCTTTAAGTCATCCGTTTCATAAATGAGTTGACCCGTTTCGTAAACAAATCAAGTATGTGTGAAACCATTCAAAAGGAATATACAACACGACTCGTTTATATATCGATTATATACGAATGATACATGATATGAACCCGATATGACACGACTTATTAAATACAAATTAATAGATAAAACGAATATGAGTGAAATATTTTTTAATACAAAGCTGTTAAAACTGACATAAACCCGCTTCACCCGAACATGCCTAAAATTTAGGTGTTACCTAAGCCAATGCCATAAGGAAAATAGATGCTCAAAAGATAATCCTCACCAGTAAAGGATTATCTTAATAAAAACATATTTTAGTAAATTATATTTGAATTTTTGCTCAATTTTAATAAATCATCAAGTAATCTTATCATACACTTCTATATGTTTACCTATAATTCAGACCGGATCACAATCGATTGAGATATTAGTGTATCCAAATTTAATGCAATAAAATATAATAAAATTGATTGGACAGACAAAAAAAACAATTAATAGCTAATTGTACAGATTTAGTTATGAATCGAAATCCAAAATTACACCTTAAAAAATAATTTGTCTATGTCAGGAGGTAAGAAGGATTAAAATTTGATTTTTAAATTCAAGGGTAGCTCAAGTGGTAATATAAACGAGCTATAAATCCAGACGTCTTGAGTTCGAATCTTGACAACTTTTTCAGGCTAGACCATAAGAGATTTATCCCTCATAAATATCTTAGTCCTGGTGTGAATGACTTATTTTTTATTGGACAGGGGGAGAGACGAATTAGTCGAGGTGCGCGTAAGTAAGACTGAATATCCTTGATAGTTAAATAAAAAAATAATATAAATAGAGCAAGATAATAGATATTAAGATTTTAAAATTTCAAAAAAAATTAAAATTAGGTATGGATGTAAATGTTCAATATTGCAGTGGAGGATATTAATTTTTATCTATTTTAACACATTTAAGAATGCGTTTGAGATGACTTATGAAATCACATAAATACTTTTTCAATAAGTGTTTATCAAAAGTGTTTTATAAAAAAATACTTTTATTAAATAAGTATTGTTTGGATATTCAAAGTAAAAAATGCTTAAATTAAAGTATTTTATAAAAACTATGTTTTGATGTAAAAATATTTATTTGTGTCACAATTGTTAATAACATTGAATGCATATATACAAACATACACTACACATTTATTGATACACAAAAAAAAATATCATACACAAAAATATCATAATAAAAGTATCAATATGGTGTGGATGTCTTTTCGAGGACCAATTACATTTGGCATCAATCACTAGACATGAACCTCCAAGCTCAGTGTAGGCTTCAATTATCATATGGTGTGTGTATCTTCCACTTATTAATGCTTTTGTTGAGCTCAGTCTGCTTGGCCATAAATCAAACAGTTGGCGGGCAGTGGACAGTGGACAATGGGCAATACAAATGTTATCACAGATCAACACAAATCATCAAGATATCACAGCATGAGCAATAAGCAATTTCATTGAATCGTCCAAAAGATGGGACATACATTTACCACATCATTAGATTATAACTGCAAACTTGCAGTACCAACTATTATTCAATATAATGAAGATCGGAACTTTCACACCACTCAAAACAGAAATTTAGTGGTACTACCTATCTCCAAGAAGGATTCATTTTCAGGATCCTCTAAACTCCTCAAAAGACCATTATCTATTGTGAATCCATTGCTCCAAAAAATGATGTCGTGAGTAACAACTTCAGGTTGTTGAGAAGCAGATGACACTATTTCTCCAAAAAGAAGTCTCGCTGGTCCGGTAAAAATTCTTGAGCTTGAAGTCGACCGAAGGTGATCAGCTGGTCCTTCTACAACTCATGACTTTCTAGCTTAAAATAGCCTACACATCATTACCTTTGGATGGATGATACACTCTCGAGCGTCGTCTGTGGTTGTTGTCGGTAGTCGTTGACAATGATCGGCGAGGTGATTGGTGTCGTCTGTGGATGTCAGGAGGCAAGATTGTTGATCGTAAAAAAAAGTGTTTTATGAAAAGAAAAAATTATTTTTTTTACTCCTTATTTCTTATTTAAGTGTTAAAATTACTTTTACTTATTTAAAAATATTTTTTATAAGTTATCTCAAACACTATTTTTTTTAAAAAAATGACTTATGATAAGTCAAAAATTCTAAAAGTATTTTTTTAAAAATTATTCTAAACACACTCTTAAATTTTACATTAAGAAATAACAAAAAAAAAGTAATCTAGAGCCTTTTAATGCTTTAGATACACCTAATAATCATTTGATCTTGATGGGCACATGACACCAATGAAAGTGAAGTATTTTTAACATTATATCACATTTTATTAAATATTAATATTCAAAAATAATTATCAGCATGCTATCTCTTATTTGTATCTAAAATACTAGCTCGATTTTTTGATCTAATTAATCATAATTAATAATTTAATAAATATTAAGACTAATAATTAAATAATCAATAATATTTAATAATTTAAATAAATTATGTCAGAATTTTAAATCTATATAAGATTAGGCTTGATTTGCCAAGTGGCCCATCTTTTATTGGGACCAACGAACAAAACTGTAACTTAAATAATCCCCGGGAATGCTTTTTCCGTTCACTCTCTCTCTCTCTCTCTCTCTCTCTCTCTCACACACACACACACACACACATCTTCTTTGTTTCCAAAGTCTCCTCGTGTCCACAAAAAATTTTACGCCCACCCAGTTCAAATAGTGTCTCTCTCTCCCCAGCTGCAGTCTGTCCTTCACTCTTCCCATGGCGACTGCCTCAGCAATCCCACGAAATTTACCCTTTTCTCCTCCCAATCACCGCCGTTCAAGAATCTTTTCTCAAACTTGTCCCAACTCTGCCAAAAACCCTAACAGTACCCTTTCGAGATTGTTACCAGTAGCTTCCAAAGATGTCCAAATCTTTCATAGTTCGCGTAATTTCCGCGAACCTTCACTTCCAACTAGGGTTCTTGGACTTCATTCCAAGTATGTGCAAATGGGCACCCACAAAACTCACTGTAATAGAAAGATTATGGCCAGATCAATGGGCGCAGACAGCAGTACTGCCTCCACAACCCTTCAGAGCAGCGTGTGTAACGATCTTTGGAATCTTTGTGTACCCTTGAATTGTTGTTTGGATGATTCGTTTTAATGGGTGTCTGTCTATGTTGTTCTGTAATCTTGAATTGTTGTTTTAATGGGTGTTTGTATATGTGTTTCTTTAGGTGTTTGGAGCGTTGCATTTGATTGTCTCACTTGGGATTATTTTAGCAATGGATAAGTTCTTGAAAAAGGCTTTTGTGGCTGCTGCCATTAAATTCCCAAGTGCCCTATTTGGGATGTTTTGTATATTCACTATTCTAATGATTCTCGATTCTACTGTCCCTGCTGCGGCCACAAACTTGATGAACTTCTTTGAGCCTGCGCTTCTGTTTATCCAGAGATGGCTTCCATTGTTCTATGTGCCATCATTGGTGGTTTTGCCTCTTGCAGTTAAAGATATTCCTGCTGCAGCAGGAGTGAAGATATGTTTCATTATAGGTATATATTTCAGCTACTTTATCTTGGGTTTTCATCCTTACATGATTCTATGGTGGCCATTGTTCTGAGTTATGCTATAGTACTATTCCAATAGCTGAGGTATACATTACAATGCCCTGTTAGACGAATTCATGGGTTTCATTTTTAACATACAAATCCCTTTGGGTTATCAACTTTAAATTTGCACCGCCATGCTCAGCCGAGCTAGCTTGAAGTACTACAAAACAGCAAGTTTTATTTTCTTTTGTGAAGTCTTTCGTGAAATTCATACTTCAATGATTGATTACTGAAGAAGGAAGCTAGATTGGTTGAAATTGTTGTAAGCAACAAAACCTCAGATTTCTTTTGAGCTGTTCGACTTTAGAAGGTTTAAGTGTCTCTTCCCCCACCCTCGTGTATACTCCTTTGCTGGTGGTAGTGTTTTACTGTTTCTTGGTTTTCTGCAGTTGGAGGGTGGCTGGCTTCACTCTCTGTGGCTGGATATACCGCTATAGCAGTAAGAAAAATGGTAAAGACAGAAATGATACCTGCTGAGCCTATGTCAAAGCCTTCTCCTTTCTCTTCAATGGAAGTTTGGACTTGGAGTGGAATTTTTCTCATTTCATTTGTTGTGGCACTTTTATACCCTACAGTACTTGGAACGACTGCCAGAACATGCCTGCCTTTTCTACTGGCGTCTACTGTATTAGGTTACATGGTTGGTTCTGGGTAAAGTTCATTTTCCTCAGCATATCTATATTATCAATTTTTGGTAGAAACTCTTTTCTCCCTTTTCACTCTTATCTGACCGTATATTAAGTCTCTTATGGAAAGTGTTCATTATTTGGTTGAATTTCAATCCTCAGGCTGCCATCTGATGTGAAGAAGGTTTTCCATCCAATTATTTGCTGTGCACTATCTGCAGATCTGGCAGCATTGGCTTTTGGGTACTTTTCCCAGTCTGGACTGAATCCGGTTCTAGGTATAGACCCAACCTCCAGTTTCAGCGTTCCCTCATCAATGTACACCACACTGGTTGTCTAAAAGACAGAAGCAATCGAATGAATTAGAATATCATCACTCTTCAACTAAAAGTAGTCAAAATGTCAAATTTTTGCATATTTCCCAGTATCTTCTCCGAACTCAAATGGAGCATGCCAATTTCAGTTCCTGTGTGTTGAGATTTGTTGTCAGTATTAAGTGACAAAACTATAGCATCCTAAACAATCTTTAACTGTTAGTAACACTTAAGGATACTCTTAAATTGAGCTAAATTCCTGGAATCATCCCTAACTTTGGAAGTACAAGACTAAGGAAAACTGAAAGTTTTGCTTTTGTAATTTATACAATTTTAAATTTGTAAGTGACTTAGTTTGAAAGTCTCTCCACATGTTCTGAATATAAAACTTTTATACCCTTGGGTATAATCTCTAGGATTGTGACTAGGGTTATATATACTGCACTCCGGGACTTCAGGTTGAGAAAAGGAGGGAAAATTAATGTGGCTGATGCTATGTATTGAATTGAATGACAGAACAGTTTACAGGAGTGAAACTTACAGATGCTCTTCTCTTTCATCACATGATTATCCCTATATTTATACTCTATCCGTTGATGTTCCATTGACTTTTTCACCTTGTACATCTTGAAGATTCAAATAATTACTCCAAATTGTGATTCCTCCTTGTAGTATTTAGAGTTCCAACTTAATAAGCCTTATACGTCGATATGTTGGTTCTCTGTTAACTTGTACAGGATATTATCTTACAAAGGTCTCGTCTAATCCTGGAGCTGGTGACATTCTGATGGCATTCTTGGGATCTGTTATAATCTCTTTTGCCTTTTCTATGTTCAAGCAGAGAAAGGTATGCAATTGTTCCCTGATACAGTGAGCAATTTTTTGTTAACATGTTCAGATACTTCTACTTTTAGTACGTAAAAAAAAACCTATCAGATGGAGGTCAGCAGTTTGTCGGGGAGCAAACCATGGTTCTCTGTGTTACCCTTTTGATTTATCCCGACAAGGAGTCTTATCTTATGTTCATATGATTTGGTCTCCATTAGTTTGGTTAGCGATAAAAGTTTACTGAGAAGTTTCATGATAGTAAAAAGATGGTGACAAACCTCCCAGAAGGTTGATAGAATAGATATAGGAGTGGATTGAAGAATGGGGCAATCTTTTGGATGCTTACTTCATGCTCCCAATTGATATTGATCCATAAGTAGACCTCTTGACCGAGAGACCTGGGTACTCCTATGATGGAGTATACAACAGGCCTGCAGGTCAAATTATACTATTGGACTGATTAGTCTTGGGTTCACTGGGGCAGGGATAGCACTTGATATCGACAAAGTATAAAACGGAGAAGAAATGAAAAGAAAGATAAAAGAAACAGGAGAAATAATGTAAACCTCAAAGATTATCTACAGTAATTCTATAATTTTTAATTTTTAATGTCCCCCTCCTATTCCCTGTCCTCCTTATCTAGTGTCATTACTATTATTTGACCTGGAGGGGTGCTGGGTGTTTAAGAAATGCTCTTTCATGGAGTGATAACTGTTGCTTTGTCGTTTCAGCTCGTGAAGAGGCACGCAGCCGAGATATTCACATCTGTCATTGTTGCAACTCTGTTTTCATTGTATTCTACTGCTCTGTTTGGACGTCTTGTTGGGTTAGAACCAAGTTTAACTGTATCAATTCTACCCAGATGTATAACTGTGGCACTTGCCCTCAGCATTGTATCATTTTTTGAAGGTCAGTAACTTCTTTTACCCTTAGAAGTAGATGCAGATATTCCTCCAGACTGATATTATTCTGTGATGAAACTATCAATTTATTCAGTGTTTGATTTGTCTTTCAAACTAATAATAAATTTCTAGAAGCTGAACATTAGGATGCTCGTTTATGGCTTGATCATATAGTCTAAGAGGATTCCATTATCCCATGTTGGTTCAGGTGCTAATTCATCTCTCACCGCTGCATGTGTTGTTTTAACTGGTCTGGTGGGAGCAAATTTCGTTCAAGCAATGCTTGATAAACTTGGTTTCGGCGACCCTATTGCACGAGGAATTGCAACTGCATCTAGGTATGAATTCCTTCTATAAATGATGAATCATTGACAGTTTAAGTATATTATTTCTATTTTTGTATATGATACATATGCAAATGGATCAAATGATTGTTTGAAGTGCAATTCGAGTAAAATTAATCATACATTTGCAATAAGTTGATCATGATGGATGATAGAAATTACCAGGTGCAAGAGATAAAGATGCAATGTTTAATAGATGAAGTTAAGAGCATTTCATATGTAGCCTTTGTATTTTTTTTTTATCCTTTTCATTTGAACAGTTGAACTTAATTACATATAGTTGTGGGGATTTGGGGATTTGATGGATCTTCTGGGTGTCATTTGCCTCTTTTGTGTATGTCTTTCAGTTTATTATTTGTTTTCTTTTGGGTAAATTACACTTACACCCCTTGAACTATGACCCTTTTTTCACTTTACCCCATCAACTATCAGTTTTTTCACATTACACCCTCAACTAACACTTTTGTTTCACATTACCCCAATTGCAAATGTCTATTATCTTTTTGGACAGAAATCGCTGGTGGTTGAGGTAAAGTGAAAAAAATTACATTGTTTAGAGGACAAAATGAAATAACTTTCCGTTAAATATGTAACTAATATTAATAAGTGGGGCAATGTAAAACTAATGACATAGTTGAGAGTGCAATGTGAGAAATCTGAAAGTTAAGGGGGCAAAGTGAAAAAAAGGATGACAGTTCAGGGGTATAAGTTTAATTTACCCTTCTCTTTTTATAGAATTGAAGAAGGGAAAGACGCAGCATGTCCAAGAAAAAGAAAATAGCAACTAGGTTAGCCTCTATGAGAGAGTCAGCTAAATCAGAACAAAATTAAAATACATGTCTTACGACGCTGCAAATTCCACAATGAAAGATGGTCTTATTTTGGAATGCCCTGCTTGAAAGATTTTTTCTTTTCAAAAAAGAAGAGAAATATGGCCTTATGAAACAGGTGTTTGTGGAGCTTTTGGCTTATAGTTGCCCCATGACTGTAGCCACTTTTTTCTTAATTTCTTTTACTGGGAGAAATTTTGCTAATGAATAGTTGTAGAGCGACAATCTTGAATATATATGTGTAGATTTTGCAACTCGGGTTTTCCCCAGACATACTCAACATATTACCGAAATGAGCTGAGTTTTCATAGATGAGGCTTCAGACACCCAATTGAGGATGCAATCAATTATCCTTGCGTATTAAATATCCTGGTTAAAAATTAATTACGGATGAGTGAACAGGTCCACAAGTTTCATATGCTGAGTTTATGTCTCACAGTGATGATATTGGTCAAGCTCTAACAACCTCTTGGCTCTCACTTTCATGTTGCACATGTGGAAACAAACCATTAGACTGATGCATGAACCTCCTATGCTAGTTTTCGGAGGCCTTACACTACCAATATCTAGACAAGCTCTAACAGTGTCTATGTTTTCTTCTAGCAAGAGTATCTTCTCTTCTATAGTAGATACTATAAAACTTAATTGACATAAGTATTTTACTGCTTTACTTTTTTCCCTATTTTCCATTGATGCAAATAGAGCCAAGCGAACTTATAAAAACTTACTGGCATTTTCCATAATCATAAGATTTGATCGAAATGTACACTCATTCAGGGGAGAAAAGAAAATTCAGAAGAAGGGTAATGATAATTTTGAAATCAAGTACACACTATTGTGCCTTAAAATTGTTCTTCTCTTGTTTGTTCCAGTGCACACGGATTAGGAACAGCAGCACTGTCAGCAAAAGAACCGGAGGCTCTCCCATTTTGCGCCATTGCATATGCTCTGACTGGTATATTTGGTTCTCTGATTTGCTCAGTTCCGGCAGTCAGGCAAAGCTTGCTTGCAGTAATTGGATGAAACAAACTATCCATCTTTTTTTCTTCCATTTTCCACCATTTCCATGGGCTTATAGGAGTCAAATGGTGATAGAAGCGGCAATCACTTGTTGATTGGCATATCGGTTATAGCTAGCTATATGCTGTACAAAATTTGTAGATTTTGTTGATGCACTAGGACAAAGAACTAACAGAAGGGCTAGACTCGTCGAATAAGTGTACATGGAGGTACTTTTAAGATGCATTATTGAAGATAATTCTGAGTCCAAATGTTGTTGTTGCACAACTAGTTGGTTGGATTGAACATTTACCATTCGATGTCATGCAGAATGGTAGAACCAGTTGAATTTGGATCGTTATTATCATGAATAGGTTGTCAATCGTGTCAGGTGAGGCGGTTTCATGTCGTGTTTCAGCAGTTTCGTGTCAAAAATATTCTATTCATATCTGATTCACTTATTAATTCGTGTCTAATGAATCATGTCATATCTAGGTAGTGTTGTATATAAATCGTATATAATCGGTATATAAATGAGTCATGTTGTGTATTTCTTTTGATTGATTTTACCTATATCTAATTCATTTATTAAATCATGTATTGTCGAGTCAACTCGTTTACAAAACTAATGGTGTAAGGAAGACCCAATTCCTATAATTTCGTATTATGTTAAAAGATCATATCATATTTTGATATCTCTAATCGTAAACGTGCAATGTAGGACAATATAGTTCATAGAAACAACTATTCCTCACTTTTAGGAAAATAATAAGGTATATACTGATACTTTTTGAGGTCACTATACAACAAGAAGTTCAAAATCATAAGATTAGTACATTGTAAGTACCCGATATACTCTTTGTTGTATATATCTATTTCGCCCAGGGGCCATTTGACTCTTGGCCTAAATGAATATGAGTCTTTCACTATTTCAAGCACTTCCAATATAAAATTTTGGCAAGTTCAATTACCCATCACTAAATTGTTTTTTTTTTTGAAAGACTGGAATCTATAGAACCTCTCTGATCAGTGTAATTAATGAGTTTAACGATGAACAATTAAACTTGATTGAAATTGAAAAAATAAAATTGTGCTTTTACATGAGGAGGTAGAATCACTAGAAAAATGTGGTGTTTGTTGGATTTAATAGCCACTATTTTGGAGCACCATCTTTGTTTATATATATGCTCACTTCTTGATTGATCTAAAAAACAAAGATATAAAAAAAACAAAAATATATTCACGAAATGATGTGACACAACTTTTAAGTATTCGATGTTTAGCAATAGTGGTGGAGCCTCGAATCCAACGACCATTATTAATTTGGTGCAAGAAATTTGATGAAATATTTTGCTGAGTATAGTATTACTAAAAAGTTAACACCCAGACATCTTAAGTTCAAATTTTGACAATCTCTTAGAGTTAGACCATGTGAGATTTATTCCTCATGAATATTTTTAAACTAGACACGCTTGACCGTTGACAAAAAAAAAAAAAAAAGTCTTAACACGGTTCTTAGTCATGCATGTCACAAGTGATCCAACTATTCACACAAACTGGTATGTGAGAATTTTCTCTCGGGATGTATGGTTGAGGAAAAATGCGCGTCCCCAGCTCTGGCTGGAATTGAGGACAAAGACCACCAAATCATATGACTAAAGATAACAATAAACTTTCTTGTGTTCATATTGACAATAACTCTATTCAATACAAGATGCCATGAAAGTTGGGTAGGTAAGGAGGTAAGGATGCTCACTGAAACTGAAGGATTCTTCAAAGTGGGTCTCAATAAATATGTGAAAAATAACTATTCAAAGGTGGTGGATTCTTGGGGTTATCCCACATCGGATAACCTTGGGGTTATGTGTGTATGTGTTTAAGCCTTCACTAGGTTGCCTCTTTTTAAGAGGTGATTTGGTGTTGGGTATCGTTTCATTATCAAAAAAAATGGACGGTTGCGTGTGTGCGTGTGTGGCCCCGACGCCCTGATCGTGGGACCCATGTCCTCCAAAACCAATGGGTGCGCTTGTTCACCAGGCGGGACTGGGGCTATCTCACATCGGATAGCCTTGGGATTATGTGTGTGTGTTTAAGCCTTCACCAGGTTGCCTCTTTTTAAAAGGTGATTTGGTGTTGGGTATCGTTTCGTTATCAAAAAAAAGGTGGTGAATTCTTGTGCTGTAATTAGAGTGCAATGTTATGTGATCCAAATTTATAACTCAAATATGCATATCAAATCAAGAAGGATCATTGGATTAGTGAGTCTCACTTAAAAAAATTGATAGGACTCACTCATCCAATGGTCTCCCTTCATTTGGGATGCAAATTTGGGTTACAAATTTAATAATATTCGTAATTAAAATATAAAAATACTACTTTAACGTGATTTATTGACTTAATTTACTGACCTAATTATTCATAATTATTGGATTGGATTGACAGAGAGTCTTAGTATTTATTAGGACTCGCAACCAATCCAATGATTGTGATGAATTATGACATGATATTATATTGGCAAATTAAATCCAAATAGTATTATTGATTAAATGCTAAAAATCATAATGGGTCCCTAAACTTTGCCTTTAGTTTAAATTTGATCTTTGAACTTTCAATTATTCCAATTTAGTTTCTTAACTATCAATTTTGTCTAAATTAAGTCAATTTCTACCGTTAGACCAATGCTAAAGTAGATCAGATTGAGCTAATCTCTAGTTGATCTGACAGTGAAAATTGTTGGAATGACTTAATTAAGATGAAATGATAGTTGAAAGACTCAATTTGAATAATTAAAAGTTCAAGGACCAAATTAAAACTGAAGAAAAAATTCAGGAACCAACTATATTTTTTACCCTTGATTAAAATAGCATGGAATTCAAAGTAAAATTGAATGAGTAATACAATTGGAACCTAAAAATTTGACCTAGTGATGCGGCTTCATTATAACCGTTGGATTAAAATTAAGTTTCATTATTTGATGGGACCTATGGTCAATCCAATAAATACAATGAATTAGGTAAGCAAATTAAATTTGAATAGCATTGCTGAAATTGAATATCAAAATACCCAATTATTACAGGCACTACCCTCTTTCATATTAAATGTTATCTGCAAATGTCATTTACATGATACATAAAGCTTTATAACAAATAATAACTTTATGTTCTGAGTTACAAAAAATCCATATTCACCCCTTTATCTTGCATGCATTGCTGAAATGGAGATCCCATTTACTGAATATATTTCTGGTTGACTTCCTGATAAACTTTCATCAACCCCACTGCTTGGCACAAATGCTGGTTTTGTTGGGTTTGGTAAAGTCATACTATCATTTGTTGACATTGAAATAACATCAGACATGGTAGGGCGATCCAGTGCACGATCTTCTACACATAAAAGGCCTATTTGAATACATCTTAGCAGTTGTTGTTCAACACATGAACCACTTAGTATTGGGTCCATGAGCTCAAGTGCAGCATCTTTCTTCCATAGCTCCCATACCTGCAGTCGTTTTATCGAGTTAGAATGTCAAAAAACACATTATTTAGGGGTGACGATTGAGTAGTATCAATAGGGTTCTTCGTTGTCGAGTATTACACATGTGACACTGCATGGACTATAGTGTTATATCGAAAAAATATGAAAAAATCAAATATATAAGCAGTAGAAGATCTAGGGTTAGCCAAGCCCCACAAGTTATATTCGTGTCATGGGTCATATTTGGCATGGATAATATTTCTACGTATCCAAAATGTTGACGTTAGAAACTCAAACACAATATGTTTGATAATGTTGTTAATCGCATCGACTTTTTCACAGCAAAAACATGATTAACCTTAGCACAACCTTGTTAATTTTTTGGTCTCATTCGAATAATGTTAAGGTGTAGTGTCAAAAATTATAAAGAAAAATGTAATTGCATGGTGAGTTCTAGATTACTTACATATCCCACTAGATTGGACGGGCGATCAACATGGTAGAAGCTACTGTTCTTCCGACCACTCAAGATTTCAAGCATCAAAACTCCAAAACTGTAGACATCAGATTTGATGGAGAAAATGCCCTCCATGGCATACTCCGGAGCCATGTAACCACTATGAAACCATACAATAAATTTCAGATAATAAATTGCTTAGTAATCACTATATGGGGTTAGTAAACTTCAACAATCACTAAAACATTGATGAATTCACGTACTATGTCCCGACAACCCTATTTGTATTTGCTTCTGATATATTCTGCTTGAAAATTCTAGCCATACCGAAGTCAGAAATTTTTGGGGTCATATCTTCGTCAAGTAAGATGTTACTAGATTTTAAGTCTCTATGGATGACCTTCAATCGTGAGTATTTATGAAGGTAAAGTAGGCCTTGAGCGATCCCTTCGATGATGTGAAAACGTCTCTCCCAAGTCAGTTGTTCTCTCCTAGTTTGATCTGCCTCAAAATGTAGTGTGGAAGCACTGTTACATATGAATCTGTGGTTTTGAACAAAGATAAGATGTATGTAAACAAACATTAGACTGAGAGATATCAAGTACTCACCAAAGAGAAAAAAGTCCAAACTTCTGTTGGGCATGTACTCATAAATTAATAGCTTCTCTTCTCCATGAACACAACACCCTAGTAGCTTAACAAGATTCTTGTGCTGGAGTTTGGATATGAGTATCAGCTCGTTTTTAAACTCAACTAATCCCTGCCCCGACCTTTGTGACAGCCTCTTCACTGCTATTTCTCGACCCTCAGGCAATTTACCCTGAAAATGATCAGTTCTGTACCTTAATACATCTACTATAGATTTACACTAAAATCTAATTCATATAAATATACACAAACAGCTTGTACAGTAGTACCAAGTTTGTAACTAAAACAACATTTCTTCTGAAACATACCTTATAAACAGGTCCAAAGCCTCCCTGTCCCAGCTTATTTTCTGATGAGAAGCTATTTGTAGCAGCTGTAATACATGCAAAGCTAAATACTTTGAGATCATGACCACCCTTGTTGCCATCATTTTCAAGTTCATCTGTGTTCATCTGCCCCTCAAGTATCATTAAATCAAGTAGATCTCTCTCCTGCCCTGCATACAAAAAGCAACTTTGCGTTCTTGCTTATGCTGATAACACTTATATAGTTTTTTTTTTTTGGTCAGGGATAAAGAAAGACAAAAATGATTGTTTAAAGACGATACTGATTGTTGAGAAATTTCAAAACAAAGATCTATAATTGGATAGAGAGAGATTTACCTTGTTTAAATTTCCTCCTTAGGTAGAAGAAAAAGCCCAAGAGAAGCATAAATGATGCAATTACAACACCAGTGACAATCCATTTATATCTCTCCCATTCTGCATTCAATTCCAATTACTGTATGTGTTTCTCTCCAATAATCTTTTGAGTTACTATAATTGGAGTATGTTTATAAACTTACTTTTGTTTGAAGACTCAATGAGAACGTATTGAGACCTTGAAACATCGCTATTATCTTGATAAAACTTCAATCTTCCTCTCCAATAGAGGCAGCCAGTGTCACCATCGTTCCTAAAGCCAACACAATCGCAGTCGTTCCAGCAGTTGGCGCGACAATCGCTGAAACCAAGGCTTGAATTGCCATCATAAAATGATGACTCTTCATCAATGTTACCAAAGTCCCCAGATCTTAAATCAAACTTCTGGTTAGGATTCCTACACGTAGGCTGTTCACATAACTCGCATCCTTCATAAACTCCTGATCCTCGGGTTTTGTAGCCATAACAAAGATCAACCCGCGCAATTGGAGGCCTATCTTGATCATTTATTTGTCCCTTGTAATCTAACATCCATCCTGATATAGCTTTTCGTCCCTCAGGTGTGCATGTTGGATCTCTTAAAAGTGAATAACTGAAGTATTCTTCCTCGTCAGAGGTAACATTGATGTAATCATATACAACATTTCTAGGGTTTGATTTACCAATGAATTCAAATGCCTTATCCTTCAACACCCCACTAGTCCAATAAATCACTCCTCGTCGCCTAACTATCAACCGCCCTCGCCTGGAGTCCCAGTCCAGTGTGAAAGCCCCGGGCGCTGGTACTCCTTCTGCTAACCATGATGTAAGTGACCAATTCCGGTCAGTCCTGTGGCTGACCCCTAATTTCATCCCGGGCAAAAGGGTGTCTGTAGGATAGTCAAAGCTCTGCCACAATACATGCCCTGTGGTTCCATTGGAGTTGACCTCTCTTACCACAAAATTGCCAGAATCCAGCAGGGTAGCTGTTTTATTATCGCGGGTTTGAGTCGTATATAGCTCAATAGTATCCCCTCCATTATGTGTGATGATCATATTTCCGGTGTTATCGATGGTAAGAACACCAGAATTGTTATGAATAGGTGTGTTTCTGTTACCAACCCATACTGGATGGGATTGTGAATCGTTGGTGTACCATATTCCTAAGTAGTTTTCTTTCGAATACGGGGGACTAAAGAATCCCAAGGTGAAAACCTTTTTAGCAGACACTAGGTAGGAGGAGGAAGTGAGAATAGCACCTTGTTGGAGTGTGTCGTCCGATGATGCAACAACAAAGGCCAAGAAAGAGAGAAAAAGAGAGAAAATTACCACTGTCAAGCTTTCCTTGTTATTCATCACTAATAAGCAAGTTCTGCTGCCACAGATAGAAGCTGAAAATGGGTCTTAGATGGTGTGGTTGGTTATAGCAAAAAAATGCAGGCACTGAATCAGAGGCCAGCAAGGCTATGGACTTCCAAGATTGACGAGAGCATAGATATTGGGATCGTAAGTGTATATGAATGTATTATTCTATATAAAAGTGATAAAATGAACGATGACTCAAAACACATACTAAATTAGTTTATACCCATGGGATCCAAGTAACAATCATGGGATGGGATCCATCTTCTCCTTTCCTCAAAAAAAAAACTTGTCATGCCCTTGTTCCTTGGGAAAATTACAAAAATCCTTCCTAGGTATAATTGTGGAGGACCTTTTTTTTCTTGGGGTATATATTGACAAAATTATCTGAATCTTCTAACGTAAAAAAAAAGTTAATTCCAAGGGAATTATCTTTCTCAAATCTAACCCTAGTCCTTTACGAAAGTAATTTCCTTTCAGAGAAGTGTCGGATGAACCGACCTCTCAACAGGTGCAACGGTTAAATCAAGACTCAAGGTTGAGAGTTGAATTCAATATATATATTTTAATTAGTAAAAATTCATCCTATTAACCAAATTGTGTTGTTGTCTAAGAGGTTGCCCTAGGGGTTCCCAAGTCTTCTAATGCAGTTGGTGGGATTACCTGTCCCATTTAATGAATTATGAAAAGAAACGACGATTGTGTAAATAGTCAAAGTTGTTGAAAGGCAATGACAAGGCTCCAAAGAGGGGTTAAATCCACACCAATTTGTTATGTATGGATGATGGAATTTTTTTGTACCGGATTCCTAGTCATAGTATATAGATTGTGAAGAATAAATCCTCCTCTATCTGGTACGGGTCGAGGGCTTCGTTTATCTCACATCATGACATAAACATAAACCCCTGTTAAAAAATAATCGCAAAAATCTAAACATTTATCTATCCATGCATGAGGTATATATTGATACTAGTAATAATTCGTGTATGATGGCATGATAAAATGTCAAATTCAATTCCTCAAGAATTCGATTATGTTATATTAAATAATATTTTTTTCTTTTATTTATTTGATTATATCATTTAAAATTAATTTTTACTTGTTCCAACACTATGACACTAGGTAACGAATTTGATTTCAACCTTACTAATTTTGCCGGTTTAAACTATCGAATCTGTTATACCCGTTAAATAAATAAATAAACATAAACTTAACTAAACACCACCCGATAAATACGACTTACATTATACAATGAATTTGACAATAACACCGACGACCAGCACAACCCAAAGTCGACTCCGCCACCACTGAAAGGACTTGTGGCAAAGCAATTAACCCATGGCATTGACTGGATAGTGTTGGAAATTGGATAAGGCGAATTGAATTTTATATTTTGAAAGATTTTAAAATTTTTATTTTGTACTATCAAAAAATAATTTTTTTATATTACAGCCCTAATATATAAAAAATGTTACAGTATGACTCTTCTGTTAATTTTGTGTTAGTTTATCCGTCCGTATCAATGGATTGACTTTTGACAAAAAAAAAACCGAAGTTAACTTAAGGACTACATGGTAATACTGTTTATATATTGAGGGTGCAATGTAAAAAAATTAATCTTTAAGGGTATAAAATAAAAGTCTTAAAATCTTTTAGGGTATAAAGTGTGAAAAACTCTTTTCTATATGAATCGTTTTTTATATATTTTTTTTAATAAATCATACATCAATGTATTAATAAATAGTGTCATACTTAAATTTATAATAAGTGAAATATCAAAAAGAAAATATACAAAAAAATATATTAAATGGCAACTCATTCATTTTATCTATATAATATGACAACTAACATTTTAAATTTTAGTACGCCACCTATTTTTATCATAAATTAAATTATTTAATTTCGACATTATTCATATACGATTTTATGCATAATAAATATATTTTTTCAATGTGTATATCCTTCAATATAACTCCTCATAATTGTTTAATTCCTGAAACAGAGGGTGGAAGAAAGAGAGAGGGAGGTTTGTAAATCTGCGTCAGCATTAGTGGATTCTATAACAATCTTTTAAAGTTTGAGGAGAAACTATTAGAATTTGAAAAACCTACATGAACTATGATAGATCTCTATGGGTGGTGATAGTGGTGGTTCAAGAGCAGAGAAGACCAAAGAAAGGGAAAATTATATTTTTACCCATCAACTATAGTCTTCCAAGAGCATATATTTTATGTAATCTGTGTTTTTTATATCAGCGCGAATAACTTGATAATTTGCTTAATTTGATGGGTATGAAAGAGGTTTAGGTTTAGAATTTCGGTTGATGGATGTAAGGAATGGAGTTCTTCATCCTATAGGTTTCAAACGAATAGTTTAAAATATCTCTAATCTGTTGTCCAGGTGGTGAGCATGTAAGATATTCTGTTCAAATACTTAATTGCTAAAATTTTAGAGTTTAGGGACTTAATAATGATCACAAAAATTAGTTCAGGGGCTTAATTGCTAAAATTTTAGAATTTAGGAGCTCAATGGACACGAAAATTAGTTCAGAAACTTAATTGACACAAGGATCATTTGCATAGTTTACTCTTATCTTTTTTGACAAAAAATGCTCATGTGTCTGAACAAAGTGAAATAAAATCACATGATTTAGGGAGCAAAGTGAAATAAAATCACATAATTTAGGGAGCAAAGTGAAACATCTTTTCACTAAATTTGTAATGGAAATTAATCATTGCGACAACACGGAACTAATTACTTCAGTTTAAGGCATAATATGAGAAACATGATTGTTGGAGGTGCAATATGAGACAGGGGCCCAAAGTATAATTTTCACCAAAAGCAAATAACACTTCGCCCAAAAGTTCAATTGCTCCTCGATTATATTGAGTTTTCTTATGCTTCTGTTTTTTCTATATTACAAGTTTCCACATGAAATACATACACATTGTAAGTGTTTCTCCTTTTATATATTAGGAATAGCCTAGCACTCAACTTGAACATGAAGGGGGAGAGAGGAAAATCTAAATAAAAATCATGGAAAATGCTAAGGAGAAGGAACAATTTTAGATCATAGAGAGTTTGTAATGACCGAAATCTCGTGTATTGAGCTATCGTTTTAACTAGTTTTAAGCTTTTGTGGCTTCTAATGAAGCCGCAGCCTTGCTAGCTATGAGTTGCTCGTAGAGGTCTCTTATCTTCAATCCGACAATGGTTTGGAAGAGACCAGTTCCATTGCTGCTGCCCGGGAAGTCGGCATGCTTCAGCATTTGTTGAGTGACTTCACCATAGAAGTTGGTAGAGATGTTGCTCAGATGACTTTCGACGTAGATGAGCTCGTCTAATCTGTCGAATTGGCCATCCATCTCCAACACGGACACCTAAGAGAAATCAGAAGGAAACAAAGCAGATTATAGTGAATTATGGTATCCTTGAAACTCATCTCCTCCCCC
>CM042186.1:46884528-46897133 GCA_023539305.1 Ilex asprella | reverse complement strand
TCAGTAACACTAGCACGTCCTTCTTCGTCGGTCTTTCTCTTATATAATAAATTGAAAATAAATTAATTTTTAAAAAAATAATATTAAAAATAAAAAAGACCTCATTTAGTGTTTTTATTTTAGGCCTCCAATTGCCTTAAGCCAGCCTTGCGTAATAGGCAATCTGAATTTTGAAGTTCAGAGACAACCAACATCAGCGACAGGACTGGCTCGAGTGACAGGTCTGGATGTGGCCTTTTTTTTTAGTGAATCTTTTTCAAAATATAAAATTACGTCCAAATCTTAAAGTTTCTCACTTAATCTCTTGATACTTAAAATATTATACATAAATCTTTTAAAATTAAACATACATAACACTTAGATCAATTATCAATTTTCGTTAGTATATTCATTAATAAATTATATTCAAACTCCCTAAAATTTGTCTTTTTAAGTTTAAAATATTACACTTAAACTCATTATTAGTTATGAAACTAACAAAATCTATTAAATGATCAAAGTATCCCAATTAAAGAAAAAGATATTGTGTCTATTACAATTTGACTCCTTATTTGATTTTTGGTTTTATTCCAATAGACGATATAATTGTATTCAAATGAATATTAAATTGAGTTCTTGATATATTTATACTTATCACTATTTTTTCTTTACAAAATTAGGATTGTGGTTGGGTTTTTTGTCAATAAATGATATAATAGAAGATGCAAATGTGTTGATTAGACATATTTCATATGTTCGCACTTGATTATGAAAAAATTAACCTAAGGTGAGAAGCCCATTTAATCTAAGATGCTCCAGATATGTCACTATTAGCTTCTAAATACAGTTTACACCTTTTGAATCACTTACTAACTTAGGTATCGAAGAGTCGATCCCCAGAATTCCCCTTCAATCTCTGACTTCTTTTTCAAGTGATCAAAGTTCAATATATTAACGTAGAGGTCATCCAATTTTTTACATCAATAGTACTAATTATAATTTTTTTAAGAAAAAAATAGTTTTTTATTTTTGATTTTATTTCAATAAATGACATAATATAACATTAATTTTGATTGTAAAATTTAAAATATTTGATATTCTATATTAATTGAATTTTTTTTTTGTCTAAGTGTAATATTTAAATTTGAGAGATTTAAGTATTATACGCTTCAAATTTTAGAGGTCTAAATATAATTTATTAATGAATATATTAACAAACATTAATAACAAGGGTCTATGGTTACGCGCGTACAAACTTCAAGGAGTATGTGTATAGTTACACGCATACAAACTTCAGGGTGTCTGTGTATAACATTTTAAATATCATGATATTTAGGTGATTAAGTGACAAACCTGAAGAGTTTAAGTGTAATTTTTTCAATTATTAATTAAATATTTATATTAAATTAATGATAACATATAATATTTAGTTAATACTATATTAATTTATTTAGTCTTTTTTATAACACAAATCAATTTCAGACAAAGTTTTATCAATTTTAATTTTTGAAAATTTATTTTTATAGAAATAATTAGTAAAGCAGGGTTATTGACTTTGTTTTTTTAACAAAAATAGAGTTATTGATCCCATTTTTAAAAAGTATCGTAATTTGATAAATGTGTTTCAAAGTATCCTAAACTGATAAATAAATTTTAAATCTATTGTATTATGATAAATAACTAAGTAAATTTGTTTAAAATTACATGAGACATAAGTGATTATTCTTAAATCAAGCAAACTCTTGTAAGTAATATTTTTACTTATTCTTTTTCCTCATATCAACCTCTCATTTGTCTTTATTCTTGATTTTGGGTTTCTATGTAGTGAATTTTGGTAAAAAGAAAATCCCAAAAAAGGGGTCAACACATGAAAAAAAAAATGTGGAAAACATTTTCAGTCAAAGTTGGAACAGGCAAGGAATTGTCAAGTCGTAATCAGCAAGGGAGAGAAATTCTTAGGAGGAGAAACGGCTCTTAATTTTGGGTAACGTGATCATTTTCGTTAGCGAGACTTAACTAATCGTTGTCCTAAAAAATTGTTCAAACTCGACTATTTTAGAAAATGAGTCAAGTCTGAGCCGAGTTCAAATAACTCAATTATTTTATATAAAAATGTGTTGAGCTAAAAATAAGTTGAAAAAATTATTCAAACTGAACTCGTTTAAAACATGAGTCAAGTTCAAGCCGGGTCTTATTTAAACTGAATCGAGTTAAACTGAATCGAATAACTCGTCTCGATTAACACTCCTAATCAAGTGTTAGAAAGAGAAGACAGAAAAATAGGTCTGAGATGGTGTGAGGAGCTTTAGCTTGTGTGGAAAAAAATCCAGATTGTGCATCGAATAATGCTTGGCACACCACTTTTGTGAATCAGTAGACGCAAAGGCTATTGATCAATTGATTTCCAACATTGATGGCATGGGACCATCTTCCCATTTCCCGGAAATTAGGCTATTGACTTCGAAGATTGATGGGACTATCTTCTCCTTCCTGGAAAATAATTTTGGAGAAAATTCAATTTACCCTTGTAAATCTCGTGTAGTTTTGGGACAATCTGTAGGATTAACACCATTAATTGTGGTTGTACAAAAATTTTAATACCTCTGTACACCCAACCTTTGCCTGATTACTATTATTATTATTATTATTATTATTATTTGCATAAGCTGCGCACAAGCACAACCACGATCACCTCCTCCTCCTCCACCATCCATCGCAGGCCCTTAAAAACAACCACAACCACCGTGGCAAAGTCCAACCCCCACCAATGACCAACCTACTGTCTCCCTTCCTCTCCTCCACCCCAATTCCAACCCACGCCTTCCATTTCCTCCTCCACAACAAAAAAATATTGGATATTTCGGTGATACCACATGACATTGATAATACAATGTCACCAACCAATGATAGAATATCAAGTAAACTTAATAGACTCTATTATTTTATTAACTACCAATAACTACTTTTGTCATATTGAAATAAGAGGGTACATCCATCTTATTAGTTTTTTAATTAGTTGGTGACACCATATGATAATGATGAGTTGTAAAAGTTATCCTCAATATTTTTTCAAACTGCACACACAGAGGGAGAGAGAGAATCCAACAAACATATCCCCTCCCCATCCCCCAAACAGCCACCCATGGCCACCACCCACAAGCAAAAGACAATTCCACAGCCCACACCTGCCTCCCCATTTCTCATACAAAAAAAATTCCACCGTCAATCATTGGCAACTGACCAAGCCACGCCCGATGAGGAACATAAATTTCCAGGAACATAAAAAACTTATATCATACTTTTATATATTCCTGAATCACCAAAAATTCAAAAGCATAGAACTTCAACTGAGAAGCAACAACTTTAAACCTTTGCACCTAAATTTTTTTCAAACAAGCGGTGGTGAGTACCTCAAAATTAATCCTCAACAATTAGCTTTACCATAAAATCATGAAAGTTTATTTGAAATCAGAAAATACCAAGTAAAGTTAAGATCTTTTTCTGGCAGGTGTGTTCCAATGCGCTACCAACAACAGATAATCTACGGCGAAGGAAAGTTTCAGTGCATGAGAATTGTGGGGTGTGTCAAGAAGATGAGGAGTCATTGATCCATTGCCTAAGGGACTACTCTTGGGCCAAAGCAGTGTGGTGTCTCAGCTTGTTAAAGACGGTCATTCAGTTTTCAGTTTTTGAGTTTGGACAGTGGTTGCGTGATGTCCATCAGACCCTTATACCCGATAACTTCTCAATGTTCCTTATTCAGTGCTAGTTTGTATGGAGAAATAGAAATACTCGTATTTTTTAAAACATGGTTCAAGATCTTGTTGAAGTGCATATAAAGGCAGTGAAATATCACAATAGTATATAGAGGCAGTAACTCAACACAGTCTTGCTCCAATGCCAAATCCCAATAATGGTTGGTGTTCTCCGAGGGCAGGTACCTTCAAGGTGAATTTTGATGCCGTTGTGTTCAGAGACCTTAATGTCTTAGGCGTGGGGGTAGTTATAAGAGATGAGTAGGGTTACTTTGTAGGGGCTTTTTCTAAAAGGATGGCAATGAGTTGTGATGTTCGTCAAGCAAAAACTATTGCAGCTAGGATAGCAATCCAATTCGCAAAGTAGCTAGAGTTGTCAGAAGTCATATTGGAAGGGAATTCCACAGACGTCATGCGATCTATTAGGTGTTGTGTGGTGGATCTTGATCCTCTCGATGCCATCTTGCAGGACATTAACAACACAGCGAGTAGCTTTCGTTATTTTGAAGTGTCCGAGGTTCGCCGCAATGGAAATAAAGTAGCTCATGAATTATCTCGTTTTTTTTACCATTAAATAATAGTGCTATATGGTTGGAGCAGGCACCAAACTTTGTTATGCCTCTCATTTTTTCTGATATTCCTCAATAATTAAATTTTACCGTTGAATCTAAAAAAAAATCATCTTCAATCCATTAATTAAACATTAATCCAAGCATCAAATTTCAGGTAAACAAAAAATTCAAATTCAATCGAATAGAAAAAAGCTAAAAAAAAGAATAAAAGAAACTTTCATACATTTTTCACTCTCAATTAAATTAACTAATTCCATAGCAAACTAAAAATTAGCAAATGAACAATCAAAACCAATCTATAGTTTAAAAGCATCTAAACCATTTTTACGGAAAAATTAAATCACAATAGAAACCATATAGTAAATCAACACAAAACTACCCACAAAATCATAGACACTCTCTAGTTGTTGCCACCAGCACAATCCCTTTCTATCATACTGCCATAACTAAAATCTATCACCAATTCACAATCAATCACCAATCATAGTCCTGTTTATTAGTTTTTTACCATGCTCATCTGACCATAAACAATACAAAAAACCAAAATATTAAAAGAAAAGCAACTGACAAACTTAAAATGTTGTAGAAAGATGTTTTCAATAGTCAACAAATGATGAAGCTAGTGTTTAGTGGCAAGGAGATTTGACTTGGCCGGTTCATGAATTGCTCAAGTACAGAAAAATATGCTTCAATAGAAAAAAATCCCCACTAAGTATCATGTTGAATTTGAACCCTAACAAGATCACCTAAGCTAGACCGAAGATACCAAGATGCAACATGTAACCTTAAAAACTTGCACTCTTTTTTCAAGAGTTTTATTTTTTATAAATCCATGTGCAGATGAGATAGGGTTAATTTCCCAAAAGGCTCAATCAGACAATGAATACAACTAAATATCACTAAACTAAGTTACTTATGTTGCTACACACAAAAGGCTCAAAGAAGAAGAAATATAACACATTTAACTTATGAAAAACACAGCAAATAATGGAAAAAGGAAACAATTCATCATGAAAGATTTCAAGAAAAAATCCATAGCTTGAATTCTAGTATGCAATTTCTCATCTCCATTAGAAACGATTCCATCAAATTTAACGGAAATGTCTCTAACACTTTTTTTCACCACATAAACTTGCAACCTATAGGCCATTTGCTAGCCGCATTAAGGTTTCATGAGCAAGATGCCAAAATCTGAATATATCATTTTGTGGAAATAATCCATTATGACAATTGAGAGGAAAAATGCATGAGAGAATAACTATGAGAGGAATAATAACAGAGTTTATAAAGAAAGTAAGAGGAAATTCAAATATAAAGTACATTAACAGATACACCTCTTAAAAGAGTAAACTGTTGATAAGCATTGAATATTTTCTACAATTGCTAAACCACAAACCCAATCAGTAATTGCACCATGGTGAACTGTGTTAGAAAAATGGTTATGGAAAATAAATTAAAATAGGACTTACCCATAGAGATTAGTGGGACCATAATTTAATTATTTATTCCTAACCATTAATATTTGAATGAAAAATTATGTATCAAAAATTTTCAATTTTATTGATACAATAGATTGAATTTTTAGAGAATTAAGTCAAAAATAGATCAGATCAAAGTAATAAACAAAACACCCATCAGAGGCCAAAAGGCTTTGGCGCCCCTTTGCTTTGGTTGCCTTGCTTGGCGCCTTGGCTTGGGGCACCACCTCCCATGGTGGTCTTGCCTCGCGGTCTATTGTCTTTGCCTTCAAGTGTCAATCTCAACCGTTTTTTAAATTAACTTTTAAAATATGTGCCACGCATAATTGTTATCGTCTAGAATGTGTCTCTAAACAGGTGTGATGAACAGTGACGTCCCTTGACTGTTCAATTAAACTAAATAGACGCCTAGAGTTTATAAAAGGACGATCCCTACTGCCATTTGAAAATACAAAAAATATTGAACACTGCCAAGCAGCTTTTTGAGTTCTTATATTGAACTACTGAACTATATATATGTAGTTCTTATATTGTCACATTTTTTTAATATATTGTCACATTATTTTTGAGTAACTAGTCACATTATTTTTTATGTTGTTAAATTATTTTTGAGTAAATTGTCACAGTATTTAATATATTGTTACATTATTTTTGAGTACCTTGTTACATTTTTTTAATATATTATCGCATTATTTTGACATATTCGTTTTATATTTTTTTTGAATACCTTGTAACATTGTTTTGTGTTTCTCGCTACACCACAAAAAAAAAATACTGCATTCTATGTAAAACGAAAAGTTTATTCGAAGAAAAGTGAAATGTTGAAGAAGAAAAACTTTTAATTCAAAAGAATAATGTCGAATGACTGGATATCAATATTTTTAAATTCAAACGATTGTATATATCACAATAATATTATATATTTTCATGTCAGTTATGCATGAATTAAGACTGGAATAATCAGATAATATTAAAAAAAATTTGAAAAGAGTACTTTCTTACAATTTTTTTATACTTATTTTGGACTTAAATACTTACATATTAAATCAAAAAAATTATATCCAAATAAGTCCTAAAAAAAAGTAACCACACCCAATTTTCCCCTCAAAAAAATAGAGACAATATTGTACTTCACCAATTGGGAGATTGATTCTTTGAAGTAAAAATCTGCATAATAACACACTAGACTCCTGACTTATATCAAAACACAGTCACACAATAATAGTCAGAATGTTTAGATCCAATAATTTATCTTTTAATCTTTTAGTCACAATAAGTCTATTTATTTATATTTTAATATTTTAAGTAAACACAAACATTTTAACCATACGCACCATTTAACTACAATTAAAACATTTTAACCACAACGAACATTACCTTCCTACCACAATAAATATTTTTAATTAAACATTTTAACCACCACGATTAAAAAAAAAAAGTTTTGCACCGGGTACCCTAATTAAAAAAATATGCGAAAAATAAACTATTCAAATTTCAAAATAAAAGTGGATTCTGATGGTGAAATTGAGATAACATGAAAACCCAAAGTCATATATAATATCAAAAAACCCGAGAACTACTAGCACAGACACAGTGGCAAACCCTCTCTCAGAGTCATATTACGTGCACCTGATATTTAGCTGATCCATAAGATTTATTACAATGACCTTTCTATATGATATAACAAAGAGTCATACACTCTATCTTGCATCCATTGTAGAAATGGAGAGCCCATTTGCCGAATATTTATCTGGCTGATCACTTCCTGCTAGATCTTCCTCAACCGCATTGCTCACCGAAAATGCCGGTTTTCTTGGCATTGGCAGTGTCATACTGTCATTTGTTAACATGGATATAACATCCGACATGGTAGGCCGATCAAGTGCACGATCTTCTACACATAGAAGGCCTATGTGAATGCATCTAATTATCAGTTGCTCTGTGATACATGAACCACTTAGCATTGGATCCATCAGCTCCAGTGCAGCATTTTTTTGCCATAGCCCCCATGCCTGTAGTATCATTCAGACAGAAGGTCGGAATAATGCCAGTTATTTAGGGGTGGCAGTCAGTATCATGTCAGGTTAGGCTAGTTCTATTGTTCAAATGGTTGCATGAATCATATTATTACCCCAAAAGATACAGAAAATACTGCACAATAAAAAACAATGGCTAGATGGGCTCTATGAATATATTGTGTCATGGATGGTATTCGTATCGTGGATCATATTCTTGTTTGTGTCATGAACGTGTTGATGGAAAAAACCAAAACATGACATATGTAAGTGTCAACACATTTACAATAACCACACTCGTCGATTTCTCATTTCTGTCTTACTCTTTTTTTTTGGGGGGGGGGTGGAGGGTAAAACAAAAGAATTTTACTAAAGCTTTTTACAAAGAAGTGGAAACATGAACGAAAAAAAGCCTTGAAATATAATGCAACAGCATTAAGAAAACAGTATGTAAATCAATTATCAGTAAGCAGCGTAAAATCCTCCCTGGAGACCTTCATGTGATTTATAGGCCTGTTATGTGGTCTACCTCTTTTTTTCAATTTGTTATTTTCTACATTTTGGTTGGCTTCCTTATCCAACCATTCTTGATGTACTTTTCAGTTTTTATTATTATTTTTAGTAATGCAAGAACTCCGTTTCCTATCAAAAATAAAATAAAATCCTCCCTGAAGCAAACCTTCTGGCCATATCCAGCTTCAGTAGAATCAATCCATCAGTAAAGAAATAATGTCAACAAAGCTTGTAAAACCAAAACCTCCTTCTAGAAGCAAATCTCACCAATGGTAAGCAGTTAACAATCAAAACTGTAGCAACAGCATTTAGCAGAACGACAAGCCATTGATCGCAAGATGGCATGCAGCATCATAATAAAAAATGGAAGTGAAAACTAAGATAATGGCAGATAGGAAGCTCAACAACAATCAAGCATACCCTATATCTCAACAGTTAAAAAAAAAGGAAGAAAAAAAAAAAAAATCTCAACAGTTAAGCCATTCTTTATATGTTACCATCAAGGATTCACAATAGGCAGGATGTTCCAAAGCTGGACAATCTGCCTGTTAGAAGAAATGTTTGGCAGCTTGATTTATGTTTCATTCGATTTGTGTCAACTTGTAACTGACAAAAAGAAAAAGGAACATGAAGTAAGAGTTACATTACTTACATATCCCACTAGATTGATTGGGGGATCAACACGGTAGAAGCTACTGTTCTTCCGACCACTTAGGATTTCAAGCATCAAAACCCCGAAACTGTACACATCAGATTTGATAGAGAAAATGCCATCCATAGCATACTCCGGAGCCATGTAACCACTGAAATACAGTAAAGCTCAGATAGCAGATTGATTCGTAATCAATTTGCGGGCTATGTCAACTTCACAATGCACTAAAACACGGATGAATTCACTTACAATGTGCCGACAACCTTTGTTGTATTTGCTTCCAATACATTCTGCTTGACAATTCTTGCCATACCAAAATCAGATATTTTGGGGTTCATGTCTTCATCAAGTAAGATATTGCTAGCTTTTAGATCTCTGTGGATAATCGTCAATCGCGAGTATTTATGAAGGTAGAGAAGTCCTTGAGCTATCCCTTCGATGATGTGGAAACGTCTCTCCCAAGTTAATTGCTCTCTCTTAGTAGGATCTGCCTCAAAATATAGTGGAAATGCTGGTGCTTACTTATCACTTTGAGCAAATTACGTAAACAAACATGAAAATGATGGATATTACTCACCAAAGAGAAAAAAGTCCAAACTTTTGTTGGGCATGTACTCATAGACAATGGCGGAGCCATTGGTTGGCTCAGGTGGGCTTCAGCCCAGGGTAAAAAAAAAAAAAAAATACCATTAAGTACTAGCTCACCCTCCTCCCCATTCCAAAAAAAAATCAGACGGGCTCTTCCTCAAAATTAGTCTCTTCTCTCTCTCAGACGAGTTCGATTCTCGCGCGCTCCCAGTCCCAACAGGTACAATTCATCACCTCCTCTCCCCTTTCTATTTAGTTTTGCTCTAAGGTTTCGTATGTCTGTTTCTGTGTCTCTATTTGTTTGGTTTTGCTCTTCGTTCAAATGCCCACAAGTTGTTCGATCAAATGCCTCTGAAGCATACACAGAAGCAGCTGTTCGAATCAAATGCCCAGGTTCATACTGTTACCAGGTTGAATAGGCTGAGGTTCAGTCAAATCAAATGCCCATATGGTAATGGAGTAGGCTAAGGTGAGGATTTCTCGATACTGGCCGGTATCACTAGTCCCCTGAAACTTGGTTGGTAACTTTCTCTCACTCTCTCTAAATGTTTGTATATATATATATATATGATGTTTATGTTTTTTACTATATTGAACTGGTTGTAATGAACGACCCATGTAAGATTTTATACCAATTTCTTGCCAATATTTGATAATTTTTCATTTTAACTTCAACTTATTTAGCACCTTACAAGTTTGTTGTCCATTTTTTCGTTTAAGTACCATACAAGATTAGTAATTATTGTTTTCCAATCTCTCTCACACATGCACACACACACACATACAGAGAGCGAAAGAGAGAGAGGATGTCCATAAGCTTTTTTTTTTTGCTCTTATTCCAGGTTGAATGAAATACAGTCACTGGAATTTTCTCCAATACTTAAACAAATGTGCAAGATTCTAAATTTAAGAATCCTAATTAACAAAAAACATATTATTTGATAACTCAACAAATACATCTAGATAGAACCAAATTCAAGTACAATTCCATGCAAAATTTTGAAAAACCTGATTAGTGTAGTGTAGTGTTGAATCCTTCAATCTTGTTATTCCACAAACCTGATTTGTATTATTATATATATGTTTATGAGTTTACATTTGTATTTTGTTAGTCATATAAATATTTAACTTAGCCCGGGATAAACAAAAATTCTGGCTCCGCCCTTGCTCATAAATTAATATCTTCTCACCTCCATGAATGCAACAACCTAGTAGTCTAACAAGATTCTTGTGCTGGAGTTTGGATATGAGTATCAGCTCATTTTTAAACTCAACTAACCCCTGTTCCGAAATTTGAGAGAGTCGCTTTACTGCTATTTCCCGACCTTCAGGCCATTTTCCCTGCAAATTAAGTTTTGTAATTTGATACATTTTTTTTTTTGGGTACATTGGAAAGTTAATTTGATACATATGCAACATATTTAGTCTATACTATGACAAGAAAAAAGGGCAAAAGCAAAAAAAAAATGCATCAGTACATATGTGTATAGAAACCAATAACTGGTACAATAGTAACAAGTACTCAACTAAAACATTTCTTCTGAAGTGTACCTTGTAAACAGGTCCAAAGCCTCCCTCTCCCAGCTTATTTTCTGATGAGAAGCTATTTGTAGCAGCGGTAATACACGCAAAGCTAAATACAATAAGATCATGTCCCTTCTTGCCATTAGTTTCAAGTTCATCTGTGTCCATCTGCCCACTAAGTGTCATTAATTCAAGTAGATCTTTTTGCTTCCCTGCATACCAAAGTGATTTTTTCATTCTTGTGAATGACAAGACAGATTACGAGAAATTTCAAATGCAAAAGATCTATAATCAGTGAGAGATCTACCTTGTATGATTTTCTTCCTAATGTAGCACAATAGGCCCACGATAAGCATAAATGATGCAATTAACACACCAGTGACAATCCATATATATTTCTTCCGTTTTGCAGTCAGTAAAAAATTATGTAGTACTGTATTCATTCAGACTGGAAAATGAAGAGAACAGAAAACAGTCGTAAAAATGGTCTGTATTCTAGCAGAGGTTCTGAATCTTCTGAGGAACCCGGCCGATGGACACCCCTACGAAAGATAGAATCAGTTACTCAAACAGAACTCCATTGTCTTCAACCTAATCTGCAATGACTCATATCCAACAACCCCTCCATGTTTCACTCTAGTATGGGTGTCAATTTTACGCAAAATGACATGATTGTAGGAATGATAAATCTATACCGAGGAGAGTGCAATTATAATACACAGTGACACAATCCAAACATGCATATGAAGGGTCTATTTCAATGTCTAGTACGTAGCATTTGAAGGTCTGATTCAAAATTTTCTTTTGAGTCAATTGGAATTTGTTCTGTTCAAAAAATTAGAATCTGTTCAGTTCAATACATAGGGAGGTAGAGAATAATACTATCTCATGGTTTATGTTTATGAACATACTTTTATTTGAAGGCTCTGAAATAAGAATGTAAGTAGCAAGTGTAGAACCGCTGTAATCTTGATCAAACTGCAATAATCTTCCTTTCCAATAGAGGCAGCCAGTGCTACCACGATCCCAAAATGCACTACAATTGCAATCGTTCCGGCAGTTGGCCCGGCAGTCACTGAAACTAAGGCTTGAATTGCTATCATTAAACCATGATCCTTCACCAAAGATGGTCCCAGATCTTAAATCAAACGTCTGGTTAGGATTTCTGCACCTGGGCTGTTCCCATAACACGAAACCTCTGTAAACTTCAGATCCTTGGGTATTGTAACCGTAACGAAGATCAACTCGTGCAATCATAGGCCTATCATGATCATATATGTCGCCCTTGTAATCTAATAGCCATCCTGATATAATCTTTCGGTTTTCAGGTGTGAATATTGGCTCATTTATAAGTGAATAACTAAAGTACTCCTCTTCTTTAGAGGTAAAATTGATGAAATCATAATTGAGATTTGAAGGGTCAGGTTTAGGAACTATGAATTCAAATGCCTTATCCTTCAAGACCCCACTAGTCCAGTAAATCATTCCTCGCCGTCTAACAACCAACTGCAATCCCTTGGGGTCCCAGT
>CM042186.1:46842148-46877111 GCA_023539305.1 Ilex asprella | reverse complement strand
ACAAATAATCAAATCCAAGGGTTCTCAGATCTGGATCAAAAAAACACCATTTAGCAAAATACCCATGAAATAAGAATCACCGAACCTATAAGTACACTCGTGAAATTAACTACAAAACATAGATATCAGACAAAAAATAATCAAATTTAAATTTAAGAAAGCTAAAAATAGATGGATTTAGGAAAGAAAAAGCAGGTAAAAGTGTAATTTACAAAACGGTTACCGAAAATGGATTGACTTCTGGTTCTTCTTCGTCAAAGGGGTTCGGATCGTTGCGATGATTCCTCATGGCCTCTTTCTTTCCTCCAATTCCCGACAGATTTGCAGCAAAAAATGGAGAGAGAGAGAATTGAGTAGAGAAGCACTAAAACTCGCTGTTTCCGGTGATTGTACGTAACGCGGGATTATCAGAATTAGAAATGAAACTGGCCATGTATTTGCCCCCGGGAAATAATGAAATTACAATCTGTGCCCTTACCTAAGGTGAGTGAGGGTGATTGTTAGTGGAATTATATCCTGTGGACACTATTCCAGTCGGCTATCTAATAGACGAATCAATAACTGCCACAATACATTTAGTTCCACGTAACACTCACGTGATTGCCCAAGTAGACGTGGGCATTATACGGCACGCAGCTGTGCTGTTGCCGCTATGCCACGGATCTGGAACTTTTTTAATTCCCGAATTGACCCTTCAACCATATGTCGGTTGGGGTATGAGATGAACCGGTTGTTTTGATATCACATGGTGATATCACCACAATAACCGCCATTATTATTAGTGTGAATATGAATAACTCATGCCTAAAACGTACTGTTTAATAAAAATAATTTTAAAAAATATTAACGATCGTTACATAAATTTATTTTAAATTGTTAAAATTTATCTTATTTTATAGTATATATAATATAATATATTATTGATAACGTCATCTCATCGCTACACTAATATTTACTCTTTTAGACATGCATGATCAAAACTAAAAAAATTATATTATATTTTTTTAATCAAATCAAAAGAAGGAAAATAATAAATCAATATTTATTTATGTCAATTTTATATTTGACACTTAAATTTTTTATTAAATACAAAATGGCTAAAAATCAAGATTCACTTAGTGTACAAGAACTACGAGAAAAAAAATTAACGGTAAAATAACCTTAATATATCCACAAACTTATCTAAATGGATCGAAAATATATCAAAAAATGATAGTTATTCAGGTATAGGTCTAATAATTAGTATGAATACGGTGGGCACTATAAAAATTCTTAAATTTTTTTTGAAATATATGTAATTAATGATAAGAAAAAAAAAGTTTGAGGGATCTTATACTAGCTCCGCTAGTATGCATGGTGGTGAAAAAAAAAATTGGGTGTGGATATCGAGATAACAATAGATTGTATTTGTAATTGATATGAGTTGTATCTAAATTATATTATATTAATTTTTATTTAATTTAATTAGATCAACTTATATGTTACGTTCGTGTTAATTCAATGTTAAGTGATCTAACAATTTTAATTTTATTATTTGAACCCATTAAAAATAAATTTAAATATGTCAGACATTGTTCTTCTTCATCATATTATCATCGTCAGACCTATCCATATACGACTCTATTTTTGTACACAAGTTCATGTTTGGATTCCTTAGTCCTCAAACAAGAATTATGTCTCACTCACAAATGGTATACAATTTTCAAATAGAACAAATTTAGTATTTATTAAAGAAATATATGTATTGACCCTGTGTTTATTCTGTTATGAGGGAAAAAGCAAAATAGAGGAGGAAGGTGTATGTTTTGATGGGCCCGGGCTGAACCAGGGCAAATCATAAATAATGGGTCAGACTCAGATCAAAGATGTGGACTCGGATCAGACCAGGCCTAGATAAAAGTTACAGGTCCGACCCAAATTAGAGATGCAGGCTAACAAGGGCTAAGCCCGCCGTCTTGAGAGATCTAGTCTATTATTAGCGCATGTGAAGATCTTCATCTTAGGAAGAAAATCATAGAACATAGTCATCGGAGTGTCAATCGCCAGCTTCAACCACCTCTCATGTTACACTGGCATTATGGATTCACCCTGCTCCCAATTACGAGGGTGACGCTTCAATTAGGACTCTCAGTAATGGCTCCTCAATCAAGGTTCCCTTTGAGGCGCTATCAAGTTGTACTTGTTTATAAATTGTAAGCTCCGTCTACACATGGAGTGCATCACAGAATTCTCCACACTCTACACACCTACACACTGGAGTAATAAAGTTCTTCGGGCACTGTAACCGTTCTCGCCTCCAGCGACAAACCCTGAAATGCAACTACTGGAGACTATACAGTTGTTGGTAAACCAAAACCAACAAATTCTCTAATTGATCCTCGTTGGGAACCCTGGCCAAAAGGGCTAGCGCCTCACCTTAGCGCGCCCTTGCTTCCCCTCCTCATGCACCTGCTCAATCCTCTCATGTTGACGACCTTTTGTTCCAAGAAGACGAAGGGGAACCAAGCACATAAACCATGAAAAGCCACTATAACAACCTAGAAGGTGTCCCCCCACCACTATGACAAGAAGATCAAGGAAGTACAGAACCAATTGGACGACGTCTTCAATGCCATGAAGGCAAAAAAGCTGGAAACATTCGCGCACCTTGTGAGGCGTACTGACACACCATTCGTAGCTGATGTGACCAACTACCCCCTCCTGCCAACGTTTAGAATGCCAACTATGGAAGTTTTTTATGGCTCAAAATATCCACTAGACCAACTTGACACTATAAATCTGTTATGCAGTTACATAACATACCAAATGAGATTATGTATAGGGTTTTCCCTACCACCCTTAAGGGGTTTGCACGCTAGTGGTTCACGAAACTTAGACCAACATCCATAGATTCTTTTGCTGAAATAAGCAAATTGTTCGTCTCCCATTTCATAAGGGTTACTTCATCCAGTTCTTTGTTTTCTGTTTTGAAGCATCTGCCAAAGAGAATATCAGAATCAATGTTTTTAAAATCGGCCCGACCTGACAGTTTGACTCGGTGAACCGGAGCCTAAACTGGGCCGGTTCTCAGATTAGATCGTTTGAGTATCAAAACTGGAAGAAACGCACTGAACCGCCCGGTTCTTATCAAAACTATTCAACCCATTGGTTTTTAATAAATCGGTCGGAATTACTCATACCCTATAAATACCTAGGTTTTGGGGTTTTTGGCCTTTTTGCCCTAAATCTTGTGGCTTGCCATCTGCTCTGAGTCTCTAACAAGCAAATCTCAAATTAGCCTCAGCTTCAGCCTCACCTCTCTCTCTCGCTCTCTCACTCACTCTCTTTGTACGTTGCAAGTAATCAAAGTAAGCAAAGGCCGACAGAGACTCACTTGTCGGAGGTTCATCAACAATTTGTTTCAGGGCTTCACTGCTTCAGATTCTCTGTCTATATTCCTTGCCTCAAGTGAGAGTATGAGACACAACATACTCACTATAGCAAGTACATCATCTTTTCCCCCCCCTCTCTCTCTCTCTCTCATTTTCTCTCTATTTTGGCTTGCTTAGTTGCTTGAATATTGAATTGTTTATACTGTTATATTATTTTTTTTGAACATTACTATCATACTGTAATATAAGATTGTTTGATTACTTTACTATCATTCGGTCATACTCCATGTTAATGATTTTGGGGATTTTTGTTTTATCTAATATACATTAAGTATGTATTTTCATAATTATTGTGATTTTTTAGCCTTATTATTAATAATAATTATTATTATTATTTTTTATTATATTACCGGTCCTATCAGTGACCTAACAGTTGAACTAGTGATTCACTGACCCGATCTCCTTTTCGGGTTAACGTCCGAGCCAATTTTTAAAACTATGGTTAGAATTACTGTAAAAAACCCAAAAATACATAAACATCGAGAACATCACCAAAGTCACGCGTGGTGAGTCCTCACGTGAAGAAGTGGAAAACATAAGGGCAAAAGGCAAAATCTATCAAGCATCCTCAGCACTCTAGCTACCTTGGTTGCCATCGCCCTCCTCACTACTATTTGATCCACTCTCATCAGAATCCTTGCCTTCATCATCACCACCTGCGCCCTGACTCCTCATCCAGAGAAGTTTATGTTGGGTAAAGCCGCTGAAGCTTTTTCCCTGAACTCCTCGTAGCTATCAATAAAAGCGCCCACAGTGCTATCTTGCAGGTCATGGACAACCTTCTCTGTAGCCTCCTTCATCCATTTCATCTCTTATGAGTGAGCCTCTGTTCTGGTAGCTCTCTCATGAGCTACCTACAAATCCACCTCAGCTCCGGTACCCTTTCACGAGCTACCCGCAGCTCTACCTCAACTCCGGTAGCACTCTAACGAGCTATCTGCAACTCTACCTTAGCTTTGGTAGCCCTCTTGTGAGTTACCTGCAACTCTGTCGCAAACAGTTTTAGTCTCAACTTCTAGCTTAATGGCTCTCTCGTGAGTCGCCGAAAGCTTGACCTATTCTACCTCAATCTTAGCTTTCAAGTTAACGGCTCTCTTGCAAGTCATCAAAATCTCGGTTCACTCTGCCTATGCTCTCGTCGTCTGCGCTTACATAGCGCCTCGAACGCTCGTGCCTACGCACCCGTCTGTCTAGTGCCTGCCTCGGCGTCTGCGCCTTGCCCAACGCCCCGCGTACCCAGTGCTTCCCATGGCGCTTGGGTCGCGGCACCTCGCGTCCTCTACTCCTCGCCTATTGTGCCTTCTACTTTTCTCTCGCCCATATTCGACATCTCAATTTTTCTCTCTTTGTTCTCAGATGAGTATGGGGAGCTCTATTTAAAGCTAGTTGCTACTAAAAAAGAACCCTACTACTAAAAGAGGACCCTTAGGTATCTGCTGCTAAAAAGAGAACCCTGCCGAAAAAGGACTCTTAGATATCTGCTGTTAAAAAAGATATTTGCTGCTAAAAAAGGATGAATTCTTGCTGATACCTTTTCCCCGAAATCCCATTGGATTTCGGACATGGGGGCAAATGACGAGCCCCACCTAGATCGCAAATGATGGGCCTAACCCAAACTAGGCCTAGATTACAGATGCAAGCTCGGCCCAGACCAAACCTAGCCTAGACTAAGCCCACCATCTTAGGAGACCTAATTTATTACTAGTGTACATGGAGATCTTCATCTTAAAAGGGGAATCATGGAGTCTAATCATCGGAGTGCACATTGCTAGCTTCAATCGCCTCGCCCGTTACGCTGGCATTACGGATTCACCCCTGCTCCCCATTACGAGGGTGATGCCAGGGCTCCCTATAATGGCGCCTCAATCAAGGCTCTCTCTGAGACATTAGGAGATGCACAAGGAAGTGCTACGAAGCCTTAATAGTTCATTAGGGGAGTTTAACTTTGCATCTCTAAAAAATATAAGAATTTTCACTTTATATTTTTAACAGATTAAGGGCTCGTTTGTTTATATTTTTATTTTCGTGTTTTCAAAAAAATACGAAACAAAAATAATTTTTGTTTTGTTTGTGATAAAAAAAAACATGATTACGAGTCATTTATGTCTACTAAATTATGAAAATAAAAACAAAAAACATGTTTGGTAACCACTTCAAGTTATATCATAATTTTTTACATTACATTCTTATTGTATTAAAAGTGTTGCAATATAATCATTCTATTAGTTTGCAATAATCATTCCGTAAAAAACCAATTTATTGACGTTGTCAGAACAAACAATGAAAGCTAATAGAAGGGTTACATTAAAACACTTTTATTATATGGATGGTATAATATAAAAAATTTATTCTTTAAAAGTGTAAAATGAATACATTTTTGGTCTTTAAATTATACTTTTTATGTCAGTTTGGTCTCCAATCTTTTAATTGCGTCAATTTGGTCTATCAATTTTTTAATTTGTGTCACTTTGGTCCAACTGAAAATAACAATTGAAATTTACTGACGGAGATCGTTACGTGCATCTCACGTGGTTATATATGTGGCACATTCTTAGGAAACTTTGAGGAGTAAAATGACACAACTTGTAAACTTGAAAGACCAAAATGATAGAAATTACAAATTTGAGGGATCAAAGTTACCCCTCAACTGTGGTCATACGAAAATCTCCGTTAATAAGTTTAAACTGTGGTTTTTGATTGGATCAACTTCACAAAAATTGAGAAGGTGATAGATCAAATTGACATGTACAATTCATAAATTGGGAACTAGCTGAATGGATCAGCTAAATGCGTTTAATGAAAGTGATTTTATTATGAATGAATTGAATATGATACGGTTAGTGGCTCTGCATTCCAATAGCCCATGAATTCACTAACACCTGACCAGGTCAAGTGTCGAATCCATTGTATAAGCCGTGTTATGTCAAAATTAGTTGAATTTATGTATGATTTATTTAATTGGGTTTATGTCAATCTATTTACGGATGATTGGGTTAACCGGACTCTGACCAAACTCATTTAAACTGACCCATTACATGATAACTTCATATCGATCTTCATGTGCGGTTAATGGGTCATGAATTGTAATCAAACTAAAACTAAACAATTTTTACCCATGATAACAGTAGTGGACCATGTGGATGGAGTCTCATGGTCTATTAAACAACCAAAACCTATGGAGTTGATGTGCATAGGATTCAACTGTTTTCTTATAACCATCATCTTGTATTTTTATGACTATTAGCAGTTCGAGCATTATTAAAAGATTAATTTGGCCTTCAATTGATGGAGCATGCACAAAAGGTCTATGCTCTGTCACTCAAGATTGGAAATTCTTAACATCACTCATTAATCCAAAATAACATTGAAATGGAATTATCGTGCATGGTTGCACTTAACTTATACATAAATTTTGACACGACATAAATCCGACTTTCACAAAATATAACTCAACTTCACACTATTGTATAAAAAACGATTGTGTATGAACCGAATAAATTGTAACAATTCAAACATTGATCCACGACTCAAAGCACAACATAACGCAATGAAAATATTAGCTTTTTCATTAAAGTTCGTCAAGCAAAGCCATTGTCTGTTCAGCAACCATAACGCAACAGCTTTAAGTAGTTCATTTGTACATTAATGAGCAAAGGTCAAGGAATGGAATCCATGTTCCATTGCGCCTGAAGAGAAGAACATCACCACCTTTTTTAGCAAAGGGTAAAGGTATGAGGTTCTACCTGTTTTGGGTAGCTTTCAATGGATAGACATGCAATTCTTCTTATCAGTGGAAAGTATTGTTCAACAAACACAACTCAAGTTATTCTTTTATTTGGATCCTGAACTGTAGATCGATAACTTTGAGGGAAAAACATATATGAGGGAGAGAGACAAGCTGAGAAACTGTTGAATAAATAACTTTAACTGTTCGAAGTTTAAATAAAAAAGAAAAAAAAAACATAAGAAAGTGAAAATGAAAGACAATTATCCTGCGATGAGAGAGTAGATCAAATCTAACCATTGTTTGGCCAGCGAAGTGGATGTAATATGGCCAGAAAAAGTCTGACGCTTAGTAATACATGATCCGTTACAAGATGGACAAGAAAGCAAGTATTTTCATAGACTTCGGACTATGCTTGTGTTTTGTGAAATATATTCAGTATCCCGTGTATCTCTATTGGCACTCTTAAGACGTGGTCCTAAGTTGCTCAAGGTGTTAGATTTAACAAATGTTGTGTTGGAAACATTCCCAGATGAAGTTTGTGAACTACTACATCTTAGGTTTCTAAGCATGAGGAATACAAGGGTGCGTGTTATTCCCAAATCCATTGGAAAGCTTCGGAACCTAGAGACTTTGGATTTGAGAGACACTGAAGTGGCCGAGTTGCCTGTCGAAATAGGAAAGCTTGGGGACATCTCCTTGTGTAGCTGGTTGCATATGTAGGGCTGGGTTTTAAAACCTTAGCAGAAATAGGAAATTTGTCATCCCTCCAAAAGCTTATTACAATTGAAGCAAACCAGAGTATAGTGGAAAAGGTAGGGAATCTTACCCAACTAACGTCTTTAGGCATTACTAAATTAAGAAGAGGAGACGGAAGGGCATTATGCTCATCCCTCGAAAAGCTGATCAACCTTCGCTCTCTATGTGTTCGGTCCGAACAAAGTGATGAGATCATTGATCTAATGTCTTTAACTTTGCCTCCTCCATTCCTACAAAAGCTACAGTTGAGTGGACGTCTAGAGAAGTTACCACATTGGATACCTTCTCTTCAACGGCTGGTGAAAGTCAGGTTAGGGAATAGCAGGTTAATGGATAGCCAACTACAATGCCTACAAGATTTGCCCAATCTCCTAGAACTTGAATTGATTGATGCTTATGATGAAGAAACATTGTGTTTCATGGCCGGAAAGTTTCGGAGGCTCAAGTGCTTAGTGATTAGTGCGTTGGAAAAGTTGAGATGGGTGAGAGTGGAGCATGGCGCCATGCCTAATATTGTAAAGCTGGATATTCACAGATGTGATAACTTGGAGGATTTGCCATCCCTTCAACGTATTCAATTTCAAAATCAAATCTGCCAAACAATTGGCATTACATATGCTAAAAAATTTACACATCAATTCTCATTTTTCTATTACTTGTACAAAATATCAACATTATGGCAAACAGAGTCATTAAATCAGAAACTAGCACCTGCCAAGCCTCAAGGATGTCTCTGTTCGTCGGAGTCCCGATTGTGTGTCAATGACTAGCCATCGTAAAGGAAATTGCACCAGCCAATCCATCCCACTATAAGATTTTCTCTACCAAGCAAGAGGGGTATAACCACTGTAGGATCATTACTGCATGCAATAACTTGCTACAATACCACCTCCAACACTACAAGGTGTACGGCATGAGAATTGTAGTACTACAATAAGTAAAATATAGATATTCACTTATTTTTCATTTGTATACAGAGTTGGTTTGTATATCTTATTAAAGGAAAACCTTGGGCTGCGTCAAGAAGGCCTTCTCAGTCTGAAACACAAAGAAATCATAATCGATATGAACCCTCCCCCTACACACATAGAGGAACTAGGTTCAAGTATTTTAATGGGGTGTAGTAATTCACTAAAACAGAGCAGTTTCAATACAGATTGACTAAAAAGGAAAGCTTGATGTTGTCTTACAAGAGAGACATCACACTAAAAACCCTAAAAAGAGTAAACAAACATTAGTGCATAACAGATAACGAGATTATGTTAGATATGAAAGTAGCCAAGAATAGGAAAAAATTGAACCAAACCCACATATTTTGGAAGGTTTTGGTTTCTTACACAATCTGATTCTCAATCCACCGGACCGGATACAAGTATTGATGGAAATCTTCTGAATGATCAAACCAGAGGTCATATCTCTCTTCTCTGCCAACGTTTGTGCTTCCATTGCCATAAACATTGGCCTGAATCCTCCAAGAACTCAGAGTCTAACTCATCATGTTTTTTCTCAAATGTCTCCATTTAACATCTCTTTGAGGGGTTTGGTTAGATATTTAGAACATAAATCCTTAATATGAAATGAAAATCAAGAAATTTAAGTGGTAAAACCATCTGGGTTTGATTGATTAGATTAGGGGTTTGGTCAGATATTTGATTGATTGTTGGATAAAAAATCCCTTAAATCATTCTCCAGATGCCCAAACTCATACCAAATTAAAGCTTAAATTTTTCATCAAATTAATAGAGACTCAAATTTTTACTCAAATCACTAGCAGTTAGATTTCTTTCTCCTTTAAAGATTTAATGAACCATATTATATCATCCTCAAAATTTGGGTTTATTCTCTTTTAAATTTGAGTTTCTCAATTAGAATGTTTTGTATAATAGAATCTCCAACCTTAACTCAAATATAAACTCAAATTTAAATTTGAGTCAAAATGTCCCAAAAAACTTTTCCAACCTTAAACTCAAACCTATACTAAATCAAAGAAAAACTTATTCTGGACCCAAATTAAAGCAAACTCAAATTCTAAGTCAAGTCATCCATGTGATATAATGTCTTTCTCAAGCAAAAAAGTTGTAATGATCTTGACAGTTTGCTTGATAGAATTTTCATTACAAATAATATAGGAGGGACCATTGAATCTCCGAATAATGAGTTTTTGTTACCATGCAGAGAAGAGAAGGAAAGACGACCACATGACTCTCTCCAGATCCAACTCTAAGTCAAGTCTTCCCTATGACATAATGTCTTTCTCAAGCAAAAAATTTGCAATGACCTTGACAATTTACTTGATAGAATTTTCATTACAAATAATATAGGAGGGACCATTGAAGCTTCGAATAATAAGTTTTTGTTACCATGCAGAGAAGAGAAGGAAAGATGACCACATGACTCATTCCAGATCCAACTCTAAGTTAAGTCATATCTGTGACATAATGTCTTTCTTAAACAAAAAAGTTATAATGATTTTGACAGTTTATTTAATAGAATTTTTATTACAAATAATATAAGGAGGACCATTGAAACTCTGAATCATGAATTTTTGTTATCATGCATAGAAGAGAATAATTGATGACATAACTTTTAGCAAGTGGGAGATAGGAGACAATAATTGATGCCTCCAAAGTTTGACAAAGACAACCCATTTGTATTTTAAATGGAAAAAACAATTCATTGCATCCTCATCCACAAATTATCTATCAAGTATCAACTTTATTGATATACAAGGACAAAGACATAAAGCTATAATATAAAGATGAAATTACAAGGAAATTACAGTTTTGGGTGGTAAGTAAACCCATCCAGTATCATAATTCATGGATTTGACTAGGTACCGAAATCTACAACTTTTGAGGGTTTAATTACAATAAAAAAAAAGTATCATTATAGCCACATAGCCAAGGCTGCGGCATTGACGTGAGAGTCAATGTAATAATTTATCGAAAAGACTAATTATAATTGGGGATGAGTATTATCCTAAAATGATGATTATCCCGATAATTATTCTTTCAATTTATTGACACTTCTTGAACTCTTAAGTTTTGGACTGAATTGAAGTCACAAGTTAAGTCTGGTCTACCTTTTAATGATTTGGGCTCAGACTTGGTCTAGATCAGGGCTCGCCAATAGTAAACTCATCCAACAACATAATTCATGGGTTTGACTACGATATCAAAATCTATAATTTGTTAGGGTTTAGTTACAATAAAAAAAAATTAGAATCAAACAAACAAAAATATAATTTTATATGTTCACATTTTACAATTTTTTGGAATTAAATTACAAACTTTGGTTTTGGAGGTGTTTAGTATCAATCTTAATATTTTAAGATTGATCCTAACATTTAAGGTTGATCCTAAATAACCAAATAAGTTGTTAAACATTAAAAATTTGTAAGTTAATACCAAATGATAGTAATCTTTGCCTACCTACCAGGTACCCAAGGAACTTTGCCCAAGTGGTTTGGTATAAAAATCAAAGGGTTAATTACAAAATACCTCCTTCAACTTTAGTTTGTTTGTTATTTATCCCTTCAAGTTTTAATTTTAATAAATAATCCTTTTTAAGTTGGAAAATACTATGTATTCAAAAATCTTTCACCCAAATTTTTATCCCAAATGAAGGGAGACCATGAGTCTCATCAATTTTTTTAAATAGGACCCACTAATCCAATGATTTTCCTTGATTTGGGATAAAAATTTGAGTTAGAGATTTGAGATACATAATATTGCACTTTTAAGTTAGAAAGTAAGACACAATCACCCGTGAAAAGAGTGTATATGTATGCGCTCTGGCGAAGGTGAGCATACTTGGTATTGTGCAATATATTGGTATTGGGTTGAACATGTTTTTTTTTTTTTTTTGATTTCTTATTTTTTAGATATAAAATTGATATCTCGAGAAAAAAATAAGAAAAAATAATGTACAAAATGGAGGATGCAATGATACTTTTATTTGTTAACCACTTTTGTCAGTTAATTTAATTTACTTAAAATTTAGAGGAGATAAATTGCATCATTTGAAATCATAATAAATTGATTGTAACGAGGTTCCATAGTTGGATGGGGATAAATTATAATTAACCCAAAACAAAAAATAATTGCAGCTTTTTCTTCTTTGTTTGTTTTATTGGTGAACCTGACAGCCGATGACATATAACTTTTAGCAAGTGGGAGAAAGGAGACAATAATTGATGCCTCCAAAGTTTGACAAAGACAACCCATTTGTATTTTAAAGTAAAAAATGAGGGTAAATTACATTCGGATGTCACTTCAGACAGACTCCCTCAAATATACGAAATTTCACATAGACTCCATATCATTGACGTTCTGCTAACGGAGCAAACGGAAAGTGCCAAATGTCGAAAAGGGCCAATATATTTTTTTCATTTGATGCCTTTACTAAAAAGCCCTTCCTCCACATCACAGAACAGGCGGGAGAGTTCAGGCGGGAGAGTTTCTTCCACATCCCGCTCTTTATCTTCTCTCTCTCTCTCAGATTTTCATCCTCATCTGAAGATCACGAGTTCATCACTGTGAACAAAATAAAGAGTGAAGCATTTTATACCTCTAAATTCGTTCACTGAGAGTGAAATATGACATGAGTTCATCGACTGAAAGTGAAACATGACATGAGTTCATCCTCATCCGTTACCATTGATATCTGAATTTGTTGCTGGTAGTGAAGAAATTTGATAGTGAAGCCTACATCGTGGTGAAGGTGCGTACAATAGGTTAGGGTTTTGGTTATACTTCAAGAGTTGTTTGCATGTCATGTTTGAGTCTAGGTCATCGACTGAAAACGTTATTGTGAGATTTATTGTTCCTTTTTACGAATGAATAACATTTTTTTAGGTTTTTTTTGGGAAAAAAAATAGAGTTTGTTTGGAATAAAATTGGGGGTTTTTCATATCTAATATACGTTGAAATAGAGGCTGGGTTTTTCATATCTAAGATCACATTTTTTATGTGATCTTATTTTGTTATGATTTTTTATTGTGGCTTCGTTTTTCTATGTTTGTGATCTTGATTTTGTTATGGTTTGTTGTTTTTCTGCATTTTTATGGGTTATGAGTTTTCTATTTTTAGTGTAGCAGTTGGATGGAACCTCTTCAAATCAGTAATATGATTATGTTCCTGAGCAAAGATGAGGAAAGTGTCGATTAGGCCATCAAGGTGGGGATGGATCAGTCACCATGAAATAGAATGTTTCTCTTTCTGGAAGATCTTTACTGGCACTACTACATTAATAAATGTTCTGGCCTCTAAGCATGTAAAGTAGATTTGACTTGCTATTAACTTAAATAGTTCCAGTGTATTTCCATTTTGGTTCATCATCGTTGATCTTGGTCAAGTGTCCATTAAGGCCTCAATGATGGCTATATAAACAGAACAGGGTCTGTCTGTCATTGATTGGATCAATCAACTAAACAATAATCACTTCATTTGTTATTTTTACTGTTGGATTTTAATTAATTGGCATTTTAAAATGAGTAAGCAATTGAGTAGGTGAAGCACATCCTAGCAAGCAGAATTTGTTAGATTTTATTTAGGGGATGATATATTAAAACTGAGAAATTTATTTGGTGTTTTGTATCTGTGTGGTTATATCATGTAGTGTTTAGGTATCATATGACTAGTTAGTGGTGACCTTCTAACAATTCAATGTGTACTTTTGTCTTCCCAATTGAAAGAAGCCATGCTTGAATGATGCCTTGTAATCCTGATTAGTGGATTAATAGTGCCTCTTATCAAATTAATATCTTAATAAGTTAAATTGAGAATGTAATTTTACTTGGGAAACCATGAAATTTATTCTCCTCTGTCATCCGTATGTTATGAGCACTTGACACTTCTAGTTGAATGTAAATTATGGACATTATTTATTAGATATTTATGCACTTCAATTACTGAAAGAAATTCAACTTGTGTTGTATCCTGCTTCTTTTTCATTATGATTCCTAGAGGGATTCAATGTCTGAATTTTAGAGGTGATTTGTGGTTTATGTTCCTTGGTTATCTTGTAATGATGCGCTTAATATATTTGTGGTGGCTGTTGGTTCTTTGTGAAATGGGAAAGCTTCCATCCCAATAATGCTAGTTCAAATAATTGTGTGCCTAATGGTTTAGTGGTTCCACTTTCTAATTCACAAATAACTTGATTAGTTCTAGTTATTTTTTTTACCCGTGTTAGCATGAGTGTGAATGTTTTTTGCTTGACTTATATCATCATTGATGTTTAAGAAAACAGAATTCCTGCAAATAATTAAAAACATTTTTTCTAAATGCATCTCAGGTGACATCTGTTAGTAAAAATCTATCACAAATGTTTGGTTCAAGAAGGACATCTCAGCTCCTTGGCAAGAGTGGAATGAAAGGTGCAGAGGCTATGATGGGCAAGAAGGATGGGTCTTCAATGAGTGGTACCAAGGGTTTGAAGCATGGAGATAGTAGCAAGGAAAATAAAACTACCTATCGTAGTGGCAATGTGGAGTCTGAATATGTCATGTTTTAGAATGAATAAAATCTTTTGTTCACGCGGTGTCTTTTGTTGGGTAGTAGTTTATGAGCTTTGGAGTACATGTTTTATTTTGTTGGTTGTTTTTTGTTGTGAAGGGGTATAGTTGGATGGTATTCTTTTGTGAATTTTCTTGGGCTGCAACACAGTTTTTTGGCATGTAAAACTTAGTTTTTGCAAGGTTTTGAATGCCACCGTTAACATGCTGGGGTATAGTTTTATGGCATGTACTAATTATAAAGTTATGTTGAATGATGCCTTTTTGAATGGGAAGCTGGGTAAATCCTGAATAGGAGCAGCATTTGTGTGTATCCTTTCATATTGATTATAAATATATTTGCAGTGCATGTTCAGAGAAAAAAAAAAACAGACAAGTATGAGGATAGGTTACACCTCCTCAAATTGAAAAAAAATAATGTACAAAATGGAGGATGCAAAGATACTTTTATATGTTAACCACTGTTGTCAGTTAATTTAATTTACTTAAAACTTAGAAGAGATAAATTGCGTCATTTGAAACCATAATAAATTGATTGTAACCAGTTGCATAGTTGGATGGGGATAAATTATAATTAACCCAATGACTCACCCCAGATCCAACTCTAAGTCAAGTCATCCATGTGACATAATGTCTTTTTCAAGCAAAAAAGTTGCAATGATCTTGACAGTTTGCTTGATAGAATTTTCATTACAAATAATATAGGAGGGACCATTGAATCTCCGAATAATGAGTTTTTGTTACCGTGCAGAGAAGAAAAGGAAAGACAACCACATGACTCACTGCAGATTCAACTCTAAGTCAAGTCATCTTTGTAACATAATATTTTTCTTAAGCAAAAAAATTGCAATGATCTTGACAATTTACTTGATAGAATTTTCATTACAAATAATATAGGAAGGACTTCGAATAATGAATTTTTGTTACCATGCAGGGAAGAGAATAATTGATGACATAACTTTTAGCAAGTGGGAGATAGGAGACAATAATTGATGCCTCCAAAGTTTGACAAAGGCAGCCCATTTGAATTTTAAAAGGAAAAAACAATTTATTGCATCCTCATCCACAAATTATCTATCAAGTATTAACTTTATTGATGTACAACGACAAAGACATGAAGTTATAAGATAAAGATGAAATTACAGCTTTGAGTGGCAAGTAAACGCATCCAATATCATAATTTATGGGTTTGACTAGACTCATTTTTTTTAACAATTTTAAAAAATTATTTAAATTCAATTAGTTTTAAACATAAATCGAGTTCGAATCAAATTTCATCAGAGCTGAACCTGAGTATCTTGTCTCGATTAACACCATTAATTGTAAAATTCATCTAAAGTAGAGTGAAAAAAAGGAGTGAAAATTCGTCTCGATTAACGCCCTTAATTGTGAAATTTTCTTTATTAGTCATCCTTGATTCTCCCCGTTGCAAGTTCAGTGGGTTAATTAATTTTTCACGTCTTTCATTTGGGAGATTTTGTTACGTCTCTCTGTTTAAATGTTGCTGGTTGTAATAATAATTCATTATAATTGGAAGGACTTTTAATTCTTGTCTCTTCTGTCCCGCTTGTTGAAAGTTTTATCAGATTTATTACCCCCAAAACTGTAATTTTTGACTTGGATCTTGAACAGTAGAATAGGCCAGCCTTATGGATATCTGGCTATAAATGTGGGTGAAATTTGGCCTGAGTATTCAAGCATTCCTTTTATCATCTCAAAGACAAACCTTCTACCATTTTTCTCTAACCTTTTTACACACCCAAATACCATCTGAATAGAAGTGATCAACAACCAATGGCAGAGATTGCAGTATCCTTTCTGCTTAACCAACTAAGACCTTTCTTGCTCGACGAGGCAAGCCTTTTAGGCGGTGTTCGGGAAGAAGTTGAACAAATCAGAGATGAGTTGGAGCACATGAGGGCCTTCCTCAGAGTTGCCGAATCAAAAGAAGAGATTGATCAACTGCTCCAAGTTTGGGTTGTGCAAGTGCGAGAAGTTGCTCACGATGCCGAAGATGTTCTTGATGAATTCATGCTCCGATTGGCGCATCGTCAAGGGGCTGGATTCTATGGTTTTCTTCGTAAGACTGCTTTCTCTATTAAGAACCTGATAGCTCGCCATCGGGTTGCTTCTGAAATAAGAAGAATCAAGTCCAGAGTCGACACCATTTATAAGAGCTATGAGAGATTTAGGAGCGTAGATCAAGGCTCGAGCTCTGTTATAAGGAGCAACACTGGGCATGATGGTCGAGGTGATGCGCTTCTAATAGACGAAGCTAAGCTTGTGGGCATCGACAAGCCAAAAAAACAACTTATTAGTTGGCTTCTTGACGATGATTCTGAACTCAGAGTGGTTTCGGTGGTGGGAATGGGAGGGTTAGGAAAAACCACACTGGTCAAGAAGGTTTTCGAGGATGAACAAGTGAAGAGACACTTCCAAAGCCATGCTTGGATCACTGTTTCACAATCATTTGATATCGTGGAGCTCCTGAAGAGAATGATTAAAGAACTTGCAGTGCCTCCAATAAAGGAACCCGTGGATGTCGATCAATTGAAAGAATCCATCAACCAATTCCTCCAGGGAAAAAGGTACGTGATTGTGTTAGACGATGTATGGAGTATAAATGCATGGGCTGACATCAAGTATGTGTTGTCTAACAACAAACGTGGTAGTCGTGTGCTGCTCACAACGCGTATACTTGATGTAGCCCGTGCTTCTACCTTGGAGTCTCATGGCCATGTCCATGAAATAAAGCCTTTGTCCGATGAAGATTCTTGGGCTCTTTTCTGTAAAAAGACATTCGAGGATCAATCTTGCCCTCAACATTTAGAAGAAATTTCACGAAATATATTAAGAAAATGTGAGGGATTACCACTTGCAATTGTGGCAATTGGTGGCATGTTGGCTTTAAAGGACAAAAGTATAATAGATGAGTGGGAGATGTTTCAGCGCAATCTCAGTGCTGAACTCCAAGGTAAGGACACATTTGAGAGAATGAATAAAATACTGTATCTCAGTTATTATGATCTACCTTTTCCTCTCAAAATTTGTTTCTTATACTTGAGTATTTTTCCTGAGGATTTTGAGATTGAAAAGAGCAAAGTGATTCGACTATGGATTGCAGAACGATTTGTGCAAGAAAGGGAAAGACTAACTTTGGAAGAAGTTGCCGGAGGTTATTTCAATGAACTTCTCAATAGAAGCTTAATCCAAGTGGTGCAGACAACAATAGAGGGAAGACCTAAAGCATGCCGAATCCATGATCTTCTACGTGGAATTATTCTTTTCAAGTCGAGAGAGCAAAACATTATTACTTTGGACAGCGAACTAGGTGTGATAAGGCCAGAAGAAGTCCGACGCTTAGTAATACATGATCCCTTACAAGATGGACAAGAAAGCAAGTGTTTTCATAAACTTCGGACTCTGCTTGTGTTGCGTGGTCAATTTTCAGTATACCTATTGGCACTCTTAAGACGTGGTCCTAAGTTGCTCAAGGTGTTAGATTTAACAAATGTTGTGTTGGATACATTCCCAGATGAAGTTTGTGAACTACTACATCTTAGGTTTCTAAGCATGAGGAATACAGAGGTGCGTGTTATTCCCAAATCCATTGGAAAGCTTCGGAACCTAGAGACTTTGGATTTGAGAGACACTGAAGTGGCCGAGTTGCCTGTCGAAATAGGAAAGCTTGGGGACATCTCCTTGTGTAGCTGGTTGCATATGTAGGGCTGGGTTTTAAAACCTTAGCAGAAATAGGAAATTTGTCATCCCTCCAAAAGCTTTTTAAAATCGAAGCAAACCAGAGTATAGTGGAAAAGGTAGGGAATCTTACCCAACTAAGGTCTTTAGGCATTACGAATTTAAAAAGAGGAGACGGAAGGGCATTATGCTCATCCCTCGAAAAGCTGACCAACCTTCGCTCTCTATTTGTTCGGTCCGTACAAAGTGATGAGATCATTGATCTAGCGTCTTTAACTTTGCCTCCTCCATTCCTACAAAAGCTACAGTTGAGTGGACGTCTAGAGAAGTTACCACATTGGATACCTTCTCTTCATAGCCTGGTGAAAGTCAGGTTATGGTTTAGCAGGTTAATGGATAGCCCACTACAATGCCTACAAGATTTGCCCAATCTCCTACAACTTAAATTGGCGCATTATGCATATGATGGAGAAACATTGTGTTTCATGGCCGAAAAGTTTCGGAGGCTCAAGTGCTTAGTGCTTAGTGATTTGGAAAAGTTGAGATGGGTGAGAGTGGAGCATGGCGCCATGCCTAATCTTGTAAATCTAGATATTCACAGATGTGATAACTTGGAGGATTTGCCATCAGGAATTGAACATCTAACTAATCTTCAATCGCTTTACTTAATCTGTAGGACTTCATGGGTTGACACCTTGAAGAATGAAGACAAAGAAAGTGACGATAGGCGAAAAATTGCACACGTTCCGGATGTCAAGTTGTTGTGGGATTAGCAAATTTGATAAATGATTTGGTAATATAACATTGATTATGTATATTTAAGGATGATTTAGATAATAAAGATATGGAAAAGGTTGTTACCATGTTGGGATCTTTTTCATGATTGTAGATTACCTTTCGCCTGTTTCAGTTAAATATTTTGTTATGAAGGTGAGATCACATCATCACTTAAGCATTGTATTGTATTGTATTGTATCTGTACAAAGAATACATTATCCCATACATCTGCCTTCTTTTTTGAACTAGGATAACACCTGCATCTGCATTCAATTCACATAAAATCTGAAGAATTCATCCCTTCAATTGGCATTACATATGTTTGCTTAATTATTTTGTATATATATTACAGGTTTAGCGGGGCAGTGATGAGTTTCAGTCCATTCTCACCTCCATCTTCGCACTGATTTATATGAGTATTCTCGTATACATTTACCATCTAAATATTCTTAATATTCTTCAAAATTGTTTTGAATTAGTATTTGGATATTTGTATATTGTTTGAAAAAAGATACTACGTTTTCATTGTGATCACCCAACCGTTTTTGTTATTGTGTTTGTTTGCTATAATTGTGGTTTCGTTTTTCGAATTTAGCATATGTTTTTTTTTATTTCATCTAAATATATATGGTTAGGAATTTGTTTGGTTCATTTTTTTGTTTGTTTCAATTGTTAGTTCCATTGTTAAATCACGTGTTGAAACTTAGATTGAATTTTTGTTGTTTATGACCTATCACTGTGACTTCTTCATGAAAAAGAAAGAATAATAATAGTGTATGGTTGAGAAAAAGAAAGAATGTAAGCTTGATGACAAAAATATTGAGAATACAATTCAAAATGAATAATGATATAAAGAATAAACGTTAGATGACAAATCTTCTAAGAATATAATTCATCCCCTAAAATTAAGAAATATTTAATATAATATAACAAATTCAAAAAAATAAAATAACTGCCAAATTTAATATACATGATTTAAAAGGAGGGCAAATGCATCAAAGAAAAATCTAAAAAAGTCAAAATGTGTACTTAGAGACAATAAAGTTAGGAATGTGAAGACTAAATGTCTTAATAACATTATAAGTTATGTTCTTTAAGGTCAATAAATATTATTTGGTATACACTTTTACAATTACCCATTTTTAGAATTGATTTGGGATTTTAGGATTGATTTTGGCCACAACAATCTTTAATATACTAGCCCTGAGTATGAGTTTGGTTTCATGATATGATTGGGCCACATGGAGGCTTTGAATTCGACTCATGAAATAATCTATATTGGGTTCAATAGGGCCCTAACAAAATTGGAGTTAAGCCTAAGGCCAAAAATCGAAAATATATATTTCTTTGATAAACTATCTAAGAATAATAATAATTTTAATGTTAACTCAATTTATTTATTAATAATTATCATGTTCAGTCAACATACATGACTCAAACTAGAACTCCATTATTTTCCACCAAAACCTACAACTCATAGAAATTAGGGTAAATCATATCTAGACACCTAAACTTTTTCATTTAGTCATGTGGATCTTTTCGCATCGACAAATTACATCGAGACCTCTTAAAGTAATACGCATGTAACACATAAACCTTTATCGTTAGCATTCGTTAGATAAGCCGTTAAAATTTGGTGACATCAGCATATTTTTTACACAAAATTTTCAAGTTACCCTCTCATTATTTAAAGTAAAATCCATAAAAACATTAACAAAATTTAAATTTCCATTTAAACATCAAATAAAGCAATAATCCTTTAATTAATACCCTCTACCCTAGTAAAAACCCCACCTTCTCTTGCTAAAACCTACCACCCACCGCCTACCCAACCCACCAAAGTCCCAACTCCACCAAATGGCAAAGTCCCAACTCCACCCACCGCCTACCTCTTTACTCAAACGCAAAGTAGAGTGTTTCTTCTGCCAAAACCCTTGACGCGTCTCCACCCAAAACCAATCTAAATCTAGAAAAGAATACAAATATCCATAGATATACACAACCAATTGCAGAGAGAAAAGGGCACAAACCCTACGGTCCCTACCTCATAGACCAAAACAGAGACTGACATAAAGAAAGAAAATACAACCCAACTCCATGTCTTCTTCTCCCTATTCGTCGTTACTTGCGACAGTATGGGTTTGGTAGTAGCCACTGTGGTGTGGTGGCCATGGTGGTACATTAATGGGTCTGATTGATTACGGCCATGGTGGTGTAATGACAGATGCTTGAGTGAGTGGGGCGATTGGCAAGAGAGAGAGAGAGAGAGCTTTCAGGTGGGTTGGGTCATATTAGGATGACTAGGGATAACCCGTGCCTGAAGGCACGGTGTAACTAAAAAAAATTGAACATTAAATTTGAACGCAAAATAATCAAGCATTGAACTGAAGGCCTAAACACACCCTATGTTACGTGTTTGAAGACACTGTACATAGTTCTTCAACACGAAATAATCAAACAATAAATATAAACATGCATTAAATTGAAAACCATTTGGTCATTTTTAATATCATGATTTTAGTGAAATAAAAATGGTCAAAATGTGGATACTCTATAATAAACTTTCAATATTTTGACAGAATACCCTCTAAAATTATGATGTTACAAATATATCAATCTGTCTATAAAACTTATATATTTCATAATATATACTTTGGGTGAGCAATATGCGTGGGTGGGTTAGGGATGTGAGGAACATGGGTGGGTGATGCGAATTGGCAATATTCCTAGATGCTCGAATTTGAATTGACAAAATCTAAGAAGATTTCATCATAAATTTAGAGTATTCAACAAAATTCAAAGATTCGAACAGAAACAGTCTTTCAAAAAAGACATGTTTTTCTATTACAATAACTGGTTATTCAAGTGTTTCGTAAAATTATAAAAAATTGTTGTTAAAGAATTCCATGTTAAGCACTATTTATTTGATAGTTCCACAGTCATTAACAAGTTGAAATTTACACAAAAATTAGAAAAATTGGAGAAGAATGAAAGAATAACACAACATGTGAAATTTACATGAAAATTAGAAAAATTGGGCAAGAATGAAAGAATAACACAACAAGAAGTGAAGTTTACAACAAAAATAGAAAAACTGAAAAAGAATTAAAGAATAACACAACTACATGTGAAATTTACACAACAATTAGAAAAACCAAAGAATGAAAGAATAACACAACATGTGCAGTTCATATCATGGGAAATTATGAAAGAAAAACACAATAACAAAACTTTCATGTCGCGGGATCTAATTTCTAATGGGGGCAGAGTTCCTCTATTATACACCACCTAGGGCTGTTCCCAAAACAATGTTACATGTCATATGGGGTCAAATACCACGTTTTTGAGAAAACTCCTTGCTAGATCTTCTCCCCTACCGATGGAGGTTGCACCGCTGCAAGTGAGGGAGATCATAATTGACATGTTTCCTCCAATACCACCTATACTTCTCAAGCCCAATATCCAACCATTGCTTCATAATTCTGTCGTAGTGTAGAACTGCCAGCTCGATCTCACTCTGCGGGACACCAAAGTCATAACCCAACCCAAGGACATGTCATCTCCGGTCCAAAGCTACTGTCAGGTTGTAAAATGTGACCCAACCTAAGGGCAAACTACCAGCTTTCCACAATAGCCTCTTATTTCCCTGCATCACCCAATTAGAAAATAAGCATCACAAACAATGCAGTCTAAAAGGTAAGGGAATAACGCATGAGTGCAGCATATAAAAAGCACTTCTACATACATTATCTTCCTGCTTTTATTTTTTTTTTACCAACCAAAAGAAGGAAAACACAGTTTGACATTTAAGACTCACAAGCTTGAAACTATTGTAATGTACACAAACCAGAGCAATATGACATGCGACCAAGAGAGGAACCCTATGTCAATCATTGTGAATTGAAATTTATTAGAATCCCTGTCTCACACTGAGCAACTAACAATGAGTAAGTCATATATTTACATGATATGGAAATGCCATCACTGAACTCCAATCCAGTTTTGTATTAATACCAAAAGCAGTGTCTTTTCCCATGGAGACAAAAATTCCCAAGGGAAATGACATTACAAAACATAAAATACAATCTTAAACATGTACAATATTAAGTTGAGTATATAAGTATAGAGTAATCTAATTACAGACAAAAAGATATATTTTTTTTTTTGGGTGGGGGCGAAAAGGAATGAAAGACCAGCACCAGACATCTAAATCATTAAAAAAAAAAAGAGCTATTTAGCAAGTTTATAAAGATAGGTCATAGATTCCATACCAACTTCAGGTATTTGTGGTAGACATCAGTTAAATTTTGTCTCCTCCATTATTACGGATCAAACACATTCATCCTGAATTCCCATGTACAAGCATTGGCATCAAATCTCTTTGCCACCATTGGGTCTGAGAAGTTGATAAACAAATCCATCCTACAAAATGAAGGCTCACCTTCGCTTCATGTCAACACTCCAAAGTACTGATATATCCCTTTGCACAACTACTTCATGGCCAAGGAGCATAATTTTATTAAGTAGCGGAAAAACATCTGGCAGATAGAAGGGAAGGTGGTTCAGTGCAGAAATGTATCTCGGATCAGAGGAGGTTTGCTTCTGCAGTGTCACTTCATACTTGGCTGACAACTATTCAACAGTGTCTATGCTCTGGATCTGGATTGTGGCTTCATTAGGATTATTTAATAAGAAACACATTGAGATTGCTTGGAGATTGAGAGAATCAGTCACTATATGGAAGACAATTCTCTCTGATTCCTGCAAGTGGTCAAGTGAGCATAATTTACTATTCAGCCATTTATCATCATAAACTAACAGTGTTTCCTATTCTAAATAAGAATATATCTTTGGTCCAATCAATCCATCAACTGAATATTGATTATTCGTGCTATAAGGTGATGAAATATTGCCCTATGGGGATAAAAAGACCTGGGACAGTCAACAAAGTTATAGTTAATTGCATTGCATTGATTTATTTCATTTGTTCAGTTGCTAATGGCTTGGTTTGCAAAGGATCAACCATGATGGAAAAAAAAAAGGAAAAGAAAACACAATATAAGAAGTGGAGATGTGGGGAATTGCCAATACGAATAGCAAATTGACAAAAATCTTGTAAGACAATTTGCATTTGTCTTCAATCATGAACAATGTTTCTATATCAATAAAACTTAATACAATGAACATATCAAAGAAACTGAACCTTTAAAACGAATTCAGCGTCATACAAAAATAGTGTAGATAATCACCTGGGCAAAGACAACACAATAAAACAAACTACTTATTGGGTATCTAAAACAAACGTACAATGTACTTAATGTACAAAAACTGGGCTATCAACAGTGAATTAGAGAGTACTCCACATATGGAGCCATCAGCAACACTACATCAACGAAAACATTCATGTCAACCAAAGTCAATTCAGTGAAGGCATACCAAAGTCAATGGAAAAAAAAAGGCAAAAAAACCGTAAGAAGATAGAGAAAATAAAGCTCCACAAAATATAACTTCAATTATTAAAATTGAACTCAAGCAAAAAATATCAAAGTTATAGTTGTTCAATTCAAATTGACTGAACTCGATTCAACTCAAGCAAATCTAAAGTTATAGTTGTTCACAAATCCAATTAGATAGCAATTACGCATCAAATCAAAGTTTTTTACAAAATCCGTATTCTAAAATAACATAATCAAACCGAGTTCAAAAATTCAAATTGAACCTAACCAAATCGAATTCAAATTCAACCTAGCCAAACCAAGTTCACAAAATTTAAATTGAACAAAGTCCAAGATGAGTGTGTTGGTAAAGGAAATGGAATGTTCTAATTACCATCATCCTAAATCCAATAATCCCAATCCAGTGTGATTCAAATCCATTCACTCATATAAATTCAAATAAAAACTTACAAAGGTATGAAGTGGAACCTATATTTTTTTTAACACAACTCCTTAGCATAAAATCACACAAAATATAAATTTACATTGGCATCCACCTATAAATAGAGGAAAAAAAACATAACCCGTGCCTGAAGGCACAGTACAACGTAAACCAACCGATTAATTTGAAAAAAAACTTACTTAAATGTGATTTAATTAAAAAAAAAGAAATTAATATAGTTTCCAAATGTTTTTTGGGAACTATTTAGACAGAGTTTGCTCTAAAAATAGGAGCTTAAGAAAATTTCAAACCTGTATTTCATTTAATTAAGACAAACATATTCCCATAAACGTAAATCCGATTAAGTTCACATAGATTATTCTTTATATCATTTAATTAAAGAAAGTTGATATAACTTATTCTTTATATCATTTAATTAAAGAAAGTTAATATAGATTTAATTAAATCTAATAATAACTTGATATTTTTTCTAAGAAAATTTTAGCTATTTCACTCAATTTTCAGGCCACTTTGAAACTTGTATAAAACAATCAAAATCAAAGGAATTATTCAAAAATCAAACAACCCATTACCCACATAAAACCAAGAAACCAAATCCTGTTAGTCATTGGGGAAGCAAAGAAAAGGGGGGGTATTAGATCAAAGTAGAGTATATAATCAACCTCAAGAATTCCTGTTTTTTCTGTGTCCAACTCAGAAGATGTATTAATAGGCAAGGAAGTAACAGTTTATATGTCCCATAATTCCACTTCAAGAATACTTTTTTGACTGTCATATACCATAGAAAGTGAAAGTTAAAAGTGTCCCATATACAGATCTTTTTTTTTTTTAACTGGACCCACATACAAATCAAAGCTCCAAATTTGAGTGGTTACCTGACCCATATCAGGAAGCATAAGATCATCCCCAACCTCAACTTCCAATGCAATTGGATTAGCAACTTTAGGATTACTTGGAAGATATGATGTTGCAATGCTCCAACTCAACATAAACCCTGAATCCTCATACTTAGCATTGAAAGTGATATATCTAAGTGAATCCATTCTGGGATAACGTCTCCCCACTAAGTCTTGATCCACAACCTACAGAACCAAAACAAGTGATATATTATATCTCCAATTTTTTTGAAGTATCCAGCTAAATGTAATATATTCCATTTCTGCTATTAGTTACATTAAAAAAAACTCTACATTATATCCAGCTAAATGCAATATATTCCATTTTTGCTATTAGTTACATTAACAAAAACTCTACATTATATCCATAGTACAAGTATACAACTCTACATTAAACTATTACTTCCTTGCCTATTAATGGGACATATAAACTGTTACTTCCTTGCCTATTAATACGTCTTTTGAGATTAGTAGGGAAAAATCAGGAATTCTTGAGGTTGATTATATACTCTACTATGCATTTGTTTTCTTTTCACGGCAGAAAAACAGTAGCCTTAACTTGCTTATTGAACTTTTTTTTTTAACTATGAAAATTGTAAATATCAATTCATTTTGTGCAAACTTTTATTAAGAAATTGTAAAGACCAGAAAAATTGCAATAATCAACCTAGTAATTAGTCAGTGCACAGGCAGACTCAGATTCTTATTAGGGACTACATTCAAATACCCAAATTCAAAAACCCAAACCCAGTAGGCCGCCCCCTTGACTCCTCAGTAGTTGAAAATTCCACATGTTCTCAGTTACAAAACCAAACCTTCCATGGAAGGAGTGAATGAAATAAGCAGCGAAATTTTTTCATTGATCTTCATTCTACACGTACAACATTTAATTGAAAAATCAGAATTTAATTTGTAGGTGGTTTTAAAAAAAAAAATTGGGTCTACAATAATGGGCAATGGTTTCATCCTTAACAACAATGATGCAATTAACAGGTGGTTTCATTCTAGCTTTGGGTGAGATTGAGAGCTCTGGCTGGGTGGGTGCGTGCGTAGAGAGTGAGGTGAGAGAGAAAGGGAGGGAGAGGGAGAAGAGCTTACCTGTGATGGTGGGTTGGGCGGTGAAGGGTGAGAGGGAAGAAGAGAGACGTTGGTGGTGGTGGCGCTGCTGACAAAGTGGCGCTGCTGGTGGTGGTGTTGTCGGTGGTGTCGCTGGGTGTAACAAAGAGAGAGATGATGAAGGGAAAAAAAATGAGGAAACAGCAATGAAGCAGGCATGGATTGAGAGAGATCTGGAAAAAAAAAAAAAGAGTTGCAGAGGGAGGCTACAAATCTGCCAGACGAAGTGACAGTGGATGGGTTATTTTGAAAAATATAATGAGTAAAATGGATGAATTTTTGGGGGAAATAAAAGAGTTTTAATGGCCGTTGGATCTTGAAGCCTTAATTGATTTGAGACCGTTGGATGTTGAAGCCTTACTTGATTTGAGACCGTTGGATGTTGAAGTCTTGGGATTTGAGCCGCTCTGTTTTATATTATAGATTATAGATGTAAATATTTGAGTTGGGGTTATGCTGGTAAAATAGTCATTTCATAACTTCTGTTTGGTGAGGTTAGTTCTGTTACTGATAGGGAATGTTAGTGTAATATGTCATACCTAAGGGGGTCTATGTGTTTTAGTGATAAAGCCAGGGAGTCTAGATATAATTTTTCCTGAAAATTAAGAAACTGAAAAATCATCAATATCCATATGTTAGCGAAATTAATTAAAAAACTACGTAGTACTAGAAAATTTATGTGATAAAACATTAATAAATAAATATATCTTTCACAAGATGTTCATTTGTTTGGCATATTTTTAAATTACGGCGTGCTAAAGTTTAATTAGACTTAAGATCCAAACACATATGACCTTAACTATTCGAATCGGTGTAAAATTTTAAAATCTTAACTATTCAGATGATTTTAATAAGGCGTAAGACTAAAATTCTTTTATATGCCTTCGGGATCAAAGGCTTTAAATAATTTTTTAATTGGTAACGTAATTGACTAGGATGTAGAACAAAAATTGGAATGTAAAATAGCAGATAAACTAAACTTGGAAGATGAAAATGATTGTATACTTAACATTAAATGAAAATAGTAAAGATCACTGAGTGATGAGTTACAGATAATAGTAAAATTGTTGGGAAGTAAAAACAAGTCAGAAATAGTAGGGGCGGCCCAACCTAATTTGGGGCCCTAGGCGAAAATGTTGTATGAGACCATATAAATATTTATTCAGTAATAATAGTAATATTAAATAATTATCAAAATATGTTTATTTACAAATTATTTGGTTTGCCTTTTAAGATGTAACATATTAATTCAAATTTTAAATTTAAATTTTACAAATAAAAATTGTGTTAATTGAAATCAAATGTGAATATCAAATACAATGATATATACTATTTGTTTAAGATAAAAAATAAACATAATTGAAAATTAATTTGACTAGTAAAATGTATATAAAAATAGGAATTTATACAAGTTGAGCAGTCCTAAAATAAACGAGACATCTATAATATTACATGACAAACTTCAATAAGTTCATCTAACAGTCCCAAATAGACTTATCCAACGGCCATCAATATCTCTCTCAAAACCATTCAAATTGAATTTCCCCCCTTAAATCTATCGCTTTTCACTTATGTTTCACCGTGCCTTCAAACACGAGTTACCTCTAATTATTAGATATAATAGAGAAAAAGAACTATTTTTAAATAAAAAAGATATGTAGTGCACTACTTTTATTCACTCTATTTTATAGTCATCTTGTGCATTATAAACAAATTTATTAAAAAATGATCTCAAATTTAATTTATACAAATTTAAAATTATTATTCGTACCTATTAGACGATCGATAATTGATTTTAATAATAAAACTACAAAGTGATAATACATATAACATAAATATCACGTGAGATAAAAAAATAAGTTGAACTTTAGGACCCTAAATTTTTTTGAAAGAGGATCTAAAAATTTTACAATAATTTTAGTTACACTTAATTTGAGAGTCAAGTACATTAGATAAATAATTAATTTTGTTTAAAGTTAACATTCACTATTAATTAAATCCTCATATTTTTTTTTTTAATTTGGGAGTCCTAAGCAATGGCCTAAGTGGCCTATAGGTTGGATCGGCACCGGAAGATAGGTTAACTCTCTACAGAGTTTGTTGTGTTTAATTGTGAATATATATTTTTTTATTCATACCTTTGTTATTTATTTTTTAAAATAAATGAATATTTTATTTTTTAAAATTAACTTTAAGTCTTATTTGAACGTAGTTTTCCAAATATATGAGGATGTGATATTTACCCGCGCGTGAAACTCGCACCTCAACATAAGCCGGTGGATGGGGGCCAGCCCAGTGGGTCGCACCACACAGTTAGCTTGCGTCTCTCTCACACAAAACATTTCACATGGCATCTCACTGTCTCAGTGCCTACCTCAACCAATTGGCTTTGTATTTCCTTTTTTTTAATTGATTCACCCAACCGTCCTTCCAGTTCCAGTCGCAGCTTTTTTCAACGACGGCTCGACCTTTACACTGTTTTTACATGGTGGCAAAGAGAATCCATACAAAACCCAACAAGCCAAGTTACCCTTATCCTATCATCTGGCACCTCTCCCTCTCTCTCTCTGCATTCAACATGTTTGTATATATTTGTGTGAGATAGAGACTACAGGACAAGGACAAGATCAGAGTGCACGCCATCTTGGGTGAATTGTTGTTTGGGAGGTAAACGAGACAAACATGGTGGGTATTTTTTCCAGATTTTCTGTCAACAGAAATGGTCATCGCCGGGCACAAAGTGCACTTGTAAGTGTCCACCCTTGATTCTATTGGATTCTATCATGTGTGAATTCTTCATTTATTCAATCGATTGCCTTTTTTGTGATCTGGGTATTAAGCGCCATCTCTCTCGTCTATGAAATGATTGCTTTATTGAATATTTCTTTAGGGACCAGATTGTTGTTGGTTTGACTTCATTCCGTTACATGTAGACCTTGGTTGCTTTAATTTTTTCTTCCTTTGGTTGGGGATTCTGTTGATTACTGTGTTTTGGATAGGAAGATTTGGTTGGACTTTTCCAGTGGGTTTTAAATTTTCTGAATCAGGTTTGATTTAGTCTTCAAGGCTGGGAATTTCCTCGGGTTTTGACCTTTTTATTTCTTCGTCAATTCTTAGAAATCATTTAAAATCAACATGATTTCTTTAGAAATGTAATTTCTTCTGTTTGATGCAATTGATTATCTGCCTGAGTTATTATAGTTTGACTTTTTATGGCAAGTTTTCCAGTAGTTTAACTGTGTGAGAGCCTAGTAATCAGTCTTTTGTGATTCTCCTTGCGGGGATCACATGGGGAAAATGCATCTGATGTTTATCTTTTGTAATGGATTACAAGGCTTAGTATTAACCTGCTCATATGAATTTCTACCCATAGACCATAGTGGACTACTCTGGTTTAATGCACTCAGTGTACCGCAATTACTCGTCTCTGCATTTGAATAGGGAGTGAGATCTCTTCCAATACATTTTATCTTTAATTCCCTCCTTACATATCATCTACCATGCATCTAAGTGGGACCCATTGTAGGACCCATTATATACAAGTGTGGTCCCTCACTTATTAATGATGGATGATCGGCAAAGAAGAGAATTAAAGAGAAAATATATTGGAGGAAATCTGGATAATTTGAATAGGTATTTGATAGTGTTTGTTGATTTGTATATATATGTGTATTGAGTACCTTCATTCCATGCAGGATGAGCGAGAAGTATTGCCAACCAATGCAGAAGCAGGGGGTACAGCTACTGCAGCTGGAGCTGCCTCTACTGCTACTCATGGGATTGAAATTGCGGTTGAGTTTAAGCCAGTAGAACACCCGACTGAGCCTCTTGACAATGATCTGCCAATTCAATGCCCATTGCCTGAACCTTCAATTCTTAATGTAAGGTTAAAACTTGTTCTGCATTTATGGGATTTTTGTTGGAGTATTTGTTGGATTGTGCTTATAGAAAACATTTGGTTAAATCACACAAGCAGCTTCTTTACGGTATACAACCAAGAAAAAAATTCACCAATAATGGTAGAAATGTGTACATATTAAGACTTCGGAGTGATTGGCGCATTGTGGGGCTACTATTCTTTTATTTTTTGGGGTTAATGGGGTTAGGTGATGGGTTTCATATGAAAACTTTAATTAATAACTTTACAACCGTTTGATTATAAAACTCATGCACTTGGTTTCATGGTTCTGCCTATCTAATTACATTTTTTGCTGTCTGAACTAAGCTGATTGTGGTTATCTGATCATAAGCTTAGGATGATAATTTCTAAGTTTTGTCAGACGTTGAGTACATATTTACCACCTGCAGCTTGAAATAAATCCTCCATTATGTTTGATCAAATATTTATTTTTAACAAAACACAAAAGATGATAATATACTCAGAAATTGCAAATTGTAAGCATTGAGAATGTGGTTGTTTTCTAAGTTGTCTATCTGTACTTTTGTAGTTGGGATGTTATGGCTGACCATACTCCAGCTATTGGGAAAATAATTCTATTCTGCCGATAATTTTTTTTTTTTTTTTCTGAGAAAGTATTCTGCAGACAAGTTTGATGAGTAGGCGTCAAGTTTTTCCAATTCTTAAGATGTCTACCTTGGTTCTAGTTAATATATATTATTTCGTGATGAATATGCTTCTTGAATCATGGTGGAGAAGTACTGAAGATCTGATCTTATGAAAAGCCACCATGATTTTCATAGTTGGAAGGATGCCCATTAAATCTGTCCTCCTAATATTTGGGCCTTCCCCTGACGTTGATGTGATTTTATCTCACATTTTCGGTTTTAAGTTCCTTATGGGACCTTTGTTAAAAATCTCTTGTATGAGGTGAAGATACTGCCCCAGGAATGGTGCTGGGCAGTTATATTTCTTGACCTTGTCAGAATTTCAGTTTTTTCGTGACTGGATCTACTGTCCAATCATGATAAAATCTATAAGTCTAGATATGTTCTGATTATGGAGAAACTCGATTCTTTTGGTTTGTATGATGTTCTCAAATATTAAAGAACTACACAAAAGAACACAAAAAGAAAGAAACTAATGAAGAATGATAACATGTTGTCCTATTGAATTCAGCATAAAAAATTCAAGTGAAGTAGAACGATTTTTTTTTGGTCTTAGTTTCTTTTAATTTTTTCAAATCTAAAAGAAAAGAGGTATCAACTAATTGTTGTGTATGGGGATGTACTATTCTTTTCTCAATAGAAATATAACTGGGAAAAACAGACCCCTTCTAATTAAATGTGCCTAGTTGGGCTGGATCTGTTTTGTTTATCTGTTCTTTCTAGTAGGAAAAAAGAGAGCTTACGGTAATCACTACCTTAAAGCACCAGACTATATTTTCATGCTTGACACCAAAGTATTTGTTAAAGGTGCTTGGGAAACTTTTTTTTTGAGGGGGGCTGAGCAAAGTTGCTTGAGGAACTTGTTTGTGATCCATTGGATGTCCTGAGAATTTTAGTGGAATGCTGCTCTGATTGAGAAAAGATTCCAATACCTACAGTCCGAATCCTTTATCATTTTTATCTGAAGAAGCAACATTTGGACATATCAATCACTTTATCCATATTAACTTGAACTAGACTTCTAACAACTCTACCTGAATTCTTCGAGAAATTTCCATGCTCCAAGTGTTCTGGCATCGAAAGCTCTTTTTTTTTTGGATCAGAGGCAGTTAAACTCATTGCGTCATTGCATTAAGTGATCTTCAGGAATGGTGGTGATGGTGATGGTTCCGGGAGTGTCAATATGATTGTGGAGCTTGGGATTTCAATTTGGAAAAGAGATGGTAGAATTGTGGTGTTTTTTTTTGTTTTTTTTTGGTGGGGGAGGGGATATGGGGTTTGTAAACCCATTAATTTTGAGCATGCTGAGTATATGCAGTGGCAAAAAGAAATTACGCATCTGTGAACACTATTTTTTGCGAGGATTTGAAGTTAAGTTCAATTACATCAATTGGATGTTGCACAAATAATGCTTTTTTTGCCCATATTTGCCGATATGGAAACTGGACATGAAATATCAGGGCAAAAGGAAACGCTATTTGAGACAATCAACTTATAATTGGATGGGATTACAAGAGCAAATGTTTAAAATTTATGTTTGGACACATGCCAGGTTTTAGTATACCTAGTTCTGAGAGGGCTGTTCTTTTCTGTTGGACCTAGGATATTGTATTGGAGAATGTCTTCCACTGAAATCTGCAATACGCTTTCTAAAGCAAGAATAACCAAGGATAATGACTGAAAATATGCAACAACTGGAAAGGTAGAATAAGTGTCGGTTTTTCCTCCATCACCAGCATAACCCCATCACAAAATACCAAGAAGTCTGTTTTTTTATCATCATTTCTTCTTTCCCTAATGCAACTTGTTATATCTGCTCCCTACAGAAATTCATAATATTTCTTTCCATGGTAATCAGGATGGAAGAATATGGAAGGAGCGAGTATCTGCAGGCGTGCAGAGAAGAGCTGACCTTCCAGTTATGCAGGAAGGCAACCCTGTAGAACCCGGGACAGTTGAAACAAGACCCCGACCCCCTTCCAATCGTGTGATTCTGCCATCGATCAGTGCCCCTGAACACAATATCCTCCAACTGCTTGAAGAATGCAATGCATCAGGGGTTTGAAATTACATGTTATAGGTTCAAGGTTGAAATCTTTTTGTCATAATAGGCATATAAAGTTCAAAGTGTTACTGTTGTATCCCTTGTTTCAGTCTTTTTTCTTCTTTGTTCTGCTCAATCAATTTGGAAATATGTAAATGTACGAAGCATTCTGAAAACTCACACAACATGCATGTATATTCCACAGATGATTGAAAAGGTTCAGGTAATAAATCTGCGATGCGTATAACTTTCATTTAGGTTAAAATACTGCTGATGATTTTATAACTGTTGAGTTCTCGGGTGTTCCTTTTCCTCAAGATATCACCTACAACTAAAGTGTGAATAGTGATCACCACAGGGACAAAGGACAGTCCTTAGAACTAAAGATAGCAGCAGATGAATATGTATCGCCCAATGATTAAAATTTTGTTTGGGTATATTGTTTTGATCACGTTGGAAAATGTTTCGATATGTTTCGAAAACGTTTCTATCCATATCAAAAACATAATGAATTTTTTTTAAAAAAAATTAACAATTATTTTTTTAAAACATTGGTTGAAATATACTAAAATGAAATATTTTAAAATATTCCGAAACAATTGAGCAAATATATTGAAATATAATAAAATATTTCAAAACATTATGAAATGCTTCAAAATATTACAATTTTGATTCCATCACCAATTCTTTTTGATTTCCTTCAAAATATAAATATTTCGACCGTTTCAAATGAAATTTTGATCATTGTTATTGCCATATACTGTTGAGGAGGCAGGTTGGCCAGGGCTGGTCCAACCCTCAGGCAATTAAGTTACTTGCCTAGGTCCCCAAATTTTATAGGGTCCCACAATATTTATCCCTGTAGTATAGTAGATCTAATTTTTTATTTTTTATATGATTAAAATTTTAGTGCCCAAATTTTATTTGTTCAGTATCTAATTTGATTAGACCCAAAATTACTTTCTACTTGGTTAAGTCCAAATTTTAAAGGCCTCCATAAAATTTACCACTTTAGTATAATAGTCATTTTTATTTTTATTTTTTGTATTTTAGATATAATTCAAATTTTTAGGGCTCAAATTTTAATAGTTCAAATCAATATCTAATTTTTTTGGGTCCAAAATTACTCCTTTGTCTGAACTTTGATTTAAATTTTTTGAAATTTTTTTGGTGTGTTTATAGTTGTATTTCACTCACTTACATAGAAAATTTATATTCATTATTTCTTGTGGTGAAAATCTACAAAATTGATTCATTTTTTGTCTTAATATAAATTTTCAGTCCAAATAATTTATACTTAAATTGTCGGTGTTAATAAAATTTTGTACTTTATGCGTGCACATTATTCATGGGTAAAGGATGATTTTTTGTTATCTTAAAATTATTATTTGCTCACATATTCTATTATTAAATTACTTGTGAAAAACTTAAATTGATACAATTTTATTTACAATCAACTAAGAGTGAATGAATTAATAATATTATCTATTTAAAAAAATTATTGTCAAAACTTGAGTATAAAAACTTGATCAATAT
>CM042186.1:46825579-46842048 GCA_023539305.1 Ilex asprella | reverse complement strand
AGTGTGTTTGAATTTTATCCCAGTCATATTTTTCCCCTTAAAACCATCATCAATCACTTATCTCACCCATCATCCATTTGTCATACTCAAACGTCAAATCGCATCACTCATTTCTATCACATGTTTAATCATTTATATATTTTCTCACTAAAAACATCACATCATTCATTTCTATCATATATTTAATCATTTAATATTTGATTAATTTGTAGTTAATATATTTTTAAAAAAATTAATATAGTGAAATCGATTTTTTGGACGCTCGAATTTTATATTTTATCGTGCCTTCAGGCACGGGTTATGACTAGTATATTAATAAATAAAGTATTAATAGGGCTTCATATGAAAATTTTGTCCAAGCCCCCCTTTACCTTGGGCAGCCTTTAAGGTGGGCGATGAGGAACTATGAAACAAGATATTGCCAATTATTCCTCGCTTCATTGGAGGTTTTAAACCATATTCTACCATAAAAGTTTTAATCAGTAAAAGACGGTGTCCCGTAAGTATTTATATGCTTCAACACATTCCCTCATGTGAAAATTAGATTTTTAGGGAAGCGCATAAAATTTTTTTTTTATGTTATTCGGATGGTGGTAAGATCAGAATTCAGGATCGTCAACAATTTAAGTTGTTAGTCATGTGAAACTTGAGTATCCATAATGTAGATTATTATATTATGCTCTATTTAAAATTATTGCAATCACAAATTTTCTATGCATACCGCAAGTTTTTTGCTAGTAAAATTGTATTTAAAATCCAATTTTTCTATTGAATTCCCATTAATGTTGGGATTTTTGTGTATCTTAAAATTTTTCTCCTACATAGAATGTAAAGAAAAAACTTACGAACAATATGCAGTGTGGGTACAACTTTTTGCGTGCGATCAATTGGATATCATTGTGTATGTGTTTATGAGATTGTTTGACAAAGAGTAATCATAATTTATTATTGGTATTTAGTGTAGTGCAGTGGTCATGGGTGGTTGTTTGGGTTTAGTGAACTGTGGAAGTGGTAGAAAGGATTGATTATGATATTTTTGTGATGGTAGTTGGTGTAGTGTTATTAGTATTTTTTTACGGGTTGTTTGTTTTTGGTGGTACAATGATAATGACAATACCGAGCGTTAGATCAGTTGGTGAGAGATTGTTCTAGTTTAACCAAAGTCTCGAGTTTGAGTCTTGGGAACACAACTGCGTTCTTCGGTAGAGAGAGCTTTGTTGCCCTTGTGGTCCTACTCGGCTTAAATCCGAATTAGTCAAAATTCAAAGTGATTTTCGAATACCAGATAGTCTGATAAAAAAAAAAAAAACAATGATAATGACACAAACAATCGTTAGGTGGATATTGGGAAATATTGATTTCAATGACTGTGTTTGGTGTGGTGCCAGGTGGTGTGCTGCCACCAAACACAATCTTTTGCGCTTCTCAAAAGTCACTCATTATTATTGGTAGCGTAATATTATAGGGATCTAATTTAAAAATTGAGCAATACTATTAAAATTTAATTTATTAGCCTAATTTGTGAATCTAATTTACTACAACTTTTGAATTAATTGTGCGTCTATCAACCATTCCGCCATTCCGAAAGAATGGAATAAGAGATAACCATTACCTTTCCTAACCCTGTGTTCTGTGAGGGGGGGGGGTGGACTTAGTTATACACCTGAACTTCTTTACTCTCGTGCAAACAATAAATCATGATAATCATTAAATTAGTTGTGAATTTTAAAGTTAAAAAGAACTCATTTTTAATTAAAATATATAATTAATTAGGTCCAAATAACATTTTTCTTATTGACTTACTCATGCAGATTTAAAAAGTTGAAATGTAAACGGCAGTGTGCCGGGAACCATTTATTGGGGCTGTTATATAATTTCATATAATATGAGCACGTTCCCTTGAAATAAATTCAAATCATTGAGGGTGTCAGTGTAATTTTCTCTCTAATAATTACACTTAAAGGCGCAGTTTTTTAAAAAATTTCATTCACATTCTATTCGTTTCTTTGAGCAAAAGAAAAGACAAATCAGGGGGGGAGAGAGAGAGAGAGAAGGGTTTTTATAACTCTCTCTAAAGTATACACACAAGCAACTCTCTCTCTCTTTCTCGGTCATCGTTTGCAGCCATGGCCGCTCTGCAATATCTAGAGTCTCTGCGCAATGCCCATCCAGAGCTCTCCGATTGGTACAATACCCTCGCAGATCTATACCAGAGGAAGCTCTGGCACCAGCTCACCCAAAAGCTCGAACAATTCGTTGCTCTAGCTGTGTTTCAGGCCAGTCTCCTCCATTCTTCTTCAATCGTAATCTTCTATGTATAATTTACATTTATATTTTTTCTTGTATAAACTTGTGAAAAAATGAATGAATTGCCGAATTATTGGATCTATGTTATTGCTTTGGCGAGTGATGTGTTTGGATTTTGGAAATTTTAGGACTTTTTTGTGTTTGATTTGATCCGTGTGGGCTGTATTTCGTTGGGACTAGGTTTTGAAGATATAGTGAGGGTTTTGTGGGAAAATTACGCTCTTTTTTGTTTAGAATATTTCTAGGGATTAAAAAGTGGACCAGGTTGGGTTTTGGTTTCAGAGAGAAGTGAGTAAAGGTAGAGAAAACATAAAGTTTGATACTTGGGTTTCTGAGGGTTTTGTTTTGGAGATGGGAAGCCATAATTGAACTGAAACTTTAGGGAAAACTTGTGGCTTAAGTGGGGAAAAAGTGAAATTGATGGTCTCATGGGACAAAAACTAGCTAATATTCATTAAGTCTTGTGAGGAAACACAGAGAGAATGACAATAGAATAAACATTAGCGAAATACATGTCTTAGGATGTTAATATATTTACTCTGTTCAGTAAGTCTTGTGAGGGAATACAGAGAGAACGACAATAGAATAAACATTAGCGAAATACCCGTCTTAGGATGTTATTATATTTACTATTGAATTAATATTATGCATCTATATCTCTATGTCCATTGCAACATTGTAAAAAATTAGGCAAAGTTTTTCAATTTATTGGTTTTCGCTCGGGTGAAGCTCAAGTTGACCATTTGGACTCCCTTTACATGCTCAAATACTAGGTGCAGCCTAGACAAGAAATGAGGTGAATTATTGGGTGAATTGATAGTTAGTGATTAGGGGCATCCTTTTTTCCCGAGATCAAGTAGTTAAACAATTTGCTATGAGGACTAGAATTTGAAAGGTTTTGCACAAATTTGCAAGATATGCTGGGATGTTAGTATTGAAAGGTGTTTAAACGTGAGGAAGACTTTGGTTGGAGCGCATTCACTATTGTTTTCTACTCTATAAGTTGTGCAAAGTTTGAAGGAAATGTTTAACCCCTTGCTCATTACCTTAGGAACTCTTATGAATTTCTTTGGGTGAGTGAATTCTGAATAGGTTTCCTCATATAGGAATCTGCAACATTAGGTGGTTTTGGAAATGGGCGGAAAATATGGGTATTTCTTTGTATTTGGGGATGTTTGGTTATACAACTTGCATAATTCTAATGTTGGACTTAGATTAACTAGTTGCGGGTTATCTATCTTCAAGTGGTCAATTTTTTTGATGAAAGAATTTTTTTTTTCTCTTGATAAGAAACGGCAATTTTATTAATAATTAAAAGAAAGTGTTACAAAACTAATCATAGGTGGACAAGTTATCCAACTCAAACTTGGATGCCATCCAAGTTCAAGAAAAAAACAAAAGCACAATACGCAAAGGCATTAAAGTCAAATACAATCCGCAAGAAGCTATCGAACTTGCATTAATGCTAAAAAAAGGAATATTCTCAAACTATTTAGTTGTAGATGCCCATAATGAAGTCAAGAAGTCTAACTGGTCCCATAAACATTCAACTTCTTCTTTCTTATCTTAAAAAATTCTTGCATTTCTCTCCGTCTATGTCACCCAAATGAGGGCATAAAAAGCACACTACCAAATGGTCTTACCTCTTGAACTTCCTCCTAGATCCCTAAAATCCAGACTAAGCATAGATGTCATTGATCTCAGAGCCATCCACGAAGTGCCAACAATCTTGAACAATTTATTCCATAATGAAAGTGTCAAGGAGCAGTGCAAGAATGAATGATCCATAGTCTCACCACTGCCTCTACACATAACGCACCACTGCAGTGAAATACAATGCAAATGTCTTCTTCTTTGGAGCACATCATTGGTATTGGTATTAATCTTATTATGAGCAATTATCCATGCATAAATTTGCACATTTAAGGACATTTTGGCCCTCCTAATCTTCTAAGATGGATAAAATACTGGAAGCGAAGAATCATCAATTAAAGACTAAAAATAAGATTTACAAGAGAGAGACCTGAAGAGTCCCTAATCCAAACTCTTCTATCCACAGAATTTAGAGACAATAAAACATCATTAAGCATGGAAAGAAGTCCAAAAAATTATGAATACTCTCTATTATTGAGGTTCCCTACGAAATCTAAAATCCCAATTAATCGAAATAGAAAACAAATAAACCAGAATCAATGTATCTACCATGAAAACAAGAAAAATGATAAAGACGAGGAAATAAACTTAAAAAAAAAAAGAAGATTCTCCCCTCCAAACACCCTCTGAGAGAAGTTAGTTAACCCCTGAGAAATGATTTTTTATGAACTTCGGAAGGTACCTCTTTTAATTCCACTGGTATCCCACTCATTAGCTTGTAATCCTTTGTTGCTTATAATCACTTGTCACAGTGAATCTTGCCCCAAAGGAAACCTTCAAAGCTATTTCCTTACTAAAGCGACATTCCTTTTGAACAAGTTTCCTCCCGATAAACCACCATTGACCTTAGGCCCGCTTAGACACTACCTCCCATCTAATCAAATGATATTTTTTTCCTTTCCAACATCCCTCCCATAGAAAATCCCTCATCATCCCTTAAATCTCCCTTACCAAGCAAGGCATTTTAAAGAGAGAAAAAATATATGGGGATATTGGCCAACACTGACTGCGCTAATATTAAGCTGCTCCCCCTTAGAAATAAATGATTTTTTCAGCTCATCTAACCGCTTCCCTACTTTCTCAATTTCAGTGTCCCAAAAATGTGTTAGACATCGGACTTCCGACTAAGACATGTTGGAACATCTTTTACTTCAACACACGTTACCTTTCTAGCTTCATAAAATAAATGGCTTTGCTCACTTGATATATCCTGTTACTGTTCATTGACAACTGCATCTTACTTTGTCGGTGACACTGATATATGAAGGCCTGCAATCTGGCAAGTCTTCAATAATATATACCCACTAGTCAAACCTTGACACAAAAGAATAAGAAAGCCTTTATCTAGCTAAGATCATAACAAAAAGGTGATGGCTGTATTTATCTATCAATTGAATGGCCAGCCTTGGTGGAATTAATAACTTGTGTGATTCTTTTTTGTGTTGTGGGGTGGATCAAATATTGAAGCCCTTTGTTGTCTGCTTCCCCTGTTAGTCAGCCTAGAAAAATTTGTGGATGTATCATCGACTGAATTTCATTACTCGCACCCAACCCAAAAAGGTTGGGCCAAGAAAGAATTTTTTTCTCTCTCAACGTGCCTTCATATTCTTAAAGACAGCCTAAAGGCAGACTCTCTGATAAGATTCCATGCTCTGGCATATACGACAGGGAGTGAAGTTGCTATTATTTATAGTGCTATGTCTTTTATGCTAACATCTTGTCGGCAGGTAAGAGATTATGAATATCTTTTCTTCATTGCTTTGTGCAATCTCTTCATATGGTGTTTTCAGTTTTATGTAGCTGCTTATGCATATGTTGTCTGGTGCTTGACCGGGAAAGCACATTATGAAGAAATTTAATTGCTATTATATTTGCTATTTATTCACATGTAACGCCTTTTTCTTTTCATTTTTCTTTTCTTTCTTTCATTTTTTCAACTTCAGGCTGGTGATGCTCTCATACAGTTATATCATAATTTCATCACTGACTTTGAGACTAAGATCAATCTTCTCAAGCTTGCACATTTTGCTGTCATAGTCTCTAGGCAGTATTCAGAGAAAGAAGCTGCCATTAGCTATCTTGAAGGGGTGATTGAAAAGCTTCGTGCCACAAAGGAGACGCGCATTGAGGAGCCAATCCTCTACACTAAGATGCAGATAGCTATATTAAAGCTTGAGCAAGGGGACCAAAAAGAGTGCAAGAAACTTTTAGAAGATGGGAAGAGTGCACTTGACAGCATGACTGACATTGATCCGTCTGTATATGCTAGCTATTATTGGGTTTCATCGCAATACCATAAATCTCGTCAGGAATTTGCTGAATTCTACAAAAGTGCTCTTCTTTATCTTGCATACACGTCTGTAGAATCTCTATCAGATTCATTTAAGCTGGTAGGCAATTATCTCTTAAATACTCACTAGGTTGGTTTTGACATTTCACTGTTTGTGGAAGGTTGAATCTGTAGTTGGTAATGGTTAATAACACACCTAGTGAAACCTCTTTCAACTTTTATTTACATAATGCATTTTCATATTTTAATTGTTTTATCATGTTCAAAATTTTCTGGTACAAAAAACCTTTTTTGGTTGTTCTAAGATTTTATTTGAATCCCAAAGCAGTTATCAAACTTTGGTTAGATGATGAGGGGGGTACTGTTTTGAGTGGAAACAAAATAATTCGAGGATCTCCTTGGACAAGAATAAAGACATCAATAAGAGAAAGCAAAAGTTGAGAGAGAAATGCAAGTGGCCCAACAATGATATCATAAGAATTGCAAATACGAATAAATAATTTCATTCTAGGTCTCTATAATGGTGGTGGTGGTGGTATCACTAAAGGTTAATAAATCAGCTTCAATCTCAACCACTCTTGGAAAGTGCAGACCTAAGGACAATTCACCATGTAAAGCATGCCTTACCCTTGGATTTTGATTGCATTTCAGGGCATTTTCTGGATGTTGTATTAGAAGAATCATTGATGATGTTATTTTTTTCCCACTATAAGCTTAGAAATGAAGCTTTGAAGCTCATATAGAAGAAAAATTGCTTGCATATGTTAAGGACTTCACCTTCCTGATCGAGCCTTTTGGATCCGTTTTTTGCTGATGTGCTAGTGTATTGGCCGGTAAATGGCAGTAATGAGGAAAGTAGCCCATATGTTGGGCAAGATGGGATTACATTCATTTTTATTGCGCCAACATGAAATAGTATTTTGGCTGTTAATACGTGGGAAGGATTATTCTTTTGTTAGAAGAATAATAGTTGGAAACCTACCAGCCTTCGGTCCTTGGAATTTGGCCTCTTTTGTAGATTTGATGTATTTTGTGTTGATATTGAAAGTACTCTAGACGCCAAGGAAAATGGTAAGGGATCTGTGTACAATAAGCCGATGCTCTGGATGTTTAAAGAATGAAGGAAGCATGGTAATGTGCACGGATATTGAATTTAACAGGGTCATCATGTCTGCCCTCTCTGATGCCTTTCCGGCCCTGATGAGAGGGCCTGGATTCGATCCACATCTTTATTTTCTCTATCGTTTTCTATTTACTCTGACAGAAAATAATAGTTGGAAAAGTCTTTTGTAGTTAGAAGCACAAATGTGTAAGTGTGCATCAATGGTTCTCATCAGGGTAGTGTGGATCCTTATAAATCGTCACTAGTTCGTTTCTTTTAGTATTTCTCTTGGTAGAATGTATCCATGAATCAATAAGATTTCCGTTGTTATAAGTGTTCTTCTAACTTTTCAGTAATTCTTAACATTATTTCAGGATCTGGCATTTGATTTATCCCTGTCGGCGTTGCTGGGAGAAAATATCTACAACTTTGGAGAATTGCTCGCACATCCAATTGTAGGTTTATGTCTGTAAAAAATTGTCAATTTTGTTCATTTTCCTTTATTTAAACTTGTATTACTTTGAAGAGTGTCATAAGGGTTCAGTTATAACACTTATGGTGAACTTCTTTTGTGTAGATATTATATTACTTCATATTAGATGACAGTTTTTCTTTTTTTGGCAAGGTTGGTGGTGTAGTCTTTGCTAGACTCCTACCTACCTTTGTAAACTGTTTTGATATTAAACTATTTTCCAAGGGTAAGTTGTGTGCCTCAGCATTAAAATTTAAGGCACGCACTTATTGTATCAATAATTTTTTTTTAGGAACTTCCTTTATGGATGCATTTGGTGTTCCATCTGTTGAACAAGTTTTTAGAATAATGAAATAATGACCGTTATTATTGAGAAAATAGAATAATGTACTCAATCAACTGTGAAATGTTATTTTTAATTGCACTTGGTTGAAGGGTGGTTTGCGTAAAGGGGAACAAGATGACGTGGAATAATAGAAACAAGCAAGTAGTAGTATTGAGCAAAGGTCACTGACAACACTCCCTCCTTCCCCCTCTCTTTCATGTGCATACAGAAAAACAAAAGCACACATCACTTGTTTGGATCTGGCATTTTGTCATAGATGATGTGAGCATTATCCTGGTTTTTAAAACTCAATTCCACTCAACGAAACCTCTACTCAACTAGTAGATCGGCTACATGAGTTCTTTTGCACCATTCATCTCTAACAAGGGTTATCACCTATTTTAAACCATGAAAAATACTATTAGTGTTTGTGAATATGCATCATTTTTTGGCTTATCATAAATACCGATTTTTTGTGTTGGCTTTTTCTATTATAATGATTACTTAATGTATTTCCTTCTCTTCGTGCTTGTGGACCAAGAGGTTATAAGGCATGCGTGGGCATGATTTTGACTTGTAGGCCATCGTATGACAAGACATCTTTTTATAATTTTCCCAGTACTATGATTTTCTGCTTGTCTTAGGTCAAAGGCACTTAAGCAGATGTTTTATGAAGGACAATCAGATGTTAGTGCTAAACGACGTTTCTAGTAGTGGCACTGAGGGTGAAAATATGTTATTTGGGGGGCACACATGAATGATAGTCTAGCCACATGTTGACATTGACGACGCATGTATTGGAAATTCGGAATTTGCATGTCAATATGTAACAGATGAACCGATGATTTGGAAAATATGGAGAGCAGCAGCTGACAAAAAACAATTAAAGGAGGAGGACGAGGAGACAAAGACCTCTTGTTTCTTGAATGACCCTTTTTCTCTTTTTTCTGTATTCATGTGCAATCTCTTCGTGCAAATAATGCCAAAGTTAAGGATTGTACCCAATCTTTCCCTCCCTGACCTATTAATGGGGACTACAATAGGTGTTATTATGCTTCTGTTATAGGGCATTTGCTTCAACTTTATCCTTGAACTAGGAAATAACAATTCTAATCAGGTTATTTAAGGTGTTAAAACCAAATAGGGATAAATCCAAGAAACTTACAGGATTGTTTGTTTGTGTGCTGTGAAAACTAGTCCTGCTCTTGCACCATTGAGGAAAAACATGATTGAGATTAAAGTTGCTTTTAGGATGATAGGAAGACTGAAGGGATGCAGATTGAGGTTGTATGAAATTACAAATAAAAAGATGGAATTGGTTTGGATTTATAGAAATGCCCAATTGGATACCTGGAGCTGATGTGACATATTTGGAAGGGCTTGGTTGAGTTTGATATTTGGACGGACAACACCACCACTGTAGGAATGCTGTAGTGTAGGTTGCAAGTTTTGAAAGGACAATGATGCAGTGAAAGGTTTGTCGTAGTTGACAAAGATTCAATTTGTGTAATCAAATGGAAGCCTTCATTCTAGATGGTGTGGAAAATGTGGAGCTGAGTCTTATGATAATGTTAGAATGGTTTTAAATTGTCCTGTAATGGTAGTAATTTTTTTTCGGATCATGTGGTCCATCGAACCTTTTTGTTTCCTCTTTTTGTCTCTTCTGCTTCTTTTGGCAGCAGTGCAAATGCTTTAGTTTTAGGTAAATATTTGACCATAATTTACACAATATTTTTGCTCAAATTGCTGGGATTCTTTGTGTAATGGTTTTTGTAGACAGGTTGACATGAAATCCAGTGCTGATGTTGTTGGTTTTAAGAATTTCATACTAACTTCTGTTTTGCTTTGAGCATCTGGGAGTCTTGACATTCGTTAACTTCTACAGATTAAGAGTCTTCTTGGGACAAAGGTTGAGTGGCTTTACTATATTCTCGAAGCATTCAACTCTGGTGACTTAGTTCGCTATCAAGAATTATGCCATGTCCATAGAGCTGCTCTGAGTGCTCAACCAGCGTTAATGCAGAATGAGAAAAAACTTCTGGAAAAGATTAACATTCTCTGCTTGATGGAAATCATCTTTAGGTATCTTAGCAGAGTCCTTGCGCTTCCACTAATGCAGTTTGAATCATTTATTAGCATTTACACATTGTTACTGAAATCAGTTGAGACATGTGCTTTTTGCAGTCGACCATCAGAGGATAGAACTATTCCATTAGGTATCATTGCAGAGCGCACAAAACTTACTGTAGAAGATGTGGAGTATCTCCTCATGAAGAGCCTCTCTGTAAGTGCATCTCTTCTTGAAAATTGAATGATAAGTAACAAGTTTTGTCCCATGTGAAACTTTCTCATTTTCTGAGGTAATGAAGTGAGAGTGCAAATATGCCAAACTATTTAGTTATATCCTCTCCATTCTGCATTAAGTCCACTTGTCTAATTGTGGAACTTGCCTTGAGTAAGAGATTAACTAACTGCTGTTCAATTGGTGACTTCATTGCATTTGATGGAAGATATAATTAAACTTTTCTGAAAATGATTAAGTTGTGGATGGAGCAATAGTAATATAAATTTTGCTCGAGAGAAGCAACTGTGGTCTTTTGCTGGTTGATCAGAATATGTAGCTGTTCATGTTAAATATAAACAGCCCTATGACCAATACCTCAAAAAAAAAAAGACAAGTTTTACCAAATTGAATGATTTGTATGGTTCAAGGTGATGGTGTCGGCTATCGACTTAGAAGGATTGAGATACCTCGGCTACGGCATTGCAAAACTCTGTCGTGGGTACGCATGAAATGCTAGGTAGAATAAGTTGGGCATGTGAGAGATTAAGGCCATATCGTGGCGTCGCTCCCATGACTCGGATGACCAAGTCACTTGAGATGTCTCCAAGTCAATTACAAGTTGAGTGAGACTCGTAGCTTGCATCAAATGTGTATCGGTCTCGGCACGGAAGGTGTGGAGTCAGATAAGACTCAGTCGAGTTGTTTTGGTATTAGACTATTAGTTGATACTTTGAACTATGGTCAGCTCCCAGCTTATTCATTTTTATGATTTGGGAAAAACCTTGGTGATAATTGAAATTCTTGTGGAAGAGACACACAATCGCAAGAAATCTTGTATTTACTTGTTGCTCTGTGTCTCATAAAGGTTACCTTGGATTGTTATGTTACAAATGGAGAAATTGTAATTTAGCTTGAAAAAGTCAATGGAAAGATGTATCATACATATTATATTACCATAGTGGTCTGGCATCATATCACATGACGTTTTTCATTTGGGCAAAAAGCGTACATAAATTCTTTGCATGCTTTACTATATTTTGACATGGATGCTTGGTGTATTGTTGGCTTCTTCCATATCATCTTTTTCTCTCTTTTTCTTCACCTTTTAATTTCTAAATCATATTCTTTGCAACACTTCATTAGAAGGAATAGAAAATACCAATCTATAAACTTGTATCCTAATCAATTACATTGTATTGGAACAAATTAGAACTGCCTTTTGTTGATAATTGGATTTGTTCTCTTACCGTAGTTTCTTGCATCTGATGCTTTGGCTCATGAACATCATTATATTTATGTCTTTTACTCTTTCTAGTTCCATGAAAGCTTATCTATGTAATGCGATTGTCTTGCTGTAGGTACATCTCATCGAGGGTATAATTGATCAAGTGGAGGGAACGGTTCATGTTTCCTGGGTGCAACCAAGAGTTTTGGGGATTCCCCAGATCAAATCGTTGCGTGATCGCCTGGACAATTGGACGGAGAAAGTACACACTGCTTTGTTATCGGTCGAGGCAGAAACACCTGATCTAGTTGCAACATAATCTTTGTTTGTTGACTACTGTTATGTTCTCCGTCAGAATCTCTTCATGCCCAGAAGAGCTGGCAACTGCAGCGCCAACTTTATATGCTTCCTTTCAAATTGCTGACTCATATCGCATTATTTTTTTCCCGGGAAGGAGCTGTCTCTTGCTGTACTTTCACTTTCTGAGTTGTCTGACTTATTGTAGTTGCCTGCTTAGGGACAAGGTGAGGCGATTTAAAAGGCGGCTGTTTTTACTCTCTTAGTATGTTCACTGGACCATGTACCTGAAAATTTGGTCACAATCAGATACGATCCACTGTTTGTGGATGAAGTGCATTTTCATTTGCAGTATTCTTAGATTGTAACTACGTAATTTTATTTCTGAATGATGTTATGTTGTTTTGATCGCGTTCCTACATCGTCCAGCATGAAATAAATGGAGCGCGTAAAACACTGCATGGTGAATCCTTTGGAGGTATCGGTCTTTTGTTCTTCTGTATGGTGTGCGTGAAGAAAGTTAAATGTGCTTGATAGTAGGGTTGATATTTGGGCTCCACTTGAGTTCGGTTTGTTTTGGGTTCGTTCAGACTTGACTTGTTTTCTAAACGAATAGAACTTGAACACTTTTTTAAGCTTGTTTAGAAAATGAGCTCGACGGGCTTGACTTGTTTATGTGTAAATATTTGGGTTCATATTGGATTTAACTTGTTTAGGCTCGATTTATTTTTTAAATGAGTTAAACTTGAATTATTTTTAAACTCGCTTAAAAGAACGAGCTTGACAAATTGGATTCGAGTTCATTTGAATTTGTTAGATTATCAGCCTTAAATGATAGCACGATGATTTATCCATGTTTTGAAAGGTTGCAAGTCTCAAAAATAGCATATTACTTGTTTGCCTTGGGACAATCAACCATCGTTCATTTGTGCAAGTGTTATAGGATTAATCTCAAATTGCACCTGAAAAGATTGTTCGTATCTCAATTTATATCTTCAAAGATAGAAATTTGTATCAATGCGCATCCCAAGTTAACAGCCATCAGTTTGTCGTCTAAAACTAAATGGATAAATTATACCTAGACGTCGTCATGTTTGTCACTTAATCACCTAGATCTCTCACATTTATTCAAAAACGACTAAAAATGTTTTCCCAATTAGGCATTCAAATAATTATGTTTAAGTGATATATTACGTTGAATATAAAGAATATTATATAAATACCTACATTATATTAGATATTCAAATGATAAATTTGATTTTGAATTTTAGAGTATAATAGACCCACAAAATAAAGGGTAATATGAAATTATAATTTTTTATTAGGATGGAATCATATTTTTTAACGGTTATATTAACAGATATTAACGACAAGGGGCCATATTTTACAAGTGCACAAACGTCAGGAGTTGTAGGAGTAATATTCTAAATGTGAGGGGTCCAAATGATTAAGTGACAAGCATGAGGAGATCTAAGTGTAATTTATCTATTTAGTTTTAGACGACAAACTGACGGCTGTTAGTTTCAGGTGCGCATTGATGTAAATTTTTATATTTGAGGTTATAAATTGAGATTCGAACGATTTTTTGGAGTGTAATTTGCAATTAACCCAGTGTTCTAAGCTACTTGGGTAATTGATTTGCAATGCCATTGGACCTTTTAATCCTCAAACTATGATATTTGTGTCAATTAAGTTCATGAACTTTTTTTTGTGTCAATTGAGCCATTTTGTTTACCTCTGTTAGAGTGTGTCACTCACGTGATTAATTGACACAAAAAGACAAAAATGTTTAATTGACACAATTAGAGAATTTAGGGACTCAATCGACACAAAAAAAGTTTAAGGGTTTAATTGATACAATAATCATAGTTTGAGGACCATATGTATAGTTTATTTCAACTATTTCGTGTCCCATGAATGGTATACTTTGTCACTTTCCGTTAAAAATTCTTACGGAAAAAGATAGAAGGGCTCAACTGATCGAAAAAAAAAAAAGATTTAGGAACTCAATTAATATAAGAGTTATAATTTAAGGACTATATATGTAATTTATTCTAAAAAGTTTTAATTTTATAAATAGGTTAATCTCAACTTGCACCATGAAAGATCACTCGAATCTCAATTTATACCCTTAAAGTTTAAAAATATCAATTTATATCTTGAAAGACATAAATTTGTATCAATGTGCACTAGAATTAACTGCCATCTATTTTGTCGTTAAAAAAATTTGAGATAATTATAAATTATACCTTCAAAATTTAAATATTTTATATTTATGATTAAAAAAAATTATATCCATTAATACTCATTAAATACATCTCAATTATTTCGTGTGATGTTATTTTCAGCGTGCAAGTTGAGATTAGCCCATAAATTTACTATTTTTTGCTGTTAAAACGGGCTCTTCTGACAAACCTCAATACTTTGGCCCAGGATTCAGGTGGCTAACAAGACCCAGGAGACTTACATGGAGGAGAGACACACAGACCACCTCCGACCACTGTCTTCCTCCCAAAATCCTACTGATACCACCAGCCAATCGCCACCAGCATCGGGGCGACCACAACCAAAGCGTTTCGTGAGGAACCAAATCCCAGACTCAATCCTCACCGACCCATCTCTCAACGCCGCCATCTCTCTCCTCCCCTCCAACTACAACTTCGAGATACACAAGTGCGTCTGGCGATTGCGCTCCACGAACGCCAAGCGCGTCGCCCTTCAGTTCCCGGAGGGTCTCCTCATGTACTCTTTTGTCATCTCCGATATACTCACCACTTTCGCCGGCGTCACCCACTGTTTCATCCTCGGCGACGTCACGTACGGCGCTTGCTGCGTCGATGACCTCTCCGCCGCCGCTCTCTCTGCCGACCTTCTCATCCACTTCGGCCACAGCTGCCTCGTACCCGTTGATTTCACTTCAATACCGTGTTTGTACGTCTTTGTCGATATTAAAATCCACGTTGAAAATCTGTGTAATAACATAAAAAATGGTCTCGATCGCAAATCTAGAGTTGTTCTAGCTGGTACAATACAATTTGGGTCAGCAATACGGGCTGCGAAGCCCGAATTGGAGAAATTAGGGTTTAGGGTTTTGGTTCCGCAGTCCAAACCCTTGTCCGCTGGGGAGGTTCTTGGTTGTACTGCCCCGAGCTTGCCTCTGAGCGGCTTTGAAAATTCTGATGAGACTGTTCTTGTTTTCGTGGCGGATGGGAGGTTTCATTTAGAGGCGTTTATGATTGCGAATCCGAGGATTAAGGCATTTAGGTATGACCCTTATATTGGGAAGTTGTTTCTGGAGGAGTATGATCATGATGGTATGAAGGAGTCGAGGAGGAATGCGATTGTGAAGGCGAGGGAGGCGAAGAATTGGGGGATTATTGTGGGGACTTTGGGGAGACAAGGGAATCCAAGGATTTTGGATAGGTTGGAGAAGAAGATGAGGGAGAAGGGTTTGGATTGGACTATCTTGTTGATGTCGGAGATATCGCCTGCCAAGATTGGGTTGTTTGGGGATTCAGTGGATGCTTGGATTCAGATTGCGTGTCCCCGGTTGTCAATTGATTGGGGAGATGCTTTTGAGAAGCCACTTTTGAATCCGTTTGAGGCTGAGATTGCTCTTGGTGGCTTAACTGGGTGGTGGGAGAGAACTCCGAATATGAATTTGAATTCCGGTTGTAATGGTGGTTTGCAATGTGCCAAGAATGAAACTTGTTGCGCGTGTAACAAAGGGGATGTGAAAGATAAGGGAGAGATTGTTGTGGATTATCCGATGGACTATTATGCTCAGGATGGAGGGGAATGGAATTCTTCTTACTCAAAGAAGGCGGCTCGTCCCCTACGGAGGAATGTTCAATCTTGTAATGGTACTGTAACCAGTGCTTAATTTTCACAGGAGGCCACATTTATATCCATATATGCTTCCAGAGACTACATTTTATGAGCTTGGAGGCCATTCCAGTGATCACATGTTGTTCCAAGTGAGTGTTTTTGCAACTCACAACTTTGAGATTGTTTTTGGTAATGTTATTGTCTGCAATCTACCATTAGTTCCATTGGTTTGTAGTTTTCTCGATTGTACCGTAAGGGATATACAAAAGGCTTTATTTAATTTGTATTTTTGTCTTATGATTGAGTTGGAAATATAATATGCATAGTTGCCTGAGGCCCTGAACTACCATTTCTTCACTGGATGTAAGTTGAGTGTTGTTTTTCTGCTTCTTACAATTGCTTTTAGTTTTTCCAATATGCATATTCACTGACATTTTTGCAAATTATCTGAAACTTTTTCACTGATATTTTTGTTGATGATGTTACAAAACAATTTTTGAACAAAGTTGTTCAATAGAAATTAACTATTATTTGCAATCTGTATTGTGCAAATTGCAAAATGAGATCTGAGACTCTAGAGACGCCACTTGCGATGTTGATTGATATTGGGGCAAAAATTAGATGGCTGGTATTGTGATTAGTATTACCTGAAAACCCTTGTATTGATGACCTCTTTCAAGCGATCG
>CM042186.1:46798883-46810579 GCA_023539305.1 Ilex asprella | reverse complement strand
TCTTATATTTATGTTAGTACATTAACTCTTACTCCATGAAAACAATATCACAAAAATCTCAATCTTAGTAACATTGCTCTATTAACTTTTAAATTATTATTACAACGATGTTATTTAATCCACCTACTCTGACACCTGCAATTTTTAATTGGGTTAGGTTAGAGTAAATCGTAAATTTAGAAATTGATTTATTTCTGTTTGGTAACGTTTTTGTTTTTCGTTTTTTGTTTTTATTTTAATTTTTAGAGTAAACAAGAAAAAAAAACTCGTTTGATAACCGATTTTTTTTTTTTTGCGACCATTTTGTAAACCAGAGACGATTTTGAAAAACAAAAAACGAAAACGTTACCAAACGGCGCCTCTTGTACACTCCTACTATGAAGTTGTTGATTAACATTGTACTATTCAAGTGTGACAATTAACATTTTAATACTCATATACATATCTCCATTCCATTAAAAAAAAAAAATTGTCTGAGCAGCAAAGGGATAACAATAACCATCTTTTTTTTTTTTAGCTCATCAGTCAAGAGTGTTTGGATCAATTTACAAACACCTCGATTAATTTTCTTCTTGGTTTGATAAAAAACAAGCCACCCACACCAGAATTAGGATATTCATGAGGGGAATAAATCCCTTATAACCTAGGCTTAAGGGATTATCCGATTTCAAATTCAAAACGTCTAAATTTACAGTTCGTCTATCTTACTACTATGAATTAAATAACAAACCAAGCACTATCTATGTTCAAGATTGTACAATTCCTCTTTATGTTTTTTTTTTTTTAATAATTCGGTTGGTGCATGCAGCTCATAGTCAAAGGTCCTGCTTGGCAGGATTTAGTTGAAGTCTAAATTTGGACTTTTAGGTATGTAGGTTGGTGGGCATTGGTTAAATTTGTTATGGTCTCCATACTACAGTACTCCATCGAAATGAGTTTTTTTTTTTTTGGGGGGGTCTTCAAAATGATGTACAATCATCAAGTATCACCTAACTTCAAAAAAAGTATAACAAAGGCCTTTAAACTGCTTTCATCCACTAGGTTACACCAGTAAGATATGCAATCATTCATTATCATTTCACCTCCAGTGAAAAATGGCCATCATTATTCAACCATTGAAATTCAATATACAGTTAAAAACATACAAACTCACTCAACAACATAACCTCAATGGGGAAAAAAAAAAACCGAAAGGCAATGAGAAAAAACAAATTAAGATTGACAAATAATAAAACGTGTTTATAGATGTTTGCGGAAGTCAAGAGAGGTGGTTATTCATATTGTGCGTCCGGATATCCTTTCATGTTCATTCATAAGATGGAGCCAGGCATTCGTCAAGCATGTCTACCAGGTTAGGATTTTCCAACGCTGCTGCCACTCGTTCTTTATCATTCAACTGTTTATTCACTGCAGCCAAAGAGCAGTATGACAGCAGTTACAAACAACAAAGATTTGACAACAGCATACATGGTTTTGCTCCACATTCATGTTCAATCACGTATGAATAAAATCGTTAAGTTGCATGGTAAATTATGATACTAAAATCCTAATCCCATCCTTCTCGTTTTTTAAAGACTTCATGTTAGCACTTTTAGTTTTGTGATATAATAGCTTTGTCAACATCTGCCTGCTAGATTACCGAGACATCAAGTGAAGGCTGCTACTTTCGACAAGTAGAAACTCAAAGCATTTCCAAAGAAGTCGTATTTACTGTTTGGAACACTGAGAAAGTTAAAACCTCAGTTGGTAACAAATTTTGTAACATCCAAAATCAGGTATCAAATACAGAGCAAAAAAGGGATATCCTTCCCTGATTGGCAAGGAACTTATGAAAAAGGATATGCCAGGAGTCTTAATCTACGTACATGGTGCAACCTCTACCATTCATATCCAAAAAATTCTGTACTTAAAAAAGGATATAACAGCAAACACAAAGATGGTGTTTTTTTTTTAAGACAGTTGACACAACACACACACACACAGACAGACCTGCAGCTTCAGTTGCATGAGTCCCAGGGGCTACCCTAATATCCACCTGGAAAAATAAAATAGGAGTTCACTTGAGTGAATAAGAAAGAAGTAAACGAGAACAAAAAGAAAAAAAACTCACATTAATGCAGCAGAATAAAATAAGGCTAACTAGAACTTGGAATTTCCAATTAAAGGAGACATTATCTATCAGTGCATAGTTTTTTCAAGAACTAATACATAGCCCAGAATATCTAAGGCATATCAATAATTAGGGTGGCACCTTTAGCTGAAGCCAATATATTAAGCATAGGTAGCAGACCTAACTTTGCCACTTAGATTAACGAGTTATTTATCAAAAGGTGCATCCAATTCTGTTATTAGAAATCAACATCAAAATTGGTCAGACCAGCAGATGTAAAACTCCACAATCATAGCGAGACCAAACTGGCTACTTAAAGCAGTTTCTAGTCTCAGTAAGTTATAGCTAGCCAATATGCCCAAAATTTCTGTCTACTTAGGTTGCCAATCTAAAAGCAAAGCACAGAAGTCGCTATTCTATTGTGATGAGTGGATCTAGTGGAAACATGAGAACTAAAAAAGTTTTTTGGTAACTATGAATCAGAAAGTGTTGCCTTTTACATCTGTTACAAGGAAGACAAAAACGTTAGTATGAGAAGTTTCTTGAGCTTTTTGCACTTTGCTGTGAAAACCTTTGAACTGAATGAATCCATTCTTTTAATCACAAGTTAAAACTAGTCATTGGATAAATTTAGTATTGAAAATGATTACCCAGTTTAATTAAGGGTGGTTCGTAAATTAACTGGCTGCTTTTTGAGAAGGCAATCATTTTCTTTAAATCTCCTAGTTGTTTTAGGATCAATGGTATATTATTATTAAATCTCTAAAGTGAAAATGATTCACTGAAACACAAAGTAAATTCTTTTCAGAAACAAAGGGATACGAGAAACCCTAAATTTCTACTCGGGAACTTGAGAGCTTAAGCTCAATAGTACAGTTAACTAACTGAGAGAAGCCAATAGCTCAATGATCCCGAGTTATTTCCTAGTATTTATAGATTATACAGATTCCCCTTTTTCATTGTTTTTCATTTCTTTGTTTATTTTAACACATTCACACAGCCCCATACATATACAAACACAACATGTGAGAATATTTAATCCAACAAACAACTCATACCAATCAACTTTGAGCTAATGTCCCCTCAATCCTAGAAGGCATGCAATGGTGATTTTTAACAGCAAAAAGAGAGAGCATTGGATATTTCACCCTCTGCAGATAGTGTAGGCCTCACTTCACACAGCCAGTCAATCAGTCTCTAATCAAGTCAGGTATATGAATGCCAAACATTAAATTTCCAACAACCCTGCAAGAAAGGGTTGATACAACTGTCCCCATTGTCAGCCAACAGAACTAGCTACTCCATTTATTTTTACACATTCAAGAACAACAACACTTTATTTCTAGAATTAAATTGATACTTGGGTCAGCTCCTGATGATCTCAATTTAGGCTGATCCTCATAAGTACATAATACACAGATTATGTCATCCACCTGGTTGACCACATGATAACAGACGCATACCTTATAACGGGAAGGCAGGCTGCGCATAAGTTTCACTCGCAAGCAGAGGCCAATCACTGTTGCCATACTGCAATGTTCAACTGTTGGAGTGAATGTTATCCTGAACCAGAAATATTTTTCGTTTAAACAGAGTATTAGTCCAGTTCCGGTATAGCTGAGATGCAAACACCACAGAAGTATTTATTTTTACCTTACGTAGCTACTTTTGTCATCCACCTCAATTGCATCTTCTGTAATAACTTTCAGCTCCTCCAAAGAATATGGATGCTCTGGATCTTTTATGTCTCTAATATGATTTAAGAACGTCAAGAAAATTTGTTTTCATAACTACTGGATTGCCTTTTATGTTGTGATTCAGAGCTGCATAATTCCTACCTAGTTTATAATAGAGATAATGCTCTTCAAATTACAAAATAAACATATGAAAAATGAAACAATAACATATTATAGATATGCAGCAAGAGAAGGATTTGGTCTTTCACATGGAAATGTCAAAATGAAGAAAGTGATGCAATGGAAAATTGTCCATTCAACTCCTGAATACTAACATAAAACGGGACATTCTAAACCATCTGGACTCTGGAGCTTCCCACTTATTGCTTGTTTTACTTTGGATAGAAATACATGTGCGGTTTTTCTAGAAATGACAATGTGCCACACAACTTTACAGATATGCATTCAAACCACTGATACGCTTGTTAAATATAATATAACATAGTTACATATTTTGGCCTACAATCTATAAATCTTTTTAATAGATTTGCATAATTGACCCCAAATAGAGACAAACTGAGCTACCCTAAGTTAATTTGTTCAGTAACCTAATTTTGGAAAATATTCAAATTATTCATGTTTGTATCTGTGTCTATCTGTCTCTGTATGCATATGCATAGGTTTGTTTTGCACATACGAGAGAGAGGGAGGGAGGGAGGGAGAGAGAGATTTTGTATATTGTCTATAAAAATTACAACATCTCTTATGTGTTCACCATGGGTTCATGAATTGTTCATTGGGGCATGCATAACACCAAGAAGTAATAGCACCATCTATTTCCCCTCATTTGAACCGATTTGAATTTTTTATAGTAAAAGGTTTCATCGACGAACAAGGAGATGTTAACAAATATAAGCTTCCAGAAACAGAAAGCAACCAAATTATAAAAAATTTAACTGTATACTACAAAAAGGAAATAATATAAAAGAGAGGAGCACAAAATGTAAGCACGCTGAAAGGATATCAAAAATTTCTTGCTGGTCAATGGGTTCCACAGCATACTCATCCACATCACCGGGTGGGTTACGAGATCGACGCTCCTTTTTCTCATATACAGTAGGATTAGCATTGATCAACTCCGAAACCATCGTCACTGCTCAAATTAGGATTATTAAGTCAGCCTCTTGCAGTTTGACAAATTAAAGACCATAAGCCATAGGTAAAAGTATGCTTAGTATAGCTAAGAATAAACTGAATAGCATAGAAAGCAGTAAACTCAATAAAAATAACTTTCAAGACAGATAACTTTGTTTGGCAGAGTGTTTAAAAATAAAACCTTTTTTATGTCCAACCCAAATCTGAGGTTGCTTTTACTATTGGGCATCTACTGTTAAGTCTTGCAATGGCAAATTTTTGCGACACGAATTTCGTTTTATGTTCAGTGCAACTACTCAACTGTTGTAGTTGAACATTCCACTTTTTTCATCCAGATATTTAGCAATTCTGCAAAACATAATTTAACCTAGCACCCCAGTAATGAAAACCTCTGTATAAATCCACAGAGTCTGATAAAGAATAAAAACCCACAGAAACAGAACCATCTGAATGAACAAATTGAGGGCTGGTATGCTGCGGATAAGTGTTAAATTTTGACCTCTTCATCCCTTTTTCGGAATGCAATTAAAATAAATCCTAAATTCTTCAAACATAAGTAAGGATGAAACATTAAAATTTACATAACCCTCTTAACCAATCACATATAATCTCTTTCTTTTCAATACAAGAAATCTTGGCTTCAGACCACAAAATTCAACAGGAATTTCCAATAATATTCATGAATGAAGTTTCACTTGTGACGGAAATAAAGTTTCACTTGTGACGGAAATAAAGTTGCAGACACGTGAATACATCTACATATACATATGAATTGATCTGTTTGATAAATATATAAACTTATCCAAAAAAAACATGACAAAGATTGTTTCCAGTTTTCTGGGTAATTTTTTCACAAAAAAGGAAATAAAATAAAACGAAAGACAATAGAAGTATATAACTCAAAGATTTGAGCTTTTTACCTTAAACTCGAAGCAAAAAAGAATTCCCCTTGAACTTGACCTTCGGATAGAGAAGAGAGAGAAATTAACTGAAAATCTAAGAGTGGAGGAGATGTGTTTTGTATGTGCAGATAAATAATATATGGAGAGAGAGAGAGAGAGGAGCCGGTGGAGAAACCGACCGAGAGATGCAGAAGAAGAAAAGCGGGGAGAATTACAATTGGGTGTGCATTAAAAAGGGTAAATTACATTAAGGTGCCCTAAAGTTTATAAATCACGCAAATCCCCTCAATTATAAAAAATAACACTGAAGTTTGGTTTCCAATAACACACAGGAATAGGGTTGTTAATCGATCGAGTTCGAATTGAGCCGCTTGTTTTTTTAAACTGGTCTGAACGAGTCGAGCCTGAATATTTACCCATAAATATGTCGAGCTCGCTTTCTAAACGAGGTTAAAAAATTATTTAAGTTCGGCAAATCTAAACGAACTCAAAATAAGTCAAACTCGAGTGAAGGTCAAATAGCTCAGTTCGATTATCAATCCTACACAGGAATACCATAATCCCATAAAATTTTATTCGTGTAACACTGAGAGTTTTACTATCAATATCTATTTAAAAATTCGTTACTCCTAATACAAATTCATAACAATAGGAGAAAAATTAGGGCTTATCACAAAGTCACAACAATCCCCAAAATTATAAAAATATAACAGTAATCCCTTGAAGTTTGATTTCCTATGTCACCTAGAAATACCATGCTCTCATAAAGTTTGATTTCGTATAACACATAGACCTCTGCCATCGATATGCATTTGAAAAGTCATTACTATTCATAAAAATTCATAATAATACGAGAGAAAACTATAACAGAAACCGAATAATATATTTACTTGCAGCTATCCAGTGGTATGTCTATGTCCTATTGTCATCTACTAATTTAAACTTGCCAGAAGCTTGTTCCTCAGTGCTTTGGTGCTGTCAAACTGTTCTTTTTCTTCAATAGTTCCTGTTTTCTCCTCCCACCCCCCCAAAAAAAGTGTCAATTAGTGTTGTTTTCCATGTATCTAAATGGGTCACAACCCAAAAAGTATTGTCAGTGGATAATTGTGTATGGGATTGTGTGTGGGGAAAAGATGTACTAAATAGGAGTTGAATACATAAACATATGTTCTGACCAAAAAAAAAATACATAAAACATATGTAATTAGATATGATTACAAAACATATATTTAGAACTACTACTTATTTCTCTCCTTTCATTTTCCACTCTCTCTTGTAAGTTGAAGAAGTGAATTCCTATTTCGTTGTAGTTCCGTGAGAACATCCTTTATATCCATTCTTTCCTTTGGCATTTCATCAGAACATGAAAAACCAATCTGAAGGATTGACTCCAAGACTTCCTTGATCCTCTCCATGCTGCCTAAGCTAGGTTGCCTGTCATTATTTAACCCTTCTTCCTCTTCCAATAGCATTTGTTGATCCACAATTTCAATCACTTGATGTGGAAGAGCCATCTTAACATAGCTTCGTAGGCTGAAATTGTCTGTGAACATGCTGCTGGTAGGCCTTTTCCCCGTAAACAGTTCAAGTAAGAGGATGCCATAACTGTACACATCACCTTGTGCTGATACCTCTCCAACCATGCCATATTCTACAAATTTGGAAACAATAAATGATCAAGAGCTTTCACACTTGAAATCGGAACGTAGACATTTATTTAGAGGTTACTGATAAGACCATTTGGAGGTGAATACTCAACCTGGTGATAGAAAAGGATGCTATTGACATCACCAAGATAGGACCAACATCAATTCACATGCTTGGATCATAGATTTACATTTGTTATAAGACCTTTATTAGATTTCGTGGAATTGTCAAAACAATACACAAGTTCATGATAATTACCTGGAGCAACATACCCAATTGTTCCTCTAATCCCAATTGAACTGCTGTTTGCATTATTGGATTTACCTTTCGGGTCTAAAAGAAACTTTGCGAGACCAAAATCACCTACATGGGCACAAAGTTCATTGTCAAGAAGAATGTTGCTGGGCTTCAGATCACAGTGAATGATTGGTGTTCCACAACGGTGATGGAGATATTCCAATGCAGAGGCCACATCAATTGCAATGCTTAGTCTTTGTGTTAGGCTCAGGTTCCTGGTGTCCTGCTGCTCTTCTGATGAACTGGGATGTAACCATTTGTCTAAACTCCCATTTGGCATGAAATCAAATACCAAAGCCTTGAAATCGGTGCCTTTATAATCCAGGCTTGAGCAAGCTGAGATGATCTTGACTAGATTGCGATGGCGGATATTCCTCAATGCTTCACATTCTGCCAAGAAGCTCTTGTTGGCTCCATGTTCTTGGAGTTTGAGCACCTTAATTGCGACAACTTGTTCATCGGAAATTAAGACACCTTTATACACAGTGCCAAATCTTCCCTCACCAATCAAGTTTTCTGAAGAGAATCCATTGGTGCATTGGAGAAGGTCTGCATAAGAAATTTGTGGGAATTGTTTTTTCTCTGCGGAGGCTGAAGAGGGCTGCTGTCCTTTGGACCTTCTTATATGATAAATTGCACAAACACTTACTAGTAGCAACACAACAAAAATGGGGATAGCAGTCGCGAGGATTAAAACTGTTCGATTAGAAATCTTTCCTTGTTTCACTTTTCTTCGACATGCAGGCAATTCCAATGGCTTAATTCCTCCACATAGCTTTTCATTTCCCATCACTGAAAATTCACTGATGTTTGTAAAGACTCCTTCACTTGGCACTTCACCGTCGAGCATATTAAACGAAAGATTGAGATTCTTAATCAAATTTAACTCTCCAAGAGACCCCGGAATCGGCCCAGACAAATTGTTGCGAGAGAGATCTATGACAAGAACGCTTTTGATTTGACTCAAGGATGAAGGAATAGTTCCTTCAAAAAAGTTACCTTCCATAGAGAGGGTTTCTAACATCACACAATCACCAAGAGTGCTCGGAATTTCACCAGACAGTTTGTTTTCTGAAATATCGAGAATGGCAAGATTTTTCAAACTACCCACTTGTGATGGTAATGATCCTGTTAATTGGTTGTGATCTAATATGAGTCCAATTGAGAGGGAAGAAAGACCAAGAACCTGTTCAGGTATGGCACCAGTGAGGCGATTCCGTCTAAGATGCAAGCCTTGCAAGCCTTTGCAATTACCAAGAGAAGAAGGTATGCTTCCCTCTAGCAAATTTTCTTGTAAAATGAGAATACTTAGTTGAGTGAGGTTGCCAATAGAGGATGGAATTTCTCCTGAAATGTTATTTGTGAAGAAGTAGAGCTCTTGCATCTTGGTAAGTTTTCCAATGGAATCAGGGATGGTACCTGTGAGCAAGTTAGTATCTATAGTGAGGTAGCTCAAGCTGACAAGGTTCCCGATCTCAGATGGGATGTTTCCTGATATGTAGTTCTCATCCAGCCACACTGATGTGAGTGTGGTAGATAGATTTCCAATGGTATTGGGTAACACACCTCCAATCTGAAGCCCGAATAAACTAAGTACTTGCAGGCTGGAGCAATTGGTTAATGAGGATATGAAACTGATATCATTGGCCTTATTGGTTCCAAGTGGATTGCCACCAAAATGTAATTCCTGGAGATCTTGAAGCCTTCCTAAATTAAGGGGTATCGGTCCAGTGAGATCATTATCTCCCATGCTAATTTTCACGAGTCCAGACGCATTGGCTAGTGATGCTGGAATGGATCCAGAGAATTGATTTACAGCAACTAAGAACAGATTGAGTTTTGGAAGAGTGAGGCCTAAATTGGGTGGAAAATTTCCACTCAATTGATTGTTTGTGATTGACAAAATTTCAATTGATGAGATGTTGAAGACCTTTGCTGGAACGATACCCGACAATTTATTTGAAGACATCCTGAAGGCAGACAAGTTGGAGAGCTTTCCAAGCTCATTAGGAATGCTTCCATGTAGATTGTTTCTAGATAGATCAAGTATAGTAAGAGAGGACAGATTGGCAATGGAAGGTGGAATTTCCCCAGAGAAATTATTTTTTGAAAGACTTAGTCCATGGAGCTTAGATAAACTGCCAAGTTCAACAGGAATATTCCCTTCAAGATTGTTTCCCATTAAATCGATGACTCGAAGGTCTGAAAAATGAGTCAGATTGGCAGGAAGTTTTCCCTGGAAGGAGTTGTTGGCTAAACGAAGAAATTGGAGGCGAAACAGGCCAACAATTTCCCGGGGGATTGGACCGTGGAAGTTGTTATCTTGAATATTGATTTGCCTAAGGAATGAAAGGTTTCCGACATAGGGAGACAGTGAACCAACCAATTTAAGTGATGACATGTTGAGGACAGTCACTCTTTGATGCCTAAGACTGCATGTAACTCCATACCAATTGCAGAAATGAATAGAATCATTCCAGGAGCTAAGAGCTTGGAAAGGATCGCCTTGTACTTGATCCTTGATCGCAAGCAATGCTTCGCGGTCTGTGTCGTTTGAGTTGAAGGTGATTGCAGCAACAGATTTATGAGAGTGCATGTAAAGAATGGCATAAAAGAACACGTAAGATGAACTTACCAGCTTGAAAGTCATGTTTTGATATTGCTTTTGTGGTACAGAAGTCTGAACTGGAAAGGAGATGATGAGCTCTTATGCTCAAGTTACACCATAAATAACAAAATCCACTGCCTACACCAGAGTAAGGATGGTTGTGATATCAGCCTTCGACTAGGCACGGTTTCGGGTTGTGGATCGGGATCGGGATCGGGTAATACTCACATAATGATTTCGATAGAATAAGACATATAGCGAAGTCACGGAAAAGAAAAGTTGATAATAATAACTAGACCAAATTAATTGAGTTGTTTCCGAATCAAGTCTGAATTGAGTGAGCGTTGTGGTTTGAACCGAACATGAAACGGTATCGGAGTCGGATATGATTGAATGTGCTACTCGTATCCCTGTTCCCACCTTCCCACCGCAAGTAGAAAAGTGACGTTGATATAACCCGACAATAAGTTATGGAGTGAACGTCAGAAATTATCGTATTTCTTCCAGGCTGTCCACTGACATTGACTCTTTCTATTGGGACTATGGTTTAAGATCGTGGTATTAGTTATTGGTGTCGTGTCATGGTATCAAACGATATCATTTAAAAAAAATGTTAAATATGATAAGAAATTTAGATCATACCAAGGTGTCATAGAATTGTGTCGACCGATTTGATTTTAATAACTCAACAACTCAAAATTAACTCGAATACAATTGGAATGACTGGGTTGAGTCGTGCCAGAAATGGTTGGGACCTTCTATCACTAGTAGCTTAATAATTTAAAACAGCATGGAAATATGATCCTGATTTAGGCCCACATATGAGTCATTAGGTCAGACTGATGTAGATTGTAATAAAAGAGAGGAGCACAGAATTACAATTGGGTGTGTATCAAAAACGGTAAATTACATTAACATGCCCTAAAGTTTATCACTAAATCAAGCAAATCCCCTCAATTATAAAAAATAACACTGAAGTTTGGTTTCCAATAACACACAAAAATAAGACTGATAATCAACAAACTCGAATCAAGTCTGTCAAGTTTGTTTTTTTAAACAGGTCTAAACGAGACAAGCTCAAGTATTTATGTCGAGTTTGTTTTTTAAACGAGCCTAAAAAATTGTTCAAATTCTACGAGTTTGAACAAACTCAAAATGAACCGAACCCGAGTCAACCTCGAATAACTCAGTTCAATTATCGACCCTACATAGGTATACCATAATCCCATAAAATTTTATTTGTGTAACACATAAACTTCTACCATCAATATCTATTTAAAAACAGATGAGCTTTGTGCTCT
>CM042186.1:46774419-46798783 GCA_023539305.1 Ilex asprella | reverse complement strand
TATATATATATATATATACTAATATATATATATATATTGATCATAGGAATATATATATATTAAAACCAGGCAATTTGCTAAGACTACTTGAAATTCTTGTTATTTTATGGAGCTGGAGAGATGATTAGTTGAATGAGGGTGTTGGTATAACATTGGAACCTCAAAGATGACAAAGTGCCTAATCTAAAGGGGTTTGCTTCCAGATATGCAGAACCTTAAGCTTATAGAAGATGCTTGGGGTAAAGCCAATAAGTGAATAAGATGTGGGCCACATCATCCTCTCTCTTTTTTTTGTCATTTTTTCTTTTGTGTTTTTTTTTTTTGGGGAAAGTAAATGAAATTTTTATTAGTGAGTGTAATCTTGATATAGCTAAAAATCCCTCTAATTACAAAAATAATTGGAGGATCCTACAGTTCTTTTGAACGGTGAGGATTTATGCATATCAACACATTGAATTTTCCTAAATTTTAAAATATAATGAACGTTTTGAATAAGGTAAGGCTTTTTAGCGCAAAAAAGTCCTTCTCGTTCAAAGAATATTGGAGAATCTTTTAATTATTTTAGAATTAGAGGAGAGCCAAAGTCTCTTGATGTACAAGAGCAGGCAGAGTTCCCTACCCAAAACTTGCCAAAAAAGAGATTATCTATTCTACGATAAAACTATGCTTGCCAAATTTATGTACCAAATCTGACATCCCAAATTATGTGTTACAATTTCTATCATTGAATATTAATGGAACTCATTTATCTAATCGTGTGAAATATGTCATATCATTTTAAATAAAAATTTAATAAAAACTTTTGATAAACATAGCATTTCTCCTCTAATCTATGGACAAAAGTTGTTAGAAAGCTTATGAACAGTGTTGGAGCTGATAAGGTGATTGCATGAAGGATCATAGCCTTAGATCTTCATGAAAGTGCCCAGTGAAAAAAACAAACAAGAGATGGACATTTTTCTTGTAATATAATTATATATTTCTGGCAAAGCATAGCGCTTGCAATTTCTCAGCCTTTGTGGTTAAATGAGCATGGTCTACCATAACATTAGAAGCTGTAAGTTGACAAACTGCCTAATCTATAGGGGTTTGCTTCCAGATATGTAGATCCTGGTCCAAGCTTATAAATGATGATTGGAGTCGAGCCAATCAACAGTTAGGTATTGGGTGAGAGATTTCCAGTAAAGCAGCGGAGGTTGTTGTTGACCAATGGCACTATATCATATTCTTCTCAAATCAAAGATGATCATGCCAACTTTTGCTTCTCTAGGGGGTAGGCCTGTCAAGTTACACCAAAAGTTTCAAAATCCCCTGCTTGCACCAGAGTAAGGATCCATGATTTAAGGTTACGGTATCAATCTTTGACTGAGCACTGAGAGGCACTGGTTGCGGGGCATGGATCAGGATTGAGTAATACACACAAAATGAAAGATGGAATAAGAAGTTGGGCATTGTGAGAGATTCATGTCATATTCTCGACATCGCAAAATTGTATAGAACTATATGCTGCAAGTCGCTAACAATGACTCGGCCGAATCAAATGAGTCGTCTCTGAATCAACCTCAAGTCCAGTAAAACTCGTGGTTTATACAGAACATAAAACGATATCGGAACAGAAAATGCCGAGTTGGATATGACTCGATATATGAACTGCCTGTGCTACTGGTATCCCCAGTTCCTACCTCCACACAGTAATTTGAGAGTGACCATGATGTAGCCTGATAAATAATTTATGGATTAAACTTAAAAAAATAAACTGTTTTTCTTCTAGGCTGTCGATTGGCATTGACTCTGTCTGCTAGAACCTTCCTCTCACTGGCTTAATAATTTAAAGCACCCAGGAAATATGATCCTGATCATTTCCCAAACTGATGTAAATCCTTACGTATTCTTCTGTCATTTCTATGAATAAACATCCTTGGATTGGATGTTTCATGGGGTGAATTTAATTGCCAAAATAAATGTATTGATGAGGTTTATGTGGTCAAGTCAAAGATGTGAACTTGACTTTATGGGATTGAGCATCTAAAAAAAACGAGCTATTGTGTGACCCAGTGCATGCATAGTCCAAGATGTATGAATTTAGTTCTAGAATCCATATATAATACTCATGAATATCTTTATTAAAACCAAGCCAACTGCTAGGAATGCTTCCAGCTATTTTGTCTGACAAATACAAATTTAATATTTTATAGAGCTGATGAGGTGATTGCTAGAATTTCATGGCGTAACTCAAATGATAATAGGGACAAGTTGTAATCCAATATTGGCAACTCCTAACTTGGGGCCAGACCATGAGAAATTTATACTCATGAATACACTGGTCCCGTCGTAGATTGTTGTTCAACTTTTCAGGAGACGAACATAAGTTCATTCCATTTTCTCTTTTCACATTTGTAATTCGTAAAGTCCTTAGTAGGGTAGGATAAGCTTCCCTCCCTCTATGATTATATTGATTTATCTATCGTGTGTGACGAGTTTATAAATGGTTATTGAGGTAAAAGCTGCATTTATTGCCCATATTCCCATGGTTACATTAAGGAAACAAAGATTGTTGATTCTGTGTAGTGGTGTTATGCAAGTAGCCGTCTGTACCTCTGTTTTTCTCCAAAAATTTGGGTACGATGTTAAGATGAATCAATTGTGAAATTATTTTTCTCTTCTTTTACGTTTTAGTCGAGTGGAAACAATGCAGAAATCCAAAGTGATATTCAGAGACTTTTGATCCATTAGTTCATTTTTCATATCATCATAAACATTATATTGCTTGTTATGATCCTCAATGGAGGCCATAGTCATTTCACATTGTTAAGGTAACATTATAGTGAAATCCTTTTGAGGTTTGTATCGTGTGTAGAGTTAGTTTTTTTTTGTTTGTTTGGTATTAGTGTATTGTTATTCTGATCAGGAGGGGGCAATCATAACTATTAGGGTTAATCTCACTTTGAAAGATGTTTTAATTCTCAATTTGTACCCTCAATGTTATGAATTTGTATCAATGTGGACTTTGTCAAAACTATCTTCAATTTTTCGTCATAAATTAAAGCACATGAGTTGCAAGTGATTCACGCATAGACTTGTGTATAAATTCACATACCGTTGGTGTCTCATATGAGTTGCACATGATATGATTAACCTCTATTTAATTAATGAAACCCTTTTTCTGATACATAAACCAGTGTGAAATTGATCACAAATGAAGATTTGCAGAGATGGACATACCTCAATCTCATGCCCGAAGCACTTGCACACTAGGTGCTTCAATTTATGACAAAAAACTAAATAATAGTATGGGTCAAATCCACATTGCTACTAATTTATAACATCGAGAGTGTAATTTAATATTTTTTAATGTTTGAGGGCACAAATTAAAAATTGAAACATCTTTCAGGGTACAAAGTGAGATTAGCCCTAATTATTAATCATTTGTGCACAACTCTAGCAGACTGCCAATAAAATAGATGAAGGTGATTTTTTAATTTTTTTTCATGTTGGGGGTTATAGGAATACAGAGGTTACAATTTCAGGAAGAATAAAAACTACATTACGTAAACCTCTGACCTACTCAACCCCCCAAACTCACTATACATGTAAAATTTATTTTCTAAAACACTTTTAAACAAAAAATATTAAGAAAAAAACAGTTGCTTTTAAAAGAAGACGAGAAAATAAGAAATCCTCTAGACATCACGATCTAATAACAAAGCACCACACCTGCATAATATACCAAACATATGTACCTGTGTTAGGTATACAGATGTGGTGTATATCATGCTTGTATGTTGCCTTGTTATTTGGTCGTGCTGTCACGTGTAAATGATAATGTGATATCACCGTTCTATGACAAGAATTTAATCAGGGAACAAGCTCTCTTGTGGACTTCCCAACATGGTAAGAACTTTTTTCAGTCTTTACAGAAAACATCACCTCTCATCAATGGCTTCGAAGGGACCCTGATCGATGATGGGTGCAATTTTCCAGTACATGACATCTGCTTGTTGACACTGGCTACTCCTTCTTAACCTTGAACTCATATCATCTACATGAATCCACTCCATGTTTGATAGATGCTTAATTCATGATCGAATATGGAGAAGGGGTTAATAAGCATCATTTACCACGACTCTGTTTATTTCAACCCGAGGAATGTGTGAAATTTCCCAATAATCCTCACTTTCTCTGCCTCGATTCTGCAAGTTTTGAATATCCGAGTTAGGGATAGTTCCAAATATTTGAAGCAATCGAAGGTTAGTTAGATATTCAATTCCCGATGGCACCTCCTCCAACGTAGGACATAAATAGATAGGTATACAAGAAGAGGCATTGCACCCTTCTCCACATTCATCCGTCTCAATGCTAATGCACCTGTAAGCTCCAATTTCTTGAGCCTCTTAAACCCTCCAGTCATAAAATAAAACACAATCTCTCCCCATCATAAGCAAAAAAAATTGAAAGTTCTAAGAGATTGGGCAAGTCTTGTAGGCATTCTAGTGTCTCATCATTCATTGGCCTGCTCCAATGTAAGCATAGTTTGACCAAGCTACGAAGAGAAGATATCCAACTTGGTATCTTTTCTAAACATCCCTTCCAGTAAAGCCTCTGTAGAAATGGAGGACCATGGGACAAAGATTTCAGATCAACGATCTCAGCCCTTTTTGTTGCACGAATAGATAAAGAGTGAAGGTTACTCAAGTTTTCCAGGGACGAGCATAATGTCAATACGTTTTCGCTTTTCAATTTTGCAATACGTAAGGTCCTTAGTTGAGTAAGTTTCCCATGCTCTTCCATTAAAATCTTGTTGTCGCTTTGGTTTGCCTGGATTGCACCAAGATTTTGTAGGCATGACAAATTTTCTATTTCCGCCCCTGCGAAATTTGCCATGATAAACAAGGAGATGTCGAAGTTTCCAAAGTTTCCCTATTTGCATAGGCAACTTAGTTACAAAGGTATCTCTTAGATCCAAGGTCTCTAGATTCCGAAGCTTTCCTATGGATTTTGGAACAGCTCCCACTTGTGTATCCCTCATGCTTAGATATCTAAGATGAAGTAGTTCACAAACTTCATTTGGGAATCTCTCCAACTTTGTACTTCTTAAATCTAACACCTTCAGCAATTTAGAACCACCAATTAAGATCCAAGACACGGATAAATTGTGAACCGAATGTGAACCCTCTATTGTGAATAGAGAGGGAAGTTGATGAAAACGCTTTCTTTCTTGTACAATACCTGAGGAATCATGTATTGCTAGGAGTCGGACTTTTTCGTGCCACACTACATCTGACCCGGTAGCCAAAGTTACAATGTTCTGTTCTTTCGACTTGGAAAGAATATTTGGCGGAAAAGATCATGGATACGACATTTTCTAGGTCTATCGTCACATGCTTTCCAAACTGCTTGGATTAAGCTTCTATTGAGAAGTTCATCGAAATAGCCCTCGGCAACTTCTTCTAAAGTCTTTCTTTCTTTCTTTTGCACAAATCTTTCCGCAATCCATAGTCTTATCACTTTCGTCTTCTCAATCTCATAATCCTCGGGGAAAAAAGCTCGAGTACAAGAAACAAATTTTTAGATGGTAAGGCAGATCATAATAACTGAGAGACAATATTTTTATCATTCTCTCAATTTGGTTCTTGCCTTCCAGTTCATCACTAAGATTGCGTTGAACCATCTCCCACTCGTCTATTCTACTTTTGTCCTTTAAAGCCAATACGCCACCAATTGCAACAATTGCAAGTGGCAATCCCTCACATTTTCTTAATATGTTTCGTACATATACTTCTAAATGTTGAGGGCAGCATTTGTCTTGAAATGTCTTGTTACAGAACAGTGTCCAAGACTCTTCATTAGACAAAGGCTTCATTTCATATATATAGCCATGGGATTCTAAGCAGGTAGCACGAGCTACATCAAGTACACGCGTTGTGAGCAGTACACGACTACCGCAATTGCCATCAGGCAACACATACTTGATATCATCCCATGCATTAACTCTGCAAACATCATCTAACACAACCACATACCTTCGTTTTTCGAGGAATTCTTTGATGATTGCTTTCATCTCATCGGCATCCGTGGTTTTCTCGCTTTGAGGCACTGCAAGTTCTTTAATCATTCTCTTAAGGAGCTCCATCATGTCGAATGATTGTGTAACAGTGATCCAAACATGGCTTTGGAATTGTCTGTTCACTTGTCTATCCTCGCAAACTTCTTGACCAGTGTGGTTTTGCCTAATCCTCCCATTCCCACCACCGAAACCACTTTGAGTCTAGAATCACCCTCAAGAAGCCAGCTAATGAGCTGTTGTTTGGGCTTGTCGATGCCCACAAGCTCAGTTTCTCTTATTAGAAGCGCATCACCTCGACCATCATGCCATGTGTTGCTAATGATCCCCTCTATGCTCCTAAATCTCTCGTAACTTATAGAAATATTTTCGACTCGAGACTTAACCCTTCTTATTTCAGAAGCAATTCGATGGCGAGCCTTCAAGTTCTTAATAGTGCAAGCAATCTTACGAAGAAAACCACAGAATCCAAGGGCATGATCATGCACCAACAAGAGCATGAATTCATCAAGAACATCTTCGGTATCAAATGCAACATCTCGCACTTGCTTAACCCAAACTTGGAGTTGTAGGTCGGTCTCTTCTTTTGCATCAGCAACTTTAAGGAAGGCGTTCATTTGCTCCAACTCATCTCTGATGTGCTCAACTTCTTCCCGAACACCACCTAAAAGTCTAACCTCTTCGAGCAAGAAGGGTTTTAGTTGGTCGAGCAGAAATGATACAGCAATCTGAGCCATTGGTTGTTGGGTGTCTGAAGCGATTTGGGGAATTATTAGGAAGGTGTTTATTTGTGAGTTCATCAGAAGAATGCTTGAATGCTTATATAAGTTTCATCCAAACAGGTAGCGTGTTCAGGATCCAAAAGAATAACTTGGGTTCGATTTATGCAACAATACTTTCCGTTGATAAGAAGATTTGCATACAGAAGTTTACAGGTACATTGGAACTGATTCGAGGTTTAATAGAGCAAGTTTTAATTTCTTCGTATGAAATGGAGCAAGATTCCATAACCTTTGTGCCTAAAAAAAAGTTGATGTTTTCATCATATGAAATGGGATATTTATGATCCCTTAACCTTGCCAAAAGAGAAGGTGATGTTCTCTTTACGTGAAATGAAAAATGATTCCTTAGATCATCTCCTTCAATAGAAATCCAAGCTCTTACTTAAATAGCAGAAGAACCAGCCTAAAATCGCAGAAGAACCGGTGAAAATTGCCAACCCCTCCTCCACCACTGCAGCACCCTCCAGTAGCCACCCTCATCCAAAAGTTAACCCACCCAAGCAAAGAACGTTGGGAGAGGGGGAGAGAGAGAGAAATCGAAAAGATCCAAAGCTTAAAAAATCCGAGAAATCGAAAGGACAGCAGTGGGTATTGGGGTTCGATTTTGACAGCGGTGGTTGTTGGGTTGTGTGTGTGGTGTGGTTGTGGAGATGAAATTGGAGATGGAGGTGGTGAGGTTTTTCTGGATTGTGGCGGTGGTGTGTGTGTTGTGTGGTTGTGGAGATGAAAATGGAGATGGAGGTGGTGGGGTTACTTCGGGCAGTGGTGGTGCTCTATGTATGCATGTGAAGAGAGAGAGAGAGAGAGGAAGTGGTGGTTTCCGTCGTGTAGAGGCGGCAGTGGGCGGTGGTTAACTGTGATGGTGTTTATAGTGCATTTTGGGGCAAATGTGGATTGATAAATGGAATTTACATTAATATGTCGTATAATAAATAAAAAATTTCAGTATTTAACTGATTAATTTGATAAATTATAAAATTAAATATTTAATTGGAAAAATTTTAGTTCATATATGAAATATGAAGTAGAGAAATAATAAATGAAAGATGGGATAAAATTTTGGGGGTAAGAAGAATAAATATTTGAATTTTTAAACTTAATTTTGAATGGTATTTTTGATATTTCACAAATTATTATTGATAAAATCAACTTTATCCGTTAACCATTCCAGCGTTGGTTAGTTGAAAGGGGTGTTGTTATGAGTTTTAAATGTTTAGGAAGTTTTGTGTAATTGTTGAAATGTGAAGGGATGTTTGTATAATAAAACTAAATTAATAAAAATGTGAGAGTAATTTATCCAATCTTAAATATACACTGACTAGAGATGCATCATAACTAAAATCACTATACACTGAATTATTATATCTTGCATGTATTGAAATATGTGTATTAGTGTGTGTATGTATGTGCAACTATGTGTTGTAGAGTGTGAGTGTGTTGAGTTTTTAAAATTTAGGAGAAAAAGTGTGTTGTGCGTGTGAAATTTGGGAGGAAAAATATACCTCTATAAGTTCAAACACCTATCTAATTTATTATATAGAATGTTGAGTTTTTGAAATTTAGGAAGGAAAGTGTGTGTTGTGTGTATGAAATTTGAGAAGAAAAATATACTCCTATAAATTCAAACACCTATCTGATTTATTATATAGATTAGCCCACTTCCGCTGTCACAGTTTCAAGGCCTGGCAAGTCTTCAAAATAGTGCAACTAGTAATAGCTATTTTTTCTTTTATACAAAAAACTTGCTTGCCTTTAAACAGGTGACTCAATCAAATGCAATGATAGAAGCCGTTTTATCATTGTAAATTCTGCTGGAAACAAAACCACAGACCTGAATTTCAAATTACGAACCCGAATTCCAGTTCCTCTAAAAAAATGTGTAATGTTCCTTTTCTACTGAAATTAAAAAGTTTTTTTGGGTGGAGGTATATTGTCCCTCAAAAATTTAACTAGTCACTTTGGATCCCCATTAATACAACAATCTCTCCTTCACTTGGTAGGCCACGAGCATCGGTCTTAATAAAGTACGTTTTTGTTTTTAAGAGCAGAAATACAATTGATTAAAACAGGCAATAAAGGAGATGAAGGATATGCAGCCAACGAAGGAGCAGCAGTTTTACACGATATTGGGCATATTGCTAAGGCCCTTTTTGTTTTGGGTCTAGCACCCAAGGTACTCATTGGGAGTAAACCTCCCCTACCCGAAAACCCTCCCAACCCAGATGAGGGTAAGATTTGATCCATTTTAATTTGGAATTGAGTCAAATTTTGAACTTTTAAAAGTAACACATATCCTCTCACCTCGAACCTCAGGTAGACACACAGTACTCATTTTTTACTGCAGCACTCGTATTCTCTCACTTGAACGGCGCAAAAAAAAAAAAAATTTTGTCTTGGACATCGGAGGGACAAGAGGTAGGTATAAAAATGGGGCATAGTGCCTTACTCAACTCTCTATCTTCTCCAAGCATATCTGCATAAAACACTAACTAATTGAGCCTGGGAAACCCTCCAGCCTTAAAACACCATCCATAATCTGCATCATAAGCACTTTGGAATTCTGACTTCTAATAGATTGGGCAAATCTTGTAGGTATTGCAAGTAGTCGCACATTAACTTGCTCCTGGTGGATAATTGCCATGATTTCTCATTAGGCAACACATACTTGATGACATCTCACACATTTATTCTCCATACATCTAACACACCACCACAAATCTTCTTTCCGGGAGGGACTCTTTTTTACAAATGCTTTTAGCTTTGTCGTCGGTCATGGTTTCTACTTTTTGGAGCACCTCTTTTTTCATTTCGTCGTAAAGTTGCTCAATCATGTCCTTTAAAAGCTCCACCATGTTAAAAACAATGATCCAAATATGAATTTGAAATTGTCTCTTCACTAGTCCATCCTCGAAAACTTTCTTGACCAATGTAGTTTCGCTTAACCCTCTCCCATTCTAACCACTGAAACCACTTTCAAGTCCAGAATTACCTTCAAGAAGCCAACTAATGAGTTGTTCTGTGGGCTTGTCAATGCCCACAAGTTTAGCTGCTGCTATTAGAAGCGCATCACCTTAACCATACTTGAGCCTTGCTCTAAAGCCCTATATCTCCGAGAACATATCTGGGAAATATTGTCCACTCGGGGCTTAATTCTTTGTATTTCAGAAGCAAATCAATGTCGAGCTTTCAGGTTCTTAATAGAGCCAACGAATCTTACACCCAAGACCATGGAATCCAGCTCCATGATTATGCTCCAACCGGAGCAAAAAATCGAGAACTACTACTTTGCTATTGTGTACATCGTGTCAAACTTGCTTAACGCAAACAAGATTAAAAAATAAAAAGCAAACGGAACATTGTGCGTGCGTGTGTGTGTGTGTGAGAGAGAGAGATTGAAAAAGCAAATTTTGTGCGTCATGCACATGTTTTCTATGAACAATAATGATACCAAGTAAAAGAAAAAAAATAATTAAGAAAATACAACGTGGGTGAGCAAGGTGCAATTTGTGTAGTATTACTGTTGGCTTACCAGTAACTGCATAGTCGATGTTTATTGAGAAGCAGTGGCAAGTACACTCAGAACTATCCTAATTCCTTAAAATTTGGGAGCATTTGCTTCCATTGATGATCAAATAATTTAGCTTCATTCTTTGAAGATTACATTCCTAAAAATACCAAAGAAGTCTGACTTCCTTACCTTGTGATAAGATTACATAACAAATGAAGTCATGGAATAGTCTGACCGACCACGCAAAAATCCCAAATGCTGTAAGAATCCGCCTGCATGCTTCCAATCAATGAGCCACAAGCTTGTAGAGGATCAACAAACTCACCCCGAAAGGCTCCCAATCAACAACCGAGGGAGCCAAAGCAGACACTGCCATGAATAATGGCAGCTCGTATTGATACTCTGATTAAAGCCCAATGACGTAGCCATGCACATTATTAAGCCAGCGCAAAGCCTTCTTTATAATAATTGAACGAGTGAACATCTACAAGTATTTGACCATCCCACGACCCTCTACACTGAGTTTTGTAGCTTGAAGCTGCTTCTTTTTTGGTGCTTTCAATTGTTGCAACTTCTTATTCATCTGCCATTAACACAACAATAAGCCTCCGTTTTGAATTAGTCCAGTGACAGTATATGTTAAAAATCAAATCTCAAAGCACACACAATACAGAGAGTATGAAAAGAAAACTAGAATACATCTCCAAAATACAAAAACCACCCACAACCAACTCAGCATTAAGGGAGTATGAAATAATGATGCCAATCTTAGCTCCACATCTTGAGGAACTAGAGCAACTCCAATGTCCTATTGTTCGAAGAATAATGTCAGACATCCTACATCTGGCACATAGCTGAGGTTGAAAAAAACATGCAAACTACTACAGTCCTGCATCATCTGAGATATCCCATCATTGGGAACAGATATATTTTCGCACACCCTTTTGGGCATCATCCACTAAAGGGTTTGAGAATATTCCCCCCTTTTATGCATTACGTCCACTTGGCCAGCCAACTTCATGTTCAATGTAGTTTTTTGGGTCTTGTTTATGTTGTTTTTTTTCTTTATTTTGATGTGTCTTTGGTTTGGACGACTTGTCCACTTCGAAGAAATCTCTTTTGTACTTTTTTGGATCTTTTTTTGCTAATAAAAGTATAGTTTCCAATAGGAAAAAAAACTGAGATAACCTCGAGCATTTTTTTTCCAGTAGAATGCACTTATCAGTTGTCTATTCAAACAAGATCCTATGTTATTAGTTTGTAATATAGACTGCCTATCCCCACCACACCCCCAATATTTTAAGACAACTACACCCACACTTTCCTAGAGTTCCTCCACATTTCAACTTCATTTTGGAACTTCACCTCATAGGTCTTACACTCCACCCTTAGACTTGCCATATTTACCGTCAATCACAGACCTCTGTGAACTGTTGTTTTCAACCCACACACACACAACCACTTTCCCAAAGTAGCTTCATTAAAGCACTGCTTTCCAATCATCCAAATACTTAAGTACCATGCATGACATGGTTCTAGGAATGCAAAAGAAATGCCACGTCCAACATTTCAGCAACAATTACAAGAGAACATATAGACAAGGGAAAATCACATATTATTTGCCAGTAAGTCGGTAACTGAGATATAATGATCATATCATTTCCTTACCTTGCTTTTCCATCTGGTGATACAAGACCTAAAAGTTTCAAACACCAGATATATCGTTCACAATGTATGTGAACCTCTCCAAATCTACTAGTTATTTTGCAGGAAGTTATACTTTAAAATATTTACAATCAATGGCTTCTTCGTAAGCATCTTAACTGGCAGGTCCGCCACATATCTAGGAGCAAGAATCACCAAAAAATGGGCCTCTTATCATATTGAAGATAACGTACATACCCCCCAAAAAAAACATAGATTATATCATGCAAATATGGAAGACTTATGTAAGCAGATTTGAAGTATTCTCTGGAATGCTTTTGAACTAGTTTCAAAGTCAAATAATTCAATATCACAAAAAGAATTTCAGGTCCCAGGTGAGCTCTATTTTGTCCATGAAACTAAACATGGAGTGCAGTGGTAGAGCACCACTTAATCAAATAAGAATTTTGCTTTCAAAACAGTAGAAACGAGGGTTACTCCCTTACACAAGGTACGACTCATCTCTCCCTATAAGGTGATACATGAGCCTCAAAGAATAACCAATGATTTTCTAACATTGTATGCATACTAGATAACATAATGATAAGATAAAAGAGAGAGAAAATCCATATAGGGCAAACAACTTTAGATATATCAAGTCACCTCATGGTAACATCGGCAGTCTAAAAGCATTCTGGCATAATTTTTTTTTTTTATAGGAAACTAAACTTTCATTTCGTAGAACGAAAGATGCATATTTCAGAAGTACAAATAAATGGTGGATAAGAAGTCCACCCAAATAACAAAAAAAAAATTAATACAAAGGAATTCTGGCATAATTATTTAAAGAAAACCACCAGTATAGCAACAAACAGAGTCATAAACAGCAAAACATTCATATCCATATCAACTCTCAACCTAGATTCGTTGAAAAATTTAAGTTTCCAATGAGTGGAAGAGGAACCAACCTTTAGCCGGCGCTGATCTTGCACAACCTGTTTAGCTCGTGCCCTAATTTCATCTGGATCAATCTTAGATTGAGGGCGCACAAGAAAATCCATTGGCATAGCTTCAGGCCTGGAGGCATGTTGTCTAGATGATGACTGGCCAGACTTTGATTCCCTAAATTACCCACAGAAAAACACTGGTAAGTAACAAATTCAACTGCCTGACAAGGAACAAACAAATATTCTCTTATAAGATCTTACTGTGAGAATTCTGCTAAATCAAGATCATCATCTCTGGATTCCATTCCTGCAGCTTTATTCATTGGCCTATTGGAAAGTAACAAGAAAGCACACGAGTGAAGCAAGATTATTGATGTTACAAACAAAAACTACAGGATGTCTAAGTCGTATGCAGATAGAACATGCACAAGAGGTGATTGCAAAGATGATATATACTTCTTCCCAGATGGCCTCCGGAAGAGAACTCTTTCATCATCAAAGTTCCGCATGTCCTCAAACCTTGTGCTCTTATTGAATATTGGTCGACTCTGCATCAAATACATCTCAAACTTATAAGAACATTACATAGAAAATAATTCATACAGAGCTCCACGTGTAGATGTTTCCAATCTTATTAAACTACCTCCAAAAAAATCCAATATATGAAAACAGATTAAGGTACAGATAAAATTATGTTTTCAAATAAACTAGATAGTAATATCAATGATGTTGATGTTGATGTTGAAATATAAATGTTCAAACATAACGACCTGACACCTGAAAACATTATGAAAAGGAAGCATTTTGACATTCATGACAAGTTTTGATCAACCTCCGGAAGAAGATATCTCCCACGTATGATATTGTAATGCCGGAATAATACATCCACCACCCACACAACTTTCATACTACATCATGACACGAATACCAGACAATTTCTAAAAGTGAGCAATTACAGGGCCAGAGTGATCTGGTAATGGTTTTGAAGGGGGAAAAAAAGGAAGAATAATTACCCATTTATCAACCAAATCCTTAGCCAATCTTCTGTTGGCCGTGGTCTCCTCATCAGACTTTGACAAGAACATTATGACCTGTGTGATGTAATGGTACATTTCATCAACAAAGCTATATACTTCACAAATAAAGCATGATTGCAGTTTGACGGGGTGGAATCTGACCTTCCCAATACCACTCTTCTTCAGTTGTTCTCTTCTATCATACTGCTCTAAATCAATTGGGAACTGCATCATCAATGCAACATTTTAGGGCCAACAAAATTTGCCATGCAAAAGCAATGATAATCGCTATATGGCAAAGAATAAGGTGGAGAGATTCTTAAGTGTACATCAGTCAAGATCTTCAATACTGCCGCACGGATATTGATGTTGGGTAAGCTTCCATCTGGAAGGGGCTCGAGCCAGGTCTTCAGAAGTGCTAATACCCCATGATCTAAGAATTCTTGTTGAAGTTGCTTCCTGCAACAAAAGCAATTGGCACCTAAAGATAACAAAACATACATACAATGGGAACACAGTGCCCATAAAAAACAGAGACACCATCACCTTACTTTGAAAGGACCTCTGTAAGAAGAGGCAGTTTTCTGAGTTTATTTATTGCAGGTTTGGACTGCCTATTCAGTTCAGCATCTTCTTCCGCCACAAATTCGAGCTCAGCCATGACACTTTCAACAAGCAATGCAATTTCTGCAGCACTTTTCTCAGTTTTCTTCTTCTTTTTGCCCTTGAAGAGCTGCTTGATTTCATCATCCTCTTCACCCTCTTCTGCCTACAATAAGAGTATGAGCAAAAACCGTTGAGTTGTTCAGAAACTTAAATAGTTAGTTCTCCTACATAGCCCTCTGAACAGAAAACAAAGCTCAACCTCCTAAACATCCTAAAGCAACAACAGAACTGCATTTTCCAGTACTTTGATCATGCAAAGAGCTTTACAAGAAGAAAAATTTAAGTACATTAAGATCATAGCAAGAAGCCTTCAAAGTTGATACACAGTCAACATTAAACATGTTCATACAGAAAGGACAGAACTAACCTCAGGAGCATCGCCGGGAGAGTGCGGTTCATTCTCGATTCCATACCGATCATCAGGATCCACCCCCGTGTCATCTATGAAGTTATCATCATCCAGTGTCCTAACACCTTCTTGGTCATCCTAAACAATTTAAAAGTACAACATAATGATTCGTAAATAATGAACAAAAAGCATGTATACTAAGAAAAAATATTTTAAAAAAGTAGAACCCAGCACAATGCAAAGAAAATGAGCTTGGTCAGGAAATTTCAGAACCACATAAACAAAAACACAGTCTGCATCACTATCTTGCACATCACACATACAAATTACTAAGAATCTCAACAAAAACAAAGTAGTTTGAACATTATAAATATCGTTAGACAAACAACAAAACTATAAATTAGAGAATTACTTTTGAGAACCGCAAATTACAGATCAACTCAAACTAGAAAACTTAGCTTTCCATGGAGTAAAATTTCCTCCCACTTATGAGAACCCGATATACAAAATTCTGAATATAATACACAGAAGAAATCCAACTCTTTTGAACATCTGATTCACCATAAATTAAATAGTTGTTGACACAAACAACATCATGTTTACAAGGGCATCACAAATAAACTGAAAGAAAAACGGCCACATCTTTTCTATTTTCGTTAAAGATTTCATCAATCAGCAACCCAGTATTCCTTTAAACAAACCAAGATATTTTATCCCTGAAAATTGGGAATTCCTAAAATATGCAAAATTCAATTGTATAACACTACCATACGAAAAACATATTTAGCGGTAGAAGCTAATACCGGGCTAAATTACCATAATCACATACATCACAAAAAATTGTACAAAACTCGAAAATCCATGTCCCATTAAAGAGCACAAACCTCAGAATTGCCACCGGCAATTGTGTCCCACATCTCCTTCACCTCCGGATCACCTTCATGATCCCTTGACCGCCCTCCTGGATACCCTCCATTCTTCCTCACCTTATACTTCTTCTCACCCATGTCACCCACATGCTTCAACTTCAATTTCTTCTCTCTCTTCTTGCCAGCATTATCTTTCCCAAACTTCTTCCTCTTCCCACCACCACCTCCAGACGAGGTCACAGCATCACCGTCCGAATCATCCCTCACGAGCCCCGGCACGTCATCATTGTAATCGCCATCAAAATTGTGATTATCATCAATATCAAAATCTTCAGTGGTATCTTTACTGGCTGTGGCTTTCTTAATCAATCGTTTTCTAGGCTTGGATTTCAAATCGGAATCATTGTAGACCGGTGTCGGAGACCTATCCTCTCGCTGTTGACTACGCCAAACGTCGTCGTCTTCGTCGTCGAGGTTGTCATCGAGAAGGTTGGGCCTGGGATCGTCTAGGGGTTCTTGATCGGATTGGACGTCGTCATAGTCCATCAATGGCTCTCCATCTTCGTCTCGGTACCTGAAAAACAAAGAATTCGATTGAATTTCGGAAACCCTAACCCTATTCAATTGAGATAGATAGAAAGAGGAACTCACGGATCGTTCTCGTAACCCATTGGCGCGTGTAGATAGTTTCCAAGGGATAAATTGTTAGAGTAAAAACGGGAAATTCGTGTGTTTGAGAGAGAGAGAGAGAAACAGACAGAGAGCTTGTGATCGATTGAAGCTCAGACTGTGTAACCTAGGCGACGAGGGTGATACCGTGATGGCGGTGGATTAAGGGGATTTTGGGTTTTAATAGGATGAGTTGCCGTTTGTTATGTGCGTCAAGGACGAATAAAGTCACGCCACGTCATGAGTACTCAATTTACTCACCGCCACGTAACCAAATTAGGGTGATCTGATGGTTTTAAGAATTGCGGGGACAGTCTATGTTTTGTTTGGGTTCAAATCGAATTTTCAAAATGGTCGAGAATAATAAGGGAAAAGGTTTTTTTTTCGAAAGTGGGAAAAAGTTGGGTTTGACTAATATGCATTTGGTAACGTTCGTTTGTTAATTTGATTTTTCGTTTTTCAAAAATGAAAAACGAAAATTAAAAATAGATTTTTTTAGGCTATATTTGGTAACTGTCTTTATCTCTGTTTTTGTGTTTTTGTTTTCAATTTTTGTCAAAAAGAAAAACAAAAGTATGTTTGATAACTGTTTTTGATTTTATTTTATTTTCGTTATATTAGAGACAAAGACAAAAAAAAATTGTTTCAAGAAACACGCGAAACGGAAACAGGCGCTAAAAGAGATTAATGAGATTCGGGTTTCGAACTCCCTTAGCAACAAAAATACTCTTTTTTCGTGAACTTATTTAAACCCGCCCATTTCTTTCTCTTGTCCATCGCTAACTCTCCATCGTTGCCTCACTCTCTCCATCTCTGATAATATCTCCTTTCCTCTTTCTCTCACCGACGACAGGTAAGCCCCTTCTCTTTCTCTCTGTTTTCCCTCTCTCATCTCCTCTCCTCTCCTCTCCTCTCCTCTCCTCTCCTCTCCTTGCTCTCTCTCTCTATATATATACACACAGCTTCGTGTATATATGTGTATATATATACAGATCTGTGCATATATGTATATATGCACAGATCTATGTGTGTTGCGTGTGTGTTGTGTGTGATTGGTGTGTGTGTGTGTTATGTGTGCTGGGTGTGTGTGCGTTGTGTTTTACGGGTGTGCCCGTTTTAGCCAATCCAAACCCGTTTTCGAGCTCTTTAACCATTTTATACAATTGGGTCTCAAGTCTGATGTTTATACCCTTAGTTCTTTGATCAGAGCTTGTGATAGTTTACAACAGAATGAGATTGCCCATGGAGCTTCAATTAAAATGGGACTAGTATCTGGTGTTTTCTTGGTCAATGGACTTGTTGAGAACTATTCGAAAATGGGGTTTATGGAGAGTTCTGAAAAGTGTTTTGAGGAGTCTTTGGTTTTGGATTCGATGGTTTGGACAGCTATGATTAATGGGTATGTATGGAATGACGAATTTGAAAGGGCCAAGGAGGTTTTTATGGGAATAAGGCGTTTGTGTGTGGAATTGAATGAGTTTAGCTTGACTAGTGTGCTTGGTGCAGTGCTTGATGTGAAAGAAGGTGAACTCATTCACAGTTTGGGTGTGAAGAAGGGATTTTTAACTGGATGTTCAACTCACTTGAACAATGCAGTCATGAATATATATGGTAGGTGTGGTCGTAATATTGATGTTGTAAATATGTTTGATGAAATTCCTAACCCATATGTTGTATCTTGGACATAGCGAATTGGTGTAGCCTATGATTGTGTGGAAACTATGAAACTCTTTATATTTTGTTGGTCAAAAGGTTTTGAAGTAAATGAGTACACAATAATCAAATTTTTTGTCTGCCATGGAAGTTCCCAATATGTTGAAACAAGGGAAACAAATTCATTCTCTTTGTTACAAGCCTGGGTATTTGTCTGTGGTTTTTATTTCCAATGCATTGATTTCTTTGTATGGAAAAACTGGGCAGATGGGTGATGTCAGACGAGTGTTTGATCAGGCAGGTTTTGGCCAAAGTCTGTTCTGTTCTAGTGTTGGGCTATGCAAGAAAGATTCTATTTTGGTCTGGTTCTGAACCTTGGAGTTGGGTTTTGGAATTCAGTTTTGACTGGATCTGATCAAATTATTTATATGCTATGTTGTCTGATCAAATTATTTTGACTGGATTTCACTAAGGGTCTGAAGTGGGTATGAGGTAGTGGTTGCGGGCTGTGCAGGTGGTCCAAAAGTTTTGACTGATTTTTTTGTAACAGAAATTATGTTTATAACAGTTTTCTAGTTTTTTTTGTTAAGAACAGTTGTTCTGTTTTGCTTCTTGTAAATTTTGAGATTCAATAAATAAAATTTGTTTTTTAAAAAAAAAAATTAAAGTTTGCTCTGAGTTTTCTTCTCATAACAGTCTACCTTTGTTTGGCAGTTTGTTACTTTATCAGGACCAAGTTGGTTTGTAATTATAGGTGGTTTAATTCATCTTGAACGATTAAAGCCATTTTATTTTTTTTTAGAACTTTTGTTCTTTGCTTTTTGTAATTGATTTTTTTTGTGGAAAATTTTTTTTCCTTTCTTTACAAAAAAAAAAAAGTTGTAGTTTGATCCTTGCAATTTCTGAATAAAATTTCTATTTTTTTAAATGATATATTATAAAACATATTTAGGATAAAACATGAAGTAATTATCAAACATGTTTTTTGTTTTTATTCTCATAATTTGATAGACAAAAATGACATCCAAACATGTTTCTGTTTCAGTATTTATTACAAAACAAAAACAAAAATTTATCTCTATTTTTGATTGTTTTCAAGATGCGAAAACGAAAACGTTACCAAACGATTTTTGAAAATCATCCCTCGTTTATCAAACGATGACAGAAACGAAAAACATAAACGGTTACCAAACGAGTTTTTTTTTCTTGTTTTCTCTAAATATCAAAATAAAAACAAAAAACGAAAAACTTAAACGTTAACAAACGGGGCCTAAAAAGTTAATTTTTCACACAGTTGATGAAGTAAATGGAATATTATATGTGACATTTTTTTTACTAGTTGGTGCGTGCGATATACGTTAATTATTTTATTTAAAAGAATAAATAAATAAATTAGACCAATTTTCTTTAAAAAGTAGTTACACTGTATATCCTTAGCATTGTTTTCTCGGTAAACTATTTGCAACTAAAAAGTTAAGATACAAGAACCCTAATTTTAGTGTATTATAGAAATATTAGTTATTTCTCGTGTCTGAAGGCACGGAGTAATAAAAAAAAATGGTCAATAATAAATATATTTACATTTACATCCAAAATCAAATTACAAAAATAGAGGAGAGAGAAAATAATTTAAATACCAGTTATAGTTGGATACGAATGATAGTAGTGATGGTGGGAGACACTAATGAGATTGTGATGGTGGCGACAACGATGGAATGATGGCTATTGTAGAAGAGGTGGTGATGGAATGACAATAGTGGTGGGGGTGGGGGTAGGGTGGCGACAATGGTGATGATGGTAGCAGTGGGCACGATAGGAATGATAGTAGTGGTGGTGGTTGTTGAAGCTAAGGTGGTGATGTGATGACGACAGTGATAATGGTGATGGCGGTGGTAATTATGGTGGTGGGTGACGGTGGAGTAAATATTGAATACAACGGTGATACTATGTCACCATTGATGACATGATATCACTAACCAATAATAAAAACCCAAATAGAAAAATTGAATCTTGAAGTTACATGACAAGAGTGTGAGAAGTTATTTGCTGACATGACATGTTAGTTATTGATTTTTGTGGGATCCATGTACTTATTTGTTTTAATATTATTAGTTGGTGATACCACGTCACTTTGGATACCACGTCACTTTGTCACATGGTATCATCGTTCTAATGAATATTTTCTCGTGACGGTGATTGTGGGATAGTTTCACATATATATATTTTTAAAGTACTTATGAAAAGTTATAAATTATAGAAGTATTTTTAAAAAATTATCTCAAACACACTTTTATGTGTCTATTTTCTCTATTAAAATTGGGGTGTTAATATTAGTTGTCGGATTAGTTTTAAAGTAAAATTTTAAAAGATCTCAACCTCAAAAAATAAAAGTCATTTTATTTATCTTTTAAAATTTGAATTATATTGTACTTTATTATATATATCTATAATCTTTACTAAACCTTATCACACATATTTTAATTTAGTAAGAAAAAAAAAACCAAAAAAAATACTACCATTAACTTAAAACCGTAAGGCAGAATCTAAAACATGACCCAATATTAAGAAGCCTTGAATTTTTAACCAAAATTTTAATAAATTATATTTCTAGCAATTAATAGCCAACTTCGACATTTTTTTTTTTTTTGGCAAGGAAAAAACCAACACCAACACTGTATTTCATTCCAAGCAAACCTTATAAATTCTTAATAGAAAACACAAATTACATTTAAAGACAAAAATACCCATGTCCTAACTCTACTACAAGCCTTAACCTTTTTACAGAGTTTGCTATCTAAGAGCATTTTCATAGTAGATATATATTTTGAAATAAATAGTATTTTTGATAAATTTTTGAAATAGAGAGTGAAATATTTTAGACAACACCCAAGAGGTTTTTTTATTTTAATAGAAAAATAGAGAGTAAGTTGAGCTTTCCAAATACAGATAGTCATATTTGACTTTCTATTTTAACTAGTTTAAATATATTCCAAAGCCAAATATTCAAGGCCCTGACTTAATTATCGGAGTAGAAAAAGAAACCATAGTTTGGGCTTGGAATATATTAGTGTAATTTTATGAAATTAAGGGTGTTATTTGATAATTTAATATTTTAAGATACAAAATGAAGATTCAAAAAACTTTTTAGGTTCAAAGTGTTATTCTCCCTATACAAAATGGTCTTATCATTATTCCATTGTTTTCTTTTCACTCAAGATTCACATTCTAATTTTTTTTTGGTATTATCGTTAGAGCCATCGGTCTACTTTGGGGTTCAAGATTCACGTTTCTGGACCAACGGAGCCAAAAACTGGTTCGACCCATATTCCCAAGACACCTACAGTATTTATATAATATATCAACCACTCATGAACCGCAATACATTGGCATATCTCCAGCCGTTAAACAAATCAATCTAATCGTCAGTAATCAACCAATAGAAAACCACGGGAGGGAGAGACAGAGAGAGAGAGAGGAGGGAGAGATCGAAACCTCACTTCGTCTATACAATTCGGCGAGACAGCGATACTCCGTGTCGATGATCTCACATACGAAACCCTGACCGTGTTTTCTCTCTCCAAGTCTTCGCATTTTTTTTTTCGTTTTCCATCCATGGAATCAACACTTTCCCTCTGAAATTCACTATCGGATTGCCTATTTTCGAATTTGTTCTTGCTTGTTTTCGGCTCAGGAGTTGTGTGGTTCGTGGCTGTACAATTGCTGTGTTGACTACTGGTTTAGATTCACTGAGCTAGTGCTGTTTTGGCGGTATTGAAATCACCAACTTCAAGTCTCTATTAGATTCATGCCTATTATTTCTTCTGTATGTTGAGCTTTTGTTGACCAGCTTAGGGTTCTCAATGTTTAATTGCCTTTTGTCTTCTTGGACGAATTTGCAGGCTCTCTCTCTTTCTCTTTCTCCCCACACACACGAACGTACAGACTCATAGATACAGATATGTATAGGCAATTTGGAATTTAGGGTTTGGTGGTTTTTTTTTTCCTTCTAAACCTACTTCTTGGTAGAAATTAAGTGGATGATAGTTATTACGTGAAATTGATTTGGCTGTGTTTGAGAGGGAAGCAGTGCTAACTTTTCTATGGGTATTTATAAATTTACAGGTATTTATAAATTGATTTGCCATTGCTTGGTAGAACATGATTCATAGCTGACCTTATATTTTGTTTAGTTGTGCATTGTGTTTTCCGTGTGTTGTATTTTATTACATTAACATTGTGTTAGGAAGCATGAAATATATACCTTGAAATTGAGATTGGAGGAGAATTTAATTGAACTACATGGTCTTCAATATGAATTCCAAGCCACGAATTCTATGCTCTCAAACACAATATAATTGTAGCGGTTGGACTTTGACTGAGATGATATGACATAAAGTGCACATATTGCAGGATGGTTTGAGAATTTGTGAAAAGGTGGTGCAGGTGATTTATGGGTGGTGAGATGGATAAATCCACCAAAGAGGCCAAGGAGGCAAAGGAACCAAAGACTCCTTCACCTCAGGTATGCTTAATTTGTTGAATTTGTTCTGGAGTATGTTGGTATATGGCTACCTTTTCATTGCTAATTTTTATCTCGCTTCATTGTTCAGGAGCAGGCTTCATCTACAAGTGCTGGCGTGGTCAATCCAGACTGGTCTGGGTTCCAGGTTCCATTTCTTCCTATTATTCTCAGTTCATTATCAAGATTTTTGCAGCCTTGTTCATTTGGGATGGATTATCTATGTATAGGCATATTCTCCTATGCCTCCACATGGGTTCTTGGCGTCAAGTCCTCAAGCTCACCCATATATGTGGGGAGTTCAGGTATGATTTTCATTTACAATTCTTGAGTGTTATTTGCTGCATATTGAATTTTTTAACTGAGTCAATTAGTTGGGAAACTTATTCCAAACCCAAGTTGTTCTGCTAAAGTTGTGATGCCCAAAGGCAACTTAAGATCTCTTGGGTTTTGTGGAAACAAATTGAAAACCATCTATTGAAAACGGTTTTTCTACCATTTGGACTAGTGAAAAAACTATGTAATTGGGTCAATATTTGCATATGATGCTTCAGGGATTTCTTTTCTTTTTTAGGAGATGTAACTACGGGAGAGATTTATTTTCAAATTTCTTAGGATGGACGATTCTCCCGTTTCTAATTTTCATTTTTATTTGCAGCAATTTATGCCACCCTATGGTACTCCACCTCACCCATATGTGGCCATGTATCCCCACGGTGGCATATATGCTCATCCATCTATCCCTCCGGTGATTTTTTGTTGATATGTTGCAATTGCACTGCTCAAAATATATGCTCATTCTTTGGATGCCACTAACTTTATCTACTGTATAATGAACATAACCAGGGATCTTATCCTTTCAGTCCCTTTGCGATGCCTTCTCCAAATGGCATTGTTGAGGCTTCTGTGAGTTACTTTAACCAAAGTATTTTTTATATTGCTTGTGAATAAACATTTCTTTGGTCTGGATTCCTTGAAGTGTGATATTTTAATTTGCATGAAGGGTAATACTCCAGTCAGCATGGAAATGGATGGTAAATCTTTAGAGGGGAAGGAAAAGCTGCCCATCAAAAGGTCTAAGGGAAGTTTGGGCAGTCTGAATATGATTACAGGCAGGAATAGCGAAGCTGGTAAAAAGTCAGGAGCATCTGGTAATGGAGTCTATTCCCAAAGGTATTGTGGGTAGAGGTTGATTGTGCTCTATCAACTATACGTAATTTTAATCCAAAAAAATATCATATAATCCTTTTGTTCGCAAGGTGCTGGTGGTAATTTCGGATCGGTTAATTATTCTAGGAGAGCACCTGCTCTATTTGATGACTTGCATTGTCATTAATGAGCTCCATTCATACATATAAAAGAGAGCAAACATAACAAATGAGCTTTGACAGTCATGCCAAGACTAGTGGACACTATTGGTAAGGACTGCTGCCATGTGAAACTGGGGGCTGTAAGTGAGCCAATATTTATCTCACATGTACTCCTTATGGGGTGTTTTGGAGATTTGACAACAGCAGATGGGGTTCAAAAACTTCGTGCTTGGGAAACGAAGAAGTCCTGAAGTTCATTTCCTTTTAGGGTTTTCATATTTTACCTTATTGTTCCCTTCTTTATCACCAGTTCACTTTCATAGAAAGCACAAAAAAATTAATATATATATATATATCTATATAATAAAACA
>CM042186.1:46716863-46755037 GCA_023539305.1 Ilex asprella | reverse complement strand
CTTCGGAGGCCCTTGTGTATTAATTGTTTGATTTGGGCGTATAAATGGGTGTGCTATTTACAGAAAAGCTTGAGTAAAAAAAAATGCAAATATATTTCATGCATGATGTGATAAGTTGAGTTTTTATTTGGGTGCGTTTCTTCTATTCTGCATAAATAAGTGAAATGTTTGGCAGTTGATGAACCTATTACTTAGACGAGTGGTCCTCTAAATGATTTCTCCAAGTATTTCATCTGTTCACCCCGAGATGAATTGCATGGCACTTATGACTTATCAGAACAAGCATACATAAAATGAGGAAACCTATATTCTCCCTCCAATATTAGAGACCTGTTTGGCGCAGTTTCTGGAAACATATTCTGTTCTTGGAGTTACAAAAAACAGAATCGATATAAAAATCTGTTCAGTTCTTGTTTTGGAAACTGGTTTTCGGAAAGCTGTGGGAAAAACAACCCGCTGTTTTGAAACATCAGGGTCTTGTTTTCTGTTACTCATTTCTTGTTTTGCATTTAAAACTACTAAAGTCTCTGAGACACAATTGTTCTCTGAGTTATCTGGTTAAAGTTTTGGAAATGATTGACTTGGCTTGTCAGCTAGCTAAGCTTTCTTGTTCAATCATTAATGGAGATCTACCCCTCCAAGTCCTACATTAACTGGGACTAAACTAGGTGTGTGCCACGTGTTGGTATGTGTTATTGAGGAGTTCTTCATGATAAGGATTTCTATTTTTAGTTTATTCTTGTCAATAACTTATTCGGAAAAGTAAAATCAGTGGGTAGTGACTTCCTTAAAATATTTTTTTAAGGTTTTAATGTGGAATGAATGGTGCATGAATTATTAACTAAGGCACTTGGCCTGTCAGATGAGCTGCTGCCTTCTTCACTGTGGTTTTTGTTTTGCTTTCTTTTTCAGTATTACTAATCTATTAGATGAATCTGACTTGATCTTTTACATGAATAACTTATTTGACAACATTTGATTTTCTCTCCGTTTTAGTTTTTATTTGAAATTTGATTTCAAATTTGTCCTGTGGAAAAATGCTTTGAGGCGTTTCTGGTTGGCTCTTCCTGATTCCTAATCAATCATTAAGGCTAAACTATAGACTGTACAGAGTGACATTTGAAGGCTCTGTGTTGTGTACATCTCATCCTCCAATAAACAGCTTCACTCTGTCTCTCTCTCTGCACACTCACGTGTTTGTCTCAGACAATGATACTATATTCAGTGGATTTAATTCAGCCTAAATAGAGTGTCATGATTTTCTTGCCCTATTTTCACCACATTCTATTTCCCTCATAGTATATTATTCTATAAGGTACCAATTTTTTCATGGATTAGGATGAAAGGGAGATTAAAAGACAGAGGAGAAAGCAGTCTAACAGGGAATCTGCTCGCCGATCCAGGTTGCGCAAGCAGGTAAGGAAATGCCCCCTTTTTAAAAATTCTGTCCAACTATCTTTTTGCTGGGTGACTTCTTGATGTATATGTGTTTATGTGTGAGTGGGACTCAGGCAGAATGTGATGAGCTGGCACAGCGTGCTGAGGCTTTAAAAGGAGAAAATGCTGCTCTTAGAGCAGAAGTAGGCCGCATCAAGAGTGAGTATGAACAGCTTCTTGCTCAGAATGCGTCTCTAAAGGTAACCGAGATATTTCGGATACAAACATCCTTTCAATCTGCTGCTATTTGCTGTGATGCAATTATCAATAACATATTTGGTTTTTTTTTTTTCTTAGTGTGGGCATTTCCTGTAAATTGTATTGTAGAAGATTTATTGCACCAAAATCAAGAGAAGATACAAATTGATGGATATTTTGAGTCACTGCCTGATAACTTCTTGATAACAACAGTATTGTGGAAGTGATACAAGTAGGATAAGCAATTTTTTTCTTCCAAAAGCTTTCGCTTTTTAAGCTAGAAGTTTTTTCACTTTTTACTTTTTATTTCTTGGCCTTTTGTTTTTGGTCGTGATAACTACTTAGAAAGTTCACTGCTGAAATAGTTTTTGCTTTGTACTTTGAAGAGAAAATTATAGAAATGATAATCATGCTAAACGGAAAACCTTTCTGGTGTGTGACATAGAATTTGATTTTTGCAGGAGAGACTCGGTGAAGTTCCAGGGCAAGATGATGCACTGTCTAGTAGGGATCACAAAAATATGAGCAAGGATACTCAATAGACTGCAAAAGCATAGCTCACGCAGAGTGGTGAATGAAGTTATAGCCTCCTTTGCTGCAGAATGATTTCTAGTTGGCTTAACCTAACCAATTCTTAACAAGAATGTTTAGTCGATTTAGATAGTACGTAGTTTAAAATTAATTAATTTTGACCCTCCTGGACTTGGGATCTGTGTGTAAAATATTATCCATCGTTCTCAGCTTGACCACTCTTTTAAGGTCGAAGAACCTGGATGGTAATGCAGAGTGGGCAATCCTATTGCACCCTTTTTGCCCTTTTACAAAAGGGTAGACTCTTCGTCATTGTTTGATGAACATGCTATTTTAGAAAGGTATTGATACATACATTGTGTACTTTATAAGACTTTACTTGTAACACAGGATGTTTATAAGTTTTGCCTTCTCTGTTTTGGTGAAATTAATGTGATGATAATTATTTGGATGGATTGTTGAAATTAATGTGATTGTAACCAGTGAACTGCCTGTTTGGAATGCACTCAAATCGACCACCATGATGCATTTTCTATGGTGAAAAATGTAGAACCTACACCTGCACTAATCGCGTAGTGAAAAACCAATGAACTAATGCAACAAAAGGGACGATAAACTAATGCAACTAAACAGCCAACAACCAAACACCCAATTAATTAATGCAGCCAGACATAACATCACACAACACTAAAGTAATAAAATAATAGAATAACCCTTTTTTAACATCTCATAACCAATAAATTAATGCAACGTGAACAATAAAACAAATCAACTCAAAATAGAATCCGACAGAACTAATCACAACATTACACCCAAGGGTTAAAAAAATATGCTTGATAATGGCAGCAAATACAACCCACAAACAAAAACACAAGAAATACAAAACCTAAAAAAGACAGAGCATTTACAGTACATCTGATTCGAAAAATAATACATCTTCTCCATCACATATTAACCACTCCATTGATGATTTGCTAGAGACTCATAGACATTTCATGTGATGGGTTTGGGTTTTGGTGTATTGTTCTTTAAGATTCACAGACGATGAAAGACCAACCATATGTAATATGGTTAATACAAATTGACTAAAATACCGTTGTAATATCACGTGAGTGACACATTCTATAAATTTTCATTAGAACGTAACGGAGGCAGATAAAAAAGTTTAATTGAAACAATCAAAAAGTTTAGGAGCTCAATTAACTAAAAAAAAGTTTAAAAACTTATTGCCGAAAGAATTATAGTCTTGTTTTGGTTTTTATATTTTCTCTTAAATTCGTACCCTCGGGTATGAGCCACGTCATCATTCCGGAAAAAGATCAACAATAGCGTGTTCCACAGTTAGCTAACCGTGGCAGAAAAATCTGCCTCAACCACCTCCTTGCGCCAAACTCGAACATTTTCTCTCTTCCTTCAAAATCGTATAATTTTCAAAACCCTAGAGTCGAGGGATTGCAACCACAATAGAGAGATGATGATGCAGCTTTCCGGTGTCTTCTCCGACGTATCGGTGATTCTTCCGTTCTCCTGCGGTTATAGGTCACCGGAAGTCAGGAATTTCCACACATTCTCCGATTCCAAGTCCCTCTTTCCTTCTGGATTCTTCAGAGTAGTAAGCTTCTAATTTCTTCATACTACTTGCTTCACTATATTCATGTGCGGCTCTGGATTTTGAGCGTCTGTTTTGTTGCTGCCTCGTTAGTAGAAGAATTTAAAATAACTCGATTTTGAATCTTTTTTTTGAGATTTCAACCTTTGTGTTGATTTATGTACAAACTAATTTTTTTTCCTCAAAGTAAACTTACTAACTTCCCATCCTGCCTGAGGAGGGTTCTTAGAGATGAGCTGATGAGGAAAGGGTTGGGATTGGTTAAACTCAGTTCATTGTATTGGAATCTGTTATTAGTAATGAAATATTTTATTTTCTGACAAAAAAAAATGTAAAATTTCAACTTTTTTTTTTCATTCATGTTGTATGTTGTGCATCTGTTTTGCAAGTAGATTATCCACACTCTACAACTAATATTTGGTACTGGTCTATAATTTGATGCTCAATGAATGATCATTTGAATTGAGCCATCTGATTTAGTTACCAATAGTTGTGTAATGACCCCAAAGGATAGATAATATGGTCAAGAGCTTGCTTCGGAAATATTGATAGTCTCCGGTTGTGTCTCCCGCTTGTCTGGCTGGGTCATGTACCCAGGGAACAAGTTGGATGTTCTAAGACGTCCCAACACACTTGGGCAAGAAAACCATGATTTTGTAATGCTGTGATTGCTTTCCATGAAAATGTAGCAGGGAGAAAAAATTAAAATTTTGAATTTTTGTTCGTTCCTAAGTTAAACCTTTTTCATAGGTAATACAACTAGAAACATTTGCAAAGTTAAAATGAGTGTTTTATTTAAAACAAAAGAGCAGGAAAAATATATATCTACCATATCAATGAAAAGGTTTATTTCTTCAGAGTGTTGGAGTAAACCTCACAACATATTGTGTTGAATTTATATCCATACTACACCAATTTTGATGTAGAAAATCACTAATATTGAATTCTTTTTGGATATTGCTGTATTGCTTTTCTACAAGTTTAGTCATACACTTTTATGAATCCTAGATTCTAAAGGTTGTTATTTGATTATTTTCAGTGTATAGTTTTTCTATGTACTTGTTTATATTTTTCTCACAATCTCCTTGCTGTTATAGAGCTGTCCTTCATTTTCTGTTCGGAATCTAGGAATCGGATCAGATAAGTATCGAGCAAGAAGCTTAATGGTGAGAGCAGCAGGAACTTCAGATGGTGACTTAGTTCCAGTTGCTCCTCTTGAGTTTGAGTCCCCAGTTGGGCAGCTGTTAGTGCAGATACTGCAAAACCATCCACACCTGCTCCCTGCAGCCATTGATCAGCAACTTGAGAACCTGCAGAATGATAGAGATGCCCAAGGAGAAGAAACTCCATCTTCATCCCAAGATTTCCTGTATAAGTAAGTAATTGTTTATCTGATTCGCCACCCAGTTCAATAGTTTTTTTTTTTTGATAAACAGTTCAGTAGTTCAACAGGCATACTGTATTTTATAATCCGACGGAGTGATGTCAATTGTGGACCACATTCCTTACTGTTGCATAAGGGCTTCGATCCCAAAAATAAGTGCAATACTGGTTCAGGTGTTTAATGATAGTTTGAAATGAAACAGTAACTCTTTGGCTGCTTAGATGAATACGATAAGGTTTGGTATAACAGAATTGGAACCAGTAGACTGCTGGCTAATGATTCCCTATGTAGGTTTGTGGTAACTACGTAAGTTAAAGTATTACGTGCAATGATCAATATTTTTTTCCCCCCAAAGCTATTGATTGTTGGAAAGGTCCATAATTTTGTCAAATAAATAGCTTTTTATCTATGGCTTGATGGAATCATGACATACTACATATCCTTGGTATTTTCCTTTTTTCAAGTTAAAAATTTGATCATAGATAAACCTTTCATAAGATGGAGCAGCCCATCTCTTATCATACTCAGTCTTGTCTTTGCTTCATATGTTTTTAGGAAGTTAGATCTTTGAAAGGCTGTTAACCAACCATTTCCTGTAAAAGTTTGAGTTGTTACGAAGGGTATGACTTAAGTATTTATACTTAAACACGTCCTTATTTACATGTTAGATTTTGGGCCTAGCAAGTGAATATCCCTTAATAATTAGGGTGGTAGCGAGATTCAAACACAGGACTCTCTGCACTGGTACTATTTCAACCAATCATATACTCTAAAAGAGTTTAAGCAATTAGAATACTTAACAAAAACAAAGGTTGGTGGTAAGCAATAGACTTATGACATAAAATTTTGGATTTTGATGAGCTGATTTGTCCCAAATTTAACGTGGCATAAAAAGTTCACTAAAAATAATGTCAAAGCTAAAGTTCACACCCAATCCACCTTTCCCAACACCCCCTTGGTTTTTAATAGGGACTTAACTGGTTAAATGTTAGTCGGCTTTTTCATACAAAGGTTAGTGAAATACTTAAACCCCTCCCCCCCAAAAAAAAAAAAAAAAAACTGGAGCAGCATTGACCACCTATTCATCTAGGAGAATGAGTCAGTTGATTCTTGAGTGGATTTTTCCAGTTTATAATTGGAAAGAGCACTAACCTATACAAAAAAAAAATGATGCCGTAATGACACACATTCCAATTTTCAGTCCATCCACCCACACCTTTTTAATTGACAAGTGAAAGCCAGCAAGCTACAAGGAGGGCCTCTGATCTGTTTCATTATAACTGTCTGTGGAGTTGTTAGTGCTGAACAAAGGGAGTTAATTGGGCTTACTTCACCGACTTCCAGAGGGATGGATGTACATAGGATGCATTCCTCATAGTTACCTACCGTTTGTAAGGCTTCTCTTCTTTCTCGGACAGTTTCATGCCATTTTTATGGTCTTACATATTTGTCCATCTCATCAATTTATGAATGATGATTTTTAAGTTCAACGCTGGAAGCTTATTTATGCCTTGGTTCTTTACATGTAGGATTCCTTAAATGTAGGCTGTATTTTATAACCTCACTTGTTTCCAACATTTTCTAAAAAAGATCAAATGCTTTTGACATGACCTATATAACAGAGGCAGTTTTTCAGGAGAATTGCTGAAGTGAAACAGAAGGAAAGGCGAAAGGCGTTAGAAGAGATAATATACTGCTTGATTGTACAGAAATTTGTAGATAACGACATTTCATTGATCCCAAAGATATCACCAAGCTCAGATCCTACTGGAAGGGTTGACATTTGGCCAAATCAGGAACAGAAACTAGTATCTGTTCATTCTACTGAAGCATTGGAAATGATACAGAGCCACTTAACCCTTGTTCTTGGGGAGCGGGTAGTCGGACCCCTGGACACCATTGTTCAAATTAGCAAAATAAAACTTGGAAAGCTGTACGCTGCTTCAATTATGTATGGATATTTCCTTAAAAGAGTTGATGAGAGATATCAACTTGAGAGATCCATGAACATCCTTCCTGAGGGATTCAAAGAAGATCGGGTAAGTTTTAAAGAGCCAGCACCAGAAAAGCAGCTTTGGGACCCAGATTCATTAATACGGATCCTGCCTGATGATGTTGATGGGGGAGGCTTAATGGATTCTGGAGAGGAAAAATCATATAGGCTGAGATCATATGTTATGTACTTGGATGCTGAGACACTTCAAAGATATGCGACCATAAGATCTAAAGAAGCAATTTCTTTGATTGAGAAGCAGACACAAGCATTGTTTGGAAGGCCTGATATCAGGATTGCAGGAAGTGGTTCCCTTGAGGCATCTTATGATGAAGTGGTTGCTGTTACATTCTCCGGATTGACAATGCTGGTATTGGAGGCAGTTGCCTTTGGATCATTTTTATGGGATGCAGAAGGCTATGTTGAATCCAAGTATCACTTCTTCAAAAGCTAGAGGTAGTGATTCTTTTTATTCTGCTTTCTTTTGTTTTATCTTCCTATTCATATAAATGAATAATGCCCTTTTGTAGCTTTGTAACTTGTACTGATAAGGAAACCCGCTAGTCGGCATCTTGTTATGTAAAGCAGTAACACGTTTATCCAACTCTTTTTACATGTATAGAGTACATTCAAACTGGAAATCAAACTTTGTCGACATTTCATGCCTCCCCCATTAGAAGGCCTTATATTTGCTAAAATCCAAAATTAGTTGCTCTCCACATGCATGCATGCATTCTCACAGGCTAGCAATTGGAGTTATAGTCTGACGTTGGAGTTTCTGAAGATATTTTATGAGGCATTTATGATTTGGTTGAGAATTTTGCATGAAACTTATGTCATTTCTGAAGACATTTTAGAGACCCAGGGAGCTGTGAGTCATAATCACCAACAAACGAGAATCTTCCAAAATTTAATCCTTCTTGAATTGTTGTCGTAAATAAGCCAATTATTCTCATTTGATTTCCAAAATTTAATGGATTCTTGACTTGTCACTTATTTTATTTTTCTTCGCATACTTGGAGCTAAACGTTTCTACAGTTATTCCTGTTAAAAGAGAGCAGGCGAGTGGTCCCACAGAACCTCTTATTAGGTGCAGCACCTTGGAGCATCATAGGCCCTTTTGAATTAATGTTTGGGTTTTTTGCCTTTTGGCCTTGGGTTGTCCGATATTCGTGTTTTTCTCCTTCCCCCACTTTGTCATTAGTAACAGAGGAGCTAGAAAGAACCTAGGCACACGGGATGACCAGTATTGTGCCATGGAGAGAGCAATGAGTGAGTTACAAAACGCAAACCTAGCAAGTAGTTCGGCCAGCCCTATATTGAATAGATCACTCATTAGATTGAATGAAGAGAAGCAGCTTGGAGGAACACTAGTCACTGACGGTGGCTGGCATTATGCAATGAAGATACAAATTGGTTACTAAGAATCTGCGAACCTAGAAACCAGTGTAGCCACTGTGTGCACAGAAGATTCGAAAACTTCCCTTAGCTCTTCAAAATGCTTTCATAAAGCCATCATTGGGTAGATAGCTCCTACAAACATTTCATCTCACACTAGTTGAAAATTATTTCTAAGCCATTTTGGTATTAGCTATAAAACTGCAGTAATGTTGCCTGCCTCTTTAACTCTGTCAGACTGCGTTACAGATGGGAGTCTTGTGTACCGTGTACGTCGACCTTGTCTAAGTCATATGCTCAATCTTTCTCTTTGCAAATGCATGATGTCTAATGTATTGCTATGTTTAGTTTAGTGATGTAGGCACTGAATTGGTTTTTGTGGTCATTTGATGAGTCATTGGCCTTTGGATTTTATGGTGTCATGCCAATGTGTCTTTGAATCACATCATAGGATCCAAGAGACCTTTATGACAAAGTGAGTTGAAGAGGAAACTCTCTTCTTTTGCTGGGCAATTGTAGACAAATATCAGGTGATATCTGACCTCAAGGTTAAACTTTTTTGTTTATTTCTTTCGGTTCTGCGCACTAGGATGAAATGGCATGATGAAGTGACCTGGATAGAGTTGTTAATGGATCGTGTCGTCTCAAAATTCACTATGAATTTTACTTATCTTTCAAAACGGATTGTGTGCTCCCCGAACCACGGGAAATGGTCATCTATTACACAGGTCACTAATTCTGTCTGAGGTGTGGGTACCGATTGTTCTAATTCGTCGGTGGCCGGCACACCCCTATTATACAAAGTCACTCCAACTTACTCAAAGGACGTAACTTAATTATGAAAGTAATTATTTTTTAATCTAGAGAGTTTCTTTTCGTTAAGTGCATTGAACTAAAAGTAAACAATATCATCATCATGTGCAGACAATACAAAATTTCGTCTTTGAATAATCTCATGCTATTGACATATTCCACATTCTTGACCTTCTTGACCACCCGAACTAACTCATGATAGATGTCAATAGCCATGATGAGGGCTTAAGGTTTGTCTAATTCATACATCACATGAACACATGACATCTATGTACATTCACATATGTACATGCCATGCATGGTATTTAATTTATGACATGTAATGCACAAAAACAAGAGGTAAAGGAGGTTAGTACCAGTGCCGCTTTAAACACGCCGCCGTTAGTCTCGGACGCGGCTTTTCCACTTCCTCTACACAATTAAGAACCGTATCTCTCAATCAACGCCTCTTCTTTTGCTTCTTTTTTCCTGGACCAGAATACCCTCCCACAATTATGAACCGTGTCTCAATGTGCGTGGTTTTATGGATGATTTTGACTGTTGGAAGTTGGTATTTAGTTATCAGCAAAAAAAAAAAGTTCATAGCACTTTTTCTGTTGATTCAACAGTTAGGGTGTTGTTCGGACTAATTTGTATGCATTTTGATTAATTTTCTTTCCAATTCGATTAAATACATGTTATTCATGTCGGGACTAAAATATTCATAAGGGATAAATTTCTCATGGCCTAGTGCCAAGGAATTACCAAGATTCGAACTCAGGACGTCTGAATTTACAACTCATCCATATTACCATTATGAGTTACCCCTTGGGATTGGTTAATAGCATTTTTAGTTTTTAAAGTATGCTCGTTTTGTCAATTTGGTTGTAAATGTATCAATTTGCTCCTTAAAGTTTTTAATTCGTATTTAAATAGTCTCTACACATACAGGTTGTTAGTTTTTAACGGAAATTATCACGTGTTATTCTTTCAGACGGTATTACGAGATTAACACGTAATCCTTTTTCGTCAAAAAATTAACGGTTCATATGTATATAGATCATTTAAACACGAATTATATATTTTAAGGATTAAATTGATAAAAAAAAATATATTTTAGAGACCAAAATTTTTATTAACCCAAAAATACATGATTGAAACGATTACTATCAGAGCTTTTTGATTACTCCTAAAAAAATTGAGATGATTGGTTAAAACAATTTGTAGTCCTTGGGACAACATTCCCCCCCCCAAAAAAAAGGAAGAAAAAACGAAAAAAAAAAACCAATCATTGGTTGGGAAGTAACTAATTGACAATGTACACTATGCCTTACTTTTTTGTACATGATTGATGAATGCACCCGACTCATTAGATTATCGAGTGAATCTATTTTGGCCATGATAATTGTATGTTAAGAGTACCCTTGTCCTAATATAACAAAGGACCAAGGGTATTGCGGTACATTTATAGTATTGAAAACCAAATCAGAATAAGACTCTCTCTCTCTCTCTCTCTCTCTCTACATTTTATTTCATATGGTTTAATTTATTTTATGTTGTATATATGAATATGAGTCAAGTAAATTAGAAAGAAAGAGATTGTGGAGGAGAGAGAGAAGCATAATGAAAAGGAGAACAAAATATGGATCGCTTAGGTTCCTCTCTCCCACAAACCTTATCACCCATCTCTCTCCTCTTCCTGCCTCTTCTCCTATTCATCATCACCACCACCAAGATCACAACAGCCTTTAACCTCTCAACCATCACCTTCGAACAAGGCTATTCCCCTCTCTTTAGCGATTTCAATATCAAGCGATCTCCTGATGACAAGAACGTCCGTCTCCTCCTCAACCGCTTCTCCGGTAACCCATCTCTCTCTCTCTCTCTCTCCATATATATATATGTATATATTGGCCATATTCTATTCAATTCTGGGTTTTCATTGTTACATTGTTTCTCAGGCTCTGGTTTTATTTCTTCTAGTTATTACCACTATGGCTTCTTCAGCGCAAAAATAAAGTTGCCATCGAATAACACAGCTGGTATCGTTGTTGCATTTTATGTGAGTAATGGCTGCTTTATCCATTCTGATGCATATACATTTATGCAATATGCATATATATATATATCTGGGGGTGTGTGTGTGTGTGTTTAAAGACAACCTACAGGAACCCTGTATTTGTAGTTCATGCTGAATTTATATATATCCTTTTTATGATGAAACGTTAATGTCAAGGTTGTTCAACATCATTTTTTTAATTAGCTGAAATAAGGTTAACCAAAGTACCCTTTTTCTTACATTTCGAATCCTCCAATGCAATAATCATATTATTTATAATTTATGAAAAATATTACCTCATCAACATTTCATGTACAGTCGTTAAAAACTAGGAAAAAATAAATTCTTTTCATTATTTATAGTTTATGTTTGCTTGTCAATTGTTTTTAATTAGATAAATGTTGAATTTTTTTTCTATATATACAATGTGTTTGTAGACATCGAATGTTGATATATTTGAGAAGAACCACGATGAACTCGATATCGAGTTCTTAGGTAACATTAAAGGGAAGCCATGGAGGTTCCAGACCAACATGTATGGCAATGGAAGCTTATCCCATGGGAGGGAAGAGAGATATCGACTGTGGTTTGACCCGAGCAAGGAGTTTCATCGGTACAGCATTCTTTGGACACCCAACAACATCATGTAAGCATATCATATCATATATATGACCCTTTTAACTTTGATTGCATTTTCATTTTTTCTTTTTCTGGGAAAATTTAGTACCTGTAAATGTTTGAGCCTAAACGTGGTGTGCTTAGCCACTTTTTTTGTGAATCCACTTTTTGACCTAACAAGTAAAGAACAAGAGAGACAGAGAGAGAGACAGAAGCATCGCTATGTTTATCAGTGTGGTGGAAGTGTTCCCATGGAAAGTAGGGGATAGTAATAAAATATTCAGACATTCAAATTTCAAAGTAAAAGATAAAAATTTAGTTTTTATGCATTCTTTTGATCACCTAGAAAATAGAAATGTTTCAATATACTTTGACCCGTTTTGGGAGCAGAACAAAAAAATAAAAAATATTTTTTAAAAACATTAGTCAAAATATAACAAAATATTTTAAAACATTCCAAAACAATTGTGTAAATATATTGAAACATTAGCAAACACCTCAAAACATTATAATATATTTTAAAGTATTAGAATTTCGATTTCATTACTGATTCGTTTCAGTCTCCTTAGAAACAAAAATGTTTCAGATGTTTCGAAATGAAATTTTGATCTTTGATTTTAGCTTCATTAATTTATGTTTTTAGAAGTTTTCTTGACAACCAAACAAGAGAGAGAGAGAGAGAGAGAGTTAAGTGAATTTTAACATTGAGAAATGACATGTAGACAAAAAATATTGACACAATTTGTTGATTCCCTCCATCACAACTATTTAATAAGTTTAGGACCCACAATTAAATCAATAACAGTAATGTTGAGAGCTTGTAAATGTTGTCAATATTTTTTTGTCCAAATGAAATTGTTGATGAAGGTGAAAATGAAATGAACATAGCTAAGAATGAAATTGAATGTATATTATTATTCTAATGTTTAATAACAACTAGGATTAAATATTGAAATAGAATTAAAAATTAACTCAAATATTTGGATAATTCCTAGAATCGACTGCGACCCCAAACTCAGACCCGACCCTAGATGGAGTTAATGTGGTGTGGTGTGGTGTGATGATGGTAACTAGTGATAGCGATAATAGTTAGGAATGAAAAATATCACCAAATATTAAGGAACGTTAGCTCCGGGTGCACTAACACTCTTATATTCCTTATGAATATTATCAGATTTTATGTTGATGATGTTCCTATAAGGGAGGTGGCGCGTAACCAAGCAATGGGCGGCGGTTACCCCTCAAAGCCAATGTCCCTCTACGCCACCATATGGGACGCTTCCACCTGGGCCACCAACGGCGGCAAAGACAAAGTAGACTACAAGTTCGAACCATTCGCATCGGAGTTCGGGGACCTCGTCCTCGAAGGTTGTGCGGTTGATCCTATTGAGCAAGTCCCCTCCACCAACTGCACCGGTAGGACGGCCAAACTGATGGCAGCAGAGTACGCCGCCATCAAACCTGAGCAACGCAAGGCCATGCGGTGGTTCCGGGAAAAGTACATGTACTATTCTCACTGCTACGATAGCCTAAGGTATCCGGTGCCACTGCCGGAGTGTGTAGTAATCCCATCGGAGCAAGAGCTGTTCAAGGACTCCGGGAGACTCAAAGCAGCTCAGAAAATCAAATTTGGTGGCAGCCACCACAAGCATCGCCGCAGTGGAAGCTCAAGGCGGAAGAGCCGCGCCAAAGTTGCTTCCGGTTCTAACCAGCAGGCTGCTATGTGATGTACTAAATGATATGTAATCTGAGATGTTAGTACTTTCCAATGGACACGAGGGATGGATACGACACAATATGAACAAAAATACCAAAAAAACCTAAAACAAAAAAGTACTGATAAAGGGATGATACGATATTAAACGTGTTTGCGCCATAATTATTATTATTTAGGTAGACAATGTGTGAAAGAATCTGCACAAACCCGACATGATAATCCTTTATTATTTGCCACCCATTTTATGTTTCGACCACTTGTTTAACCAACAAGCTGACATACAACATTAACATACAACATCAACATAACTTGATAGGACTCACCATTATGCCAATATTTCAAAGAGATTGAGCAAAAAATTGAAAACTTCAAAAACTAAGACCAGCACAAAATTAACAAAAGAATCAGCTTTAATTTATACTTCCCCAAAGTATCTGAATTACAAAGAATGTAACACATTCTGCTATAGGCAATATAAGAGAATGATAGTGAAGCCCTATCCGATTCGATCCCTTCTTCATTTTTCTAGCAAGTTGCAGGTGAAAAACTAGTTGTGCAAAGTATATGATTGATCAAGAATGAAATTACCAGTGACTAGAGCTTGAGAAATCAAGGGAACTGGAAAGACCCTCCAATTCCACTACTACCAGCTGGTGGGTTGATCGCGACCCAAAGGAGGGAAATAGTAATAGCAATAAGTCCTGACCAAACGAATACAATTGTTGGTGTCCTTCCTCGCCTCCCCATAAGCCCTTTTGCGAAGGGGTAGAGATGAGCAAGGACCCAGAAGCTGAAGAACACCCCTCCTAACAAGCGGCTCCACTGTGGGATTGTGCTATATATTGTTCGGCTAACACCAACAGCTATCGCAATCAAGTTGGTTAAGATGATTGTAATTGGTGGTATCATCAGGGATGTCCATTTGATAAGATAAAGATCAGCAAATTCATCATCAACATCATCACCAGCAGATTTGGATGTCAAAGTAAATGAGATCTCAACCCCAGCGATCACCTTTAGTAGCCCCTGGAGCACAGCAGCAAGATGGGCGCTTGTGCCTCCAATCAACCAAAATTGTTCATTCCGCCACCACTCTTCCAAGGCGATACCAGACCACTTGATCTCAAGGACAGCAAGCGCGCAAAGAGTCAAGGTGATGCCCAGAAGGTAAGAGAGGAAGGTGACATTGAGATTCTGGACAATGAACTGGCCAGAGAAGAGAGAAAGTGCTGGAAGGAAGCAGTAGACAATGAGGAAAACTGAAGTGAAGGGGTAGATACCAACATTGAGGTAGGCAATTCTCTGCAAAATTTTCATCTTAGGACCAGCCAGAAGAGCATTATTGCGAGAAAAGAATATCTCAACAGAACCTGTAGCCCAACGAAGGACCTGGTGGAGCCGATCAGTCAGATTGATTGGCGCAGTCCCACGAAAAGCATCCCTCTTGGTCACACAATAAATTGATCTCCATCCCCGATTGTGCATCCTGTACCCTGTCACCACATCTTCGGTTACTGAACCATAAATCCATCCAACTCGACCGCCCCATTCAGTTTTATCTTCATACCAACACGAGATGACACTGATTGCTTCAGCAACAGTAGATGCATCAAGAAGCTCCCTAGGAATAGTAAGAGCACCAGGAGGTCTTCCACGCCTCACAGAGGGGTGATCAGCAAGTGGTCGACCTTGAAATTCGGCCACTGGGATGGAATCAACTAGGAGACTTGAATTTCCAAACTTCTTAGGAAACAGAGAAAGGTTCATTTCCTCGTCATCAGAATCTCCCATTCTAAGCGATCTGTTCTCTGCAGGGGCAGAAGCAACAGTTCTGCGACGAGGAAAACAACAGCTGCAGCAACCAGGATGGTATTCTTTTAATTGAGGTGGGTCAAAACCATAAAGGGCCATCCTACGAAATAGGCATCCAGTACCAACATAGACTGGACCTTGAAGCCCATCAAGGGCACGCATGTTGACATCAAAGAAAACTGTGTTGTTATTTGCATAGCGATCAGATGGATCAATTCCCTCAAACCTCTGAGGAAACTGGACATAACAAATGCGATCCCCACCACGATCCAACATAAAACACATGCCTTCCCTTATTGCCTCAGAGTTGTAAATGTAGTGGTCACAGTCAAGGTTAAGAATGAAGGGGCCATTGGACATGATGGCTGAGGCTCGAACCAAGGCATTCATGGCCCCAGCCTTCTTGTTGTGATCATAGCCAGGGCGCTTTTCGCGAGATACATAGACCAACATTGGAAGCCTTGTGTCTACTTCTGTTAGATCAACAGTATTTGTGTCAGCAACTGTGCCATGCAGTGGTTCATCACTAGGAGGTTTCAACATCACCTGCAGTTTACGAAGCCATCTCATCAGTCAAATATCTCAACAACTGAAAAAAAAAAAAGATAGTAACCTAGATTAGCGTTTGCATCCACAAGCAGCATTGTGTGAGGAGCTAAATCAAAATGTACTTCAAAGGATGAGAAAATCAACACAAGGGGATTTGACAGTTGCACCAGTACAGTACAACTGTAAATCCACATGCGTGTAGAACAGAACAGTACAACAAATTTGTTTTGTTAGGCGAGCACAACAGGTTAATGTGATCTTTTAGCTAGACTAACACAACCTCAACTAGGTGAGGTTTGACAATGCGAAGGATAGTAGGCCAACTACCAGGTCAGGTCACGATACTGAAGTGTATTCTGAAACAATAAATATATCACGGAAGACGACAAATCTCGCGTACTCTTGGTTTAGGAAAAAAAAACAAGACATTTACTCTGATACATACACTAATAGTTCAAGAAGTTTTAAGTGCACAACTGGGATCAAATATTATTTGTGATACATTTATCAAGAAAAAGGGTCTCAATTCTCACACATTACCATGTAATAGAAATGGCAAGACACAATGAGGAATTATATCTCATACCATTTGGGCAGGATACGGTTTCACATCTAGTGCAATACCTATAAGAGATTAGTATAATATAATTCAAAGTTCAATTAGGTCCTTGATAGAGAAAACGTAATCAAAATTCAACCCTGCTATCTGGTAAAAATGTCTTGCAACGTGAATCTCACACAACAGTTCGATTGCATAAATGGTGAATGAAACAAGCCTATGAAAGCGGAAAATAGTGACAATAATCTAATGAAAGGATTGAAAATCATTGCGAAACAAGCTAAAAGTATTTGATTTCAGATCACAATTGATACATCTCTAATGCCGCGATCAATGGTAGTGTAATCAAAATGATTACCTGTATGATTCCTGCATGATCACCCCTAGAGTGCTCGGGAGCTGGAACCATCCAAGTTCCAGGCCAATGTGTTCCATCAGCCATCCAGGTGACTTTAGAAATCTTCACAGGTTCCAATAATTCCTCCCCGGCATTCTCCCTTTGAAGCTTCATGGCTTTGATTTCCTCTCGAGCATTGTAGGCATCAGAACGACGCCGAATTGAATCAGGAAGGCCATTGATACGAACCTTAAATTCATCATACTCACGCTTGACCCGTCTACGGTCCCTCACAAAATCTGGACGGACCTTATTCTTATAAGGATCTCTCTTCAAACTGAAGTAAGATTCTGGGTTCCTTGGCTCAATATCATGTTTTCGGCAAAATGGGACCCACAAGTTGGCATAACTTGCAGCTTCTGCCATGGCCTCAAAGGTTAGAAGGGCACCTCCATCGTCTGAAACATAGCAAGAAAGTTTTTCCACAGGGTAATCAGCTGCCAGAATAGACAGAATGGTGTTTGCCGTAACAAGAGGTGGCTCTTTCTCTGGATCAGCAGTAGAAACAAAGATGTCTATGCCAGGAAGATCAGATTTTCCAGAGGGGTTGTGGGGACCAGGTGTCTCAAATTTTTCTTTCAAGACATCAAGGTCAGTTGCACGATTAACAGGGCAGAACTTGGGAAGCTGGTCAAGTAACCATGAGAAGGCAAACCAAATCTCACAGACGATTGACATTAACCAGAGCCATCTTGCATCATTATTCGGGTGACTGATCCTCCAGGCAAGAAATAACCCAAGAACAACCATACGAACGAAAATTAGAAGCCTGCATACATGGTGCAGCACATCAATGAATCAAGTTTCCGATCGGATAAATAATACATGTCAAATCACAGGGTTTAAAAAATGTAGAAGAATATAACTTCCAATCTACAATTTTATACACCAACTATACACAAGATCACGACAGCGAAGGTGAAAATATAAGTACAATGGGAAAAGAAGAATGAAAAACAATGCATGGCAGACACATACTTCAGAATGCAGTAAGAATTCTGGAACTTGTCAAACATGGCTAGTCAAGTGCGTTACCAGCACAGAAAGAAACCACATGTGTAGTAATAATTAAAGCAAAACTCTCAGATTTGAAACTTGGGCGAGATTAATTTTAGAGTCATAGCTAGCAAGCATCATGGGAACTGGTAGAAATAGAATATCAACTATGAAAAAGAACATAAAATATTATGGATTACATTACTAATTCCAAACTGCAAGTTAGTCCAATAAACTAAATGACGCACCATTATAGTGGAAGTAACAACCCTTTCATCTCCAAATACATTACCCACAATAGAATAACAGCCCCATTCCTTTCCCTGACTATCACACTGTTTGAAGGTTGAATAGGCACAGCAAGATCATATTGGTACATACAAAAGTTGGTTAATCATTAACACCAACAGTTAGAAAATAAATAATCACACAAAGAACTGATATTCTCTTGGTAAGGTCACATAAAAGAATGTTGAAAGAAGAGGTATAAGAGTTTTGAGGAAAAAAGTGTGTTTTCCTTTATTTTCAAGAACCATTTTAACCTACATGGTTTCATCTACAACAACAATCACAAGCAACAAATAAGAGCCAATGGGGTGATGAAACATTGTTACATGACAGATGAATATGAGCATCACTAGACACTGTTGCCATAACAGACAGATTATATGAAGGATAAGTGAGAGTGGGACTGCAATGCTTATGGAAGTTTTCATACCTTAAATTCAAAAGTTGTGTACATAAAGCAATAACAAAAAAAAAATGATTGTGAAAATGAGATTTTACCGATATGGACTGATAATAGCAGCGGGAATCTTCAATTTTCGAGTGAGTGGCCTCCATGGTTTATTAAGAAGTTCGCTAGGCCCGCCATCAACAATACTCTCATCACTAAGTCCTTCATCCTTCGGCCATATAGCATTCCCATACCCATAAGTCCCCTTCGTCTCAAACAACCATCGGTTGTGATCAAAATCCCCAGTCTGGCTCCTCATCAATTGTGACTGGTTTTTGATCAATGCTGACTTATTAGTGGACTTCATCAAAGACAACCTCCTCTCCATCTTTGACATCCCAAAGTTGGGTGGCAAAGGCAAAGGCAAAGGCCCTCCACTGTCCACCGCCTTCTCATCCAAATTTGTATTCTTATAAGGCTCTTTACAACCAGGGCAAATTCCATCACCGCTTTTCACAGCATCAACATAACAGTCCCTACAAATCTTGAAATCACATTCACAAGGGAGAATATCCTCACCCCTTTCATCACTCATGACTTTCCCATCACAACCCGGTATTAAACAAGAAGACCCCTTCACACCAGCCATCTGGGGATGGCTAGTTTCTGAGTCAATGACCTTATCCATCAAATGAGCACGAGTTACACTGCTAAACCCACCAGTAAACAAAGAATTCGACACATATTGCTCTTCAACCCTCTGGTAAATGGAAGGATCCATTGGCTGGTTATCGGGTGTTGGCGGTATTTGCACCGTGTAGTTTGCCAATTCATCACCGTAGTTTTCATTGTCAAGATCCCCACTCGAATAGTTCACATATCGGCCCGAGGAGGACCTCCGAGCAAAAGCCACTGTGGAAGGACCTGAAGCTTTGCCCATATGCGGGTCTGGGGCTCTATATGATCTTGAAGCCATATCAGTAAAGCTTCACCAGAAAATTATAAATGTGTCACAAGAACCTGGAATTTCATAGAGAAAACAGAAACAGAGAAACACATCAGCGGAGATTCAGATATTATTCAAAATCTAATAGTCAAAATCTCCCTCTCTCTCCCTCCTCTCTATCTCTCTCTGTTGATTTTGAACTTACAAAGCATAATTCCAGCATAAACCTATACAGAATAAAGCAAGTGCAGAAAAAAGTACCTAGAATATCGAGACACAGAACTGATACGAATGGAGATCAGTGGAATTTAGAACAACATTACCAGACCCCCAAACAGAGCCAAAACCCGAGAAAGGTTGCAGATTAATCAAACATCCAGAGCCATCTTCACATAAACATCTAGTTACACAGATGTAGAACATGTATATATACCCTCTAGTCCTCGCCCAAAAGATGTGATAATAATAAAATAAGAGACGAAACGGCTTCGAAGGACTGTAAGAAACTTTCAAAAGCAGACTTTGAGTGTTCGTTATGCAGTACAAACTACAACGGTAACAAAGCTTTCCCATTCAGAAAAAGTTGAAAATGATCCAGTCCCACAAATTCAAAAATGTTATCATTTTAATAATAATACTATGCTCTCTCTCTCTCTCTCTCTCTCTCTCTCTCAAATTTCAAACAAGCAGAGACTGAGACTGAGTCTAACGTTACAAACCTCAAACAACACCCAAAACTCTCTGAGACTTTTCAATGCCGCCGGTTCTCTCTATCACACTCTAACAAAGCACCGACTCCTACCAACACAAACGCACATACAAACACATATACATTTGAGTACAGAGAGAGAGACTGAACCAATCTGATTGTCATTGTATGGACCGGAAGCTAATATAGACAGAGTCAGAGATTTGTTCACTACAAAAATGAAGGAAGGAATGTTTGCTTTGCGAGCATTTGGAACGTTTTGTCGATCATTAGCGGAGTTGCTGAGATTTTTCGGATAACACTGTGAAAACGAACGTTGTACGGCACTCCTAGAAGAGGGTTGTGAGAGACTAGACAAAGACTAGGTTTTTGTTCCATGTGCTGTCGCTGATTTCTTTCACTTTGTGCGGAAGAATCTTCCTGTCAGAGACAGATAGGAGATGGGGCTACGAAAGGGCATTTCGGGAATTTACTAGTGCCCTATCAATTTCTTCAATTAATATATCTCCCACTTTTGAAGGAGATTTTTATATTTTTGGGATATTTTCTAACAAATTCTTTTTTTTTTCTTGGGCTAATCTCACCATGCACCTAAAAAAGATCACTCAAATTTTAATTTATGCATTTAAAGTTTAAAATTATAAATTTACACCCTGAAAGACACAAATTCGTACCAATGTACATCTGAAGTTAAATCCATCTATTTTTCCTTTAAAAAAATTTATATTAATTATAAATTATACTCTTTAAAATTTAAATATTTCATATTTATTATCCAAATTCATTCATTAATGCTCGTTAAATATTTTTTTGTCTACAGTTAGCACTAATATTTTGTTTGTCTGATCAAATTAAAGTTAAATATAAACAACATAACTGTAGATAGAAAATAGTTATTTAACTAATATTATATACCAAAAATAAGTATTTTTAATTTTAAAATAATATTATATAAATTATCGTAAATGTGAAATATATGGTGACACAACGCAATTGACTCGGCACAAAAAAAAAATTTTATGTTAAAAATATTTTATTATCAATTTGAACATGATACAAAAATATTATTACACAATATAATTGAGAGTTATTTAACGAATATTAATAAATGAAATTCTTTTGAAATCATAAATGTGAAATATTTAAACTTTGAAGGATACAATTTATAATTAATCTAAACTTTTTTAACTACAAAATAGACGTCAGTTAGTCTCAGGTGTACATTGATACGTATTTATATCTTTTAGAGAATAAATTAATATTTTTAAATTTTGAGAGTAAAAATTGAGATTCAAGTGATCTTTTGTGGCTCAAGTTGAGATTAACTCTGTTTTTTCTAACAAAAAAAGTATTCAAATTATAATTACTCTTTTCTTTTTTCTACTAAAAAATGGATTGTTTTGCCAATCTCAAGTTGTAACAAAATCTAAATTATAATATTATTTTGGGTATTTAGAGTTCTTTTTAGTTCTTTAAATTAGTTATTTAAAATAATCAGATGAATTTTCAGGTTATATTTAGCTTCAACATAATGATTCTGGTTAAAAAAAAATTAATTAAAAATTCTTATAGAACTTAATTATAAAATAGTAATAAATGGATTTTTGGTCCAATGGTACTTTTTAACAAGTTATATCTTGAGGTTAAGGGTTCAAGTCCCTTTCCCTTTCAAACAAAAAAAAAATTAAAAATAGTAAAACTTTTAAAAAAATTACTAGACCTAATAAAAAAATTGAGATTTAAAATAGAACCTAATAATGTGTTTCTATTTATTATTAAAATTTTAAAATTTTAACACCATGTCGGCATAATAACATCATGTGATTCGTGATGATACACAAAAGATCAACAGTCGAGTGTGTAATAAAGTATAATTAATAGAGCAATCAATGTCAATAATGTAAATAGCAGGCTAACACGCAGATATATAGTAGTTTAGTATGAATAACCTACTCCATTCCGAAAAACGACAATGGTGGCAGGGGAATCTTTTATTGATTAAGTAAGGTGAACGAGAGAGAGAGAGAATAATAGTTAGCCCCGGGAGGGATACAATAACTAGGAGAGAGAAAAGTTATGTGTTGGGGTATGTAGAGAAGTCTAGAGATAAATCAAGAGATGCCCTCTCATGTGAAGAGAACTTACAATTTATAGGTACAAAGTCTTGGTTAAGACAGTGATGTAAGGGCAAATGTACTAATTTTTTGGGTAGCTATAATTAAATGTTATTTTAATCTTCGTGAGTGAGTATTCCAATAATTGCTCTCTACATGCTCTAATCTTTTTGTACTCCTTGAACTCTGAACAGAGCCGAATTCATGAACTAGACTTGACTTGCCTTGTAACTGATTTGGGCCTAGCTCATCAATTGAGATTGACCCAGTTAAATTTAACCTTGTCAATTCGAGTTTTTGGTCTTATTTTTGCATAACATAGATTTTTTCTTGATTAAATATGATATAAAATAAATTAATTATACAACATGAGCAAAAATAATTAATATTCACAAAAATGACAACCTTGGTATAAAAATTACTGTTTTTCACTGTAAAAATATTAAATAACAATAAAATAAGAGAATGATTCATTTTTTTTATGAAAAATAAAAATATTATATCAAAAAATTATATTTTAGTACTATAGTTGGACCCTCAAATACGTAGCATTTATATGAAATGCTATTATAATTTAGTCAAAATTAATTTGAAGGAGACAGTGGCAGAGCTAGGGGCAGAGCCAGACATATTCTCCACTGGGGGCAACCTATACTATATTAATATTAAAATTTAAAATATTCACAAAAATATAGTTTTATTAATAGAACACCAATTAAAAACGTAATTCATATACATGAGTGATATACAAAAAGAGTCAACAAAAAAACTTATTATAGATTTATCTATAAGACCTAACAAAAAAATTTTAAATTGCAAAATTGGGCTCAATCATATATTAAATTTTAAGAAAAAGTTTCATAACTAATTCAAAAATTAAAATTTTCAATTACAAACTTAATATTCATCATTAAATTTTAACAAACAATCGAAACTAACTTAAACTATAATTATTCTAGTAAGCTAAACCTAGGTATATGAAGTACTTAACTTATCACAATAAAACTATTCAAACTACCACATCAAAATAATTTAGTCTAATTATAATGGAGGACTGCAAGTCCCAATTCCACAAATAAAAATAAAACAAATGAGACGATTGTAAATTTTAATTCCAATTCAACATATAAAATTAAAACAATAGAAATGATTACAAACCCAAATATCAATTAAATATATATACAAAAAAAATCATAGAAGAGGATTACAAGTCTCAATTTTATTTCAATATAGAAAAATAAATACAGGACTACAAATCCTAGTTTTAATTCAATACATAAAAAATAAAACATAACAGATGATTACAAGCCCCAATTTCATATTTTCAATTCAACATGTAACAAATAAAATACAACAGAAAACTACAGACGTTAATTTCAATTCAACATTTAAAAAATAAACTACAAAAGAGAAATACAAACCTTAATTTTCAATTCTAACATATAAATATAAAACAAAAAAGATGACTACAAGCCCCAAATTTGGTTCAATGTATAAACATAAAACAAATGAGATGGCTTACCTATTTCGTAGCATATTAGTTAATCTTTAAATGCCTAAATTTTTTATATCAACTTTCATTGATATTACAAGTGAGACTCATATATTTGTCAAAATAACATAACTATCCTTAAATCTTTAAAAAAAAATTCAGTGGGGGCAAATCACTAATAAATTTTAAAATTTTAAAATTATACTTGGTCCTCAAAATTTTTTAAAATTCCAGTGGGGGCAATTGTCCCCGCTATGGATCCGCCCTGGACAGAGCCATAGTGGACTAGGCGCACCCTTAATTTTTTTAAAAAAAATTATTACCTATGTATATGTTTTAAATAAATTTTAATATATTTTACTCTACGCACTCCATCTTTACGTGCCTAACCTAACAATTTTTTGTCCTATTAAGTAGCGTGGACACATACATAAATTTTTTGTCCTATTGAGTATAATATATTCACAAAATTTAAGTGTATTTTCAGATTTTTATTGAATTTAAATTGATCAAATTATTGAGTCATACTTGAAATTGAACCCAAAAATAACCCTAAATTACGAGTCCGAACCAACTTGAATTAAGGCCGAAATTAATTTGGACAATACTTGAATTGAAAGTCGGGTTGAATTTGTATCATGGTCGAAAATTTTACAACTTAAATTGGGTATGAGTTGATCATCTTAACCAGCCCAACCCGCTTGAGTTGTAGCTGTAGCTAGCTCACCCGCGGGTAATTTTCTCAGTTCCGTCCACCAAACAATCCAAAACACCCACCCAAACGCACATCTCCCTCCAGATTCTTTTTTCTGCTTACAACTAATTTCCATTTCCATTTCCATTTCCTGTCTCTCTCTGTCTCTCTCTCTCTCACACACACACAAACACAATCTCCCTCCAGACTCTTCTCTGCTTGCAACTAAATTCCCTCTCCACACACATTCTCTCTCCCTCACACACACATGGGGACTTCGATTCTGCTCTCGAACCCCTTGACTTCCTTCACTCACTTCCCCAAACCCGGACCTGCCCTCTCCAAACCTACCTCAATCCTCACTTACACAAAACCCATAAAAACCTTCAACTCCATATTTCTTCACAACCTTCAATTCTCTTCCAAACCCTTGAAGGTTTGCCAGAAAATTTTCGTCGTCGGAGAATCCGATGGAAGCGTCGGCAGCACAGAGGTCAGCGTCGGCGAGGATTCAGCGGAATTTGAATTCTCCAAGCAAAAGATTTCATCGTGGTTGTATTTCAGTGGCATTTTGGCAGTCGTACTGTTTGTTCTTGACGTAGCTTGGATTGATAATTCTACTGGTTTTGGTAAAGTCTTTATCGAAGCTGTTTCGAGCATATCAGATAGCCATGAGGTGATTTAAAATTTAATCAATAATAATTATGGTTTTCGTCTAGGATTAGGGGGTGAGTTTTTTTCTACAGGCCATTAGGTGATCATTTAGTAAAACAAGTAGTAATTTTTTAAGCTATTGCAGTGCAGTTCTTCTTGTACTTTTAGAAACCTTTCTATCTGTTTCGGAAACAGAATGAAAAAAATAAAATTGTTTGTCAGTTTTGACATTACCTGTGATTATATTATGGCTGGTTGAAATTATATCTGGTGGAAGCTGTGCAACTTTCTGTGGTATGATTGAAATTTCCATACTGATTAGTGAGTGTAAAAAGTGTGAAATGCAATTGGGAAACACAAATTACGCCCTGAAACACGTTTTTGGGAAATAATTTAATCATTCAGAAGTTGATTAAATCAGAACATGGCTTCTCTTTTGAGGTTATGGATGGATGGATGGATGTATCTTTGTTTACCTTAAGCAACTGTTTTTTTAGTGATTTGGGAAGGGGTTTTCAATTTAGTAGAAGAGTTGATTCTCCAAAAAGGAGGAAGATTCTATTTTTCGTTAATCAGCTCATGGTCAGTTGCAATTGTTGTCACACGGTCATCATCTGTGTTATAGAAGTGAAATGATATGTCCTTTTGGTGCTACTTTGAAGTTCCTTAATAATTGCCTTGGAAATGTTCCCACATTCCACTCGCATTCTGTTACTCTTCCTGATCGTACTTCAAGTATTGTAACATTTCACACCTGCAATTGATGCATATGAAACAACACTGAGGTTGTTGTATGTGCCCTTCATCTTTTCGTCCTGGTCACTGAGGATTCTGTGTGCTAGTTTCTTCTTTGTGTTGATAAGCTGCTTATTACCTAAGCCATTTTTATGCAGGTTGTAATGTTGATCCTTACTCTTATTTTTGCGCTAGCCCATAGTGGATTGGCCAGTCTTAGAGACCCTGGTGAGAAACTCATTGGAGAGCGTGCTTTCCGTGTGTTGTTTGCGGGCGTATCGCTTCCATTGGCTGTTAGTACTGTTGTAAGTTTCCAACCCATATGAAGGGCCAAGTCAATTATTTAGTCCTGCTTGTTGACGGCCTTTGATCAATGGTTGTTTGTCAAGTTAATTGATGTTTCAAAGGGTTGTGATGCAGGTGTATTTCATTAACCACAGATATGATGGTGTTCAGTTATGGCAGTTACAGAGTGTTCCCGGTCTACATCAATTTGTTTGGCTCTCTTCTTTTATTTCCTTTCTTTTCCTCTACCCCTCAACCTTTAATTTGTTAGAGGTAGCAGCAGTTGACAAGCCTAAAATGCATCTTTGGGAAACTGGGATAATGAGAATTACCAGGCACCCACAGGTATATAATTTACTATCTTAATACTTATTTACAGTTGCTGTTAATCCTACAGTCATAGCATTTCGAGGAAACTTCCTTCGGCTGAACCTATGAAGTCGCATATGATACAATGTTTTAGGATTAAAACTAGCCTACTCTGGTGAACGCGAGTTAGGGGAATGGGTAAATCTACCACCCATTCATTTTTTTTTTCTTTAATGCCAATTTTGTGTTCACATCTCCTTTGGCCAACAAAGGCAGGAACACAAATGATATAAAAAGTGGATGTCCACTGATACTATTTCAATGAATATATTTATGAACTGTTTGAATTCTCTTTGTAATTGAATCCGTCAATCTAAAAATTTATATGGTTAAAAATAAAGCATTTCAAATTGTTTTGGTGTCACTTGAAGGCAAAAATTGAGCAGCCACTGCTGAAGTTGGCTCCACCCAATTCGTTTCATGATACTTGAGACCACCAACTTATGACCATTAATATTGTTGTTCATTTGATTTTTCATTATCATAATCAACATTATTCAGCACTATCTTGTCGGATAAAATTTACAAGATCATTTTGTAAATCCAGCAATATTATTGATCATTGTACATGCTTTGAGAAAATACACTCATGTCCAGCGCTAATTGAGAATACATATCACTACCATTTCACTTACACTTATTTTCAACGAATGATGTGCATGCACTGCTGTGATCTCACAATCTCTGTGTGTGCTCTGCTAATCATGTTTTTGTTCGATACACAGATGGTTGGGCAGGTGATTTGGTGCCTGGTTCACACGATGTGGATTGGGAACTCAGTAGCAGCTGCAGCCTCGGTTGGCCTAATCGGGCACCATCTATTTGGTGTCTGGAATGGTGACAGGAGGTTGGCCATACGATATGGTGAGGCTTTCGAGGTGATGAAGAACCGAACAAGTGTCATCCCATTTGCAGCCATCCTAGATGGCCGTCAGAAGTTGCCCAAAGATTACTGGAAGGAATTCGTTCGATTACCATACTTAACAATCACTGCATTAACTTTAGGTGCATACTTTGCACACCCACTTATGCAGGCTGGCAGTTTTGGGCTTCATTGGTAGGTTAAATCCCACTTTGTAGCAAACCAGAGAAAACGCTACCCTGCATGTATGTAGTGAAGCAATGTGTTCATAGTTTCTCTTTTTATGGTTTCAGAAGAGAAAAATTCGACAATTGTCAAGATAGCCAAGTAAGAAGATGAAAAATTTGTCTCTCTTTCTGTATTTATGTCTTCTTATGTCTAGAAGCTGAGGATTGGCAATGGGCCGGGATAGCCCATTTTGAAAAACTATGGGCCATGTTCTAGTTGTTGGGCCCGCCTTAATGGGCCTGTAGCGGATCGGGTTAGTCCTGATGGGTCTCAGTTAGTGGAGCAGTTATTGAAACCAAGCCAGTTCGACATATAAATTGCTCATTCAATTCAGGGGAAATAAATTATAGCTAAAAAAAAAATTAGGGAAAATTACACCTAAATTCCTTGAAATTTGTCAATTAATAATTTAGATCTCATGATATTTTAAATATTACATACAAATTTTTTGAAGTTTGTATGCGCGTAGCACTCAAACTCTTATCGTTAGTATATTTGTTAGTAAATTATACTCAAAACTTTTAAAGTTTGTAGGTATGTAACACATAGACCTCTAAAATTTAAAATATTATATTTAGATCTTTGATTAGTTACAGAACTAACGAAATTTATTAATGACTAAATTACTCCATTTAAAGATAGAAAATATTATATCTATTACTGTTTGATCTCTTATTTGATTTTTTTGTTTTATTCTAATAGACAGTATAATTGTATGTAAATGAGTGTTGAATTGAGTTCTTTGATATATTTATACTAATTTTTATTTTTGATTTTATTTCAATAAATGACCTAATAGAACATAAATTTTAGTTGTAAAATTTAGAATATTTGATACTCTATCTTTAATTGGAGTATTTTTTGTCTAAGTATAATATTTTAACATTGAGGGGTCCAAGTATTACATGCTTCAAATTTTGGGAGTTTGAATGTAATTTATTAATGGATATACTAACCAACATTAACTACAGGGGGTTAATGTGTTATACGTGTATAAATCTCGGGGAGTCTTTGTAATGTTTTAAGTATAAGGGGTTTAGGTGATTAAGTGAAAAATTTTAAGGGTCCAAGTGTAATTTTTCCTTCAATTAAATGTTTCGTCTCGTAAGTCTTTTCATTTGAAGCTGTAATAAATCAGAATCTAGGAAGGAATCCGACACATATAGATCACCATATTTAGATGGTCGGTTAATTGGTAATGATGATAACATCATTCCTAAAACTTGAGATTACCATATTTAGTTGGTCCAGAAATAAAAATGACCATTTCTTCATGTTGTTTTGAATTCCTTTGGAAAAACCTCCATTGGAAATTTCCGAGAGTAAGCTGTTGAGCATCTGTACCAAGCATTCTACATTACTGCTGATTCGAAGGTGAAACCACTTGCTGTTGAATGTTGATCCCAAACAGGTTACACGACAAGATCAAATAGGTTACACGAGTCGTGATCATGTCATGCATGTATCCTTCAGTTGAACCAGCTCCTCGTAGTTTAATGCAAACCCCAGAAATAGAATTTGTGATTTGAAGGTGACACCACTTCCTGTTGATGCCAATCAGGTTACACGGGTCGTGTCATTTAACCTTCAGTTGAGCCAATGCAAACCCCAGAAGTAGAAACTTGTTTGTTCTTGATTAATACATACAATGCACAAGCATTTGTATGCATTCATATATTATAAAAGCAACACAAAATATCAGTGCAGAAACACACACAGGAGATATATTCTCCAAGAGCCAAGAGGTATCTATCTTCAACCCATATGTCACTGATACAACCAAATGCATTCTTCAGACTTCTCACATGACACAAAAAGGAATTCAAGCCCAAAAGCAATCCAAAGACAACGATAGTAAGAAACTTACAAAACCCACAAATGATATCTGTTATTTAGGGGCACAAACAGCTGTAATCGCAGCACATGATTGATTTGTTAAAGCCAAAAGGAGCTTTCCTGGCAGTTTATGAGACATAAAAAATGAAGTATAAGCTCTCTAATAAGCTCTGCATTCAATATGCAAGGTCAAAGTGAACACTTGCAATATAGATCAATAGGAAGGATCCTTTAAATGAATTCATTTTCAAAACAAAAGTCTAATAATATACCACTATCAAGGAAACATAAAATTAAATTGTATACCCTTAAATTCTTAACTACTTCCTCCTTTCGCACACTGCTCCACAGTTTACAGGGATGTTGACCAGTTCAGCAAATCTATACAAACGCACAACATCTAGTTTTCCTGCTTTTTGTCGAAATCACTATGTATACCCACACACCATAACCTATCACCAGCATGAACATTTGGTGCACGGGCATGAACAATTTGTGCACGAGCACGAACATTCAGGGGAACAAGAAGAACATTTGGTGGACTTGCATGAACTTTTCTTGCAACAGCATGAACATTTCAAGCAGCCAGGTCTTAAACATACCAGGCATTTGGGTTGGCATTCTGGGCATTTTGGCCGCCAGGAACATTTCAAGCAGCCAGGTTTTGAGCATTCTAGGCATTTGGGTAGCCTGCATTTGATCTTCCAGCACCTATTGGTAGCACTTGTGCTATTCTTATATGACCTTTTTGGCAGACGGAGACTCTGCCGGATATTTTTTAGGCGAACTGCAGTGGTCATGTTCTCCATTTCTTGGAAAAACCTGCAAAGATGGCGGATGTAATCTGGGTAAAGCTCCAAGTTGCAGTGCCCACCCCCTTTAATCCACAAGGGCTCATAAGGTTCCCTAGCCATTTTCCATAGTCCATTACCATGTAACCAATTAACTACCTCATCCTCTGTACCCTGCAAAATGTATACCAAAACCCACACGAAAGTTTAGTGTTTATGAAGTGAGGGTGTGACCCAGGGGTAAGGGCTCACTCAACCTCTTCCCCTTCACCACCCCCTTTTTTTCTTTCCCAAACTAAATAAATAAAAAGTTTAGTATCTACAAGCAACTCTCTGAAGGAGAAGAAAACTAGGTAAAACCAACTCAATGAAATCATAGCAACAGGCAAACAGTTTTCAAAAAATATCTATTGTTATATGCAGAGCTTAATTTCATGACGAGTCTATCTATCTTATCATCAAAGATGCACAGGATGACCAGAAGGTAATGATTTCATACCGATAAACAAGAGAATTCATCATCTGTGAGCTTCGATGGGGATATAACATGTGGATCTAAGTTTTGATGCTTCAGACAAGCACAACAATTTAGCTGCTCACAACAAAGGAAGTACGTGTGACTGCAAATCTAAATTGCCTGAATGGGATTCAGGTATGGTGGATATCCTTAAACTAAATCCTTTTTGAGTATGAATCATGGGATTTAGCATGATTCGATTCAAAGATAACCATACGTTTTTATTCAACCATGGTTGATATCCATCAGGGGGAAGGGGTAGTTCATTTTGTATTTCTGGATGCAGTAATAGAATAGTGGCAACTACATATAGCCTTTCTATAGTTATTGTTGGTGCTGCGTAAATCTTCAACACACTTGTCGTAAGTTCTTTCTAGTTGCGATCACTTGATTACACATTTTTTGACACCAAATGTCATCATGAAGCTTCATTATGAATTTAATGCATGATTACATCACAACACAGTTGCATAAACGATCAATCATTAATATTATCCACCAAGGAAAGGAAAAAAACACCAACATGAAATGCATCACAATTGGGTGTTGCATTTAAAAGTCAAGTGCACAAAAGGAAAGGTTCAAGTCAGAATGCACACATGCGCGCACATGCATGCACACATATGAAACATTCTTGAGAGTATTACCATAAATAAGGTCCACAGCATATACTTGATAATTAAAGGTTGGAAAACAGGACAATCTTACCATAGGTCAGCTGATATGAGTATGCCAATGTGCCCTATTCCCTGGTTTTCAATTTTCACTTCTTCTTTAGTTCTCTTTCTGCCTTGAATAACTTTTCATTCCCTGTATTCGTTCTTCCTGTTTCAGTCGTGCTTATATTAAATTTACCCTTTTGATTCAAATGCCTCACTCGAAATTTCTCATTTAATGTAAATTCCTTTCTAGTTCTGGACGTGTTGTGCCTGTAAAATAATAATGGGATGTACATTTTAATTTACAGTAAAAATTGACCATGTTGTAGGGTACATCTCCTTGCACATATACTCACACAGCATATATAAGGATCAGAGTGCAACAGTATTATGGGTTGATGAGAAACATGCACCAAAGGGCCCACTAAATTCTCATGCTTCTCTGATCAATGGTCCCATACAAAAAGTAAATGTGGTTCTCCCAATAACAAATCTCTGCCCTCAATGCAATCAAATCAACCCCACCAACAACTGAATGTCTCTCTAGTAATCAGACCTAGACACAAGAACAGAAAACGAGGCACCAAACTGGATCTATGCCAGATCGAAGTTCATGCCTTGCATAGAAGGGACCCCAGAGACAATACCAATCATAACCATTTGCAAACAAAGCTGAAATGAGAAACTTCAACCAACAAGGAATTTGATCCATCATCCATAATCTATAAGCCACTGGCTACATTATTTTAAGAAGGGCCATGACGACACTCAGAGTAAAATAAACTAACTGATGCTTAAACCCTAGAAGCCAAATAATGAATGAACCCATGTATCCACAAAGTAACAGTGAAGAGAATTGACGAGGGAGCAAAACCATCCAAAAATTAAAAAACTTGCACCAATTTCTGCATTCCTGCAACAACTCTATGGCAAGTATCCACTTTCAATTGCTTACAATGCCCGAATGAAAAATGTAAACCTCCAGACATATTTTTCTTTACTCCACACAGAACTGTTGTCGTACTTATAATACTCTCCGCGCAAGGGTCAAGCTGCCATTTGAAATTCAAGTTTGAGGTGAACCAGTTCCCCATTTCTCCTCTTCAGCAGTACATGAAAAACTAGCAATTGGACAATGAAAACTGTAATTTTTCCATTTTTCCAACAAGAAGTCCAGCTTTCATATCAGTGCCCATTGCAGATAAGTTTTCTTGGAATGAAACCATTTCACACATTCAGAGGCACAATCAAAGAAAATGCAAGGAAAAAACATTATATTGGGATGCCTATTGTTTCTAGCAATGTCACTACCTAGGGTTTCCAGCAGAGCACACTAGTTGAATCTTATATACATGATTAGAAAATTTTTCTTGTGATTTCTTTCACAGAATTGATTGATTTTACATTATTGAGTACTTAATATACTAACCAGTATTATACGATAGTTCAGAAATAGCCAAATAAAAACTCAAACCACGAGACCAATTAATGGACATATAATCATACACATGAATGACAGACAGAGGACACAATTGATTCAAACCATAGATTAAATAAATGTGCTTTCTGATTCTTTAATATGGATGAAAATGAGGATCTGTATCATTTAGGAATGGCATTTAATACACATTGCTTCATTATGTTATGACAATCAAGGCCCTGGTGTCGGATCAAAATCCTATCAGATTCTTCAATTTCCTCACTGTAACTTCCAAAGATTCGGAACACCAGGATGCTAACACCCAAAATTTAACATAATAAATGAAATAAAAATGGAACATAATAACAAAAGAAAGCATGTTGGCTTCTGATCCTTAGTGTTTGCACATTTCCAAAGAAAAAAGTTCTACGATGAAAAGGTAGACGCAGTTAGTCCGAATAGTTTAAAGGGAAGTGATAAATGGGCAACTTAGTAGCTCACTTTGGTATGCAACTCAGTCAAATCACATCCTCACAGAGTGATACATGGTAATTACTACTTTCCAAAAAAAAAGCATATATAGTAATTACTGCATCTATTTTCAGTAATTCTATGTTGCATAAAAGAAAAAAAGTACGGTATCAGCTTTTATAATTTCGATTCAGTAATTCAGCAATAATAAGAAGTCAAAGCACATTGTTGGAAAATCTAAGCTCAAATGCCCAAAAATGTAAAGAAGTACTTACATGGATCACTAGCACAGGGCACTTCACCTTCCGAATTTTGTTGACATTCTGCATTTACCAGGGAACATTAGTAGAAACAGCAGCAATTATAGAACAAAAAACATGCATAGCATACCCAACCAACGATATAAGTCATTAAAACCTAATATAATCTACAATAGCATATCAGTGTGCCATTATACCTGCATGACATAGAACTATAGCTCTTTTAGTGCATGAAAGTGGTTTGGCCATAGGATTGGTAGTTGGAAGTGCCTGACGTTTTATTCAATAGGAATTCATCTTCTGCTCTAGAGCACAAGATGCCAGAGTGACTTGCATTGTATTTATCTGTTTTCCTCAGAAATTTATTCTAGGTTAAAAGTTCAACTGTATCCGTAAATCTGTGTGCCTAACCTGACTAGGCCAACATTTTTGCATTACTTTGAAGCAAAGCACTAATTAACTAGCCCAATCCGCCGTTACCCAAACATAACCCAGAAATCAAACGTTCCAGCCATATGCTATACATAAATCCTACAGCATTTGCTGGTTTGATCAGCAAATGCCAAATAAATACTGCCAAGAAACAGCAAAACATTATGAATGTAAATGCAATCAATTCTATTTCTTTTTATTTTTTTTGTTACAGGGTGCTGGACTTATGCTGACAATTCCCTCAAGTTCAACAATTGACTACCGTTGCTTGAGATGGGTTAGAGCATGTCCCCACAGAGACAAGGGTGGCTACCTTTTAGGGGTGTGAAAAGGGATTAAACCTGACAACTCTGAGTTACCAAAGAACAGGATAAACCACTGGACCACCTTTAAGGGTTCTATTTATCTTATTCATTTACACTTTTGTAATCATAAATTTACACAATTATCAGCCTATGTTTTGTAGCATATTATGCAATTTCACACAACATGACATCCCTATATATTTTTAGTGCATATTCTTTCCGTTGGAATAAAGCAGTGATTTAGTATAGGGATGTGAACTATTGTTTGGTGCTTTTTTTTTTGGGTTTTTTTTTTTGGGGGGGGGGGGGCATAGAAACGTCTGAACCCTTTAAGCACACCATTCATTGGACTTCCATTCCAATAAAGCCATTTGACAGGATTCTTTAAACAGAAAGTTGAAAACCTCAGGTTTTCACAAAACCAGCTACTGACCTTATAAATATCCAAACACAGTGTGAACTTCACATGGCAAAGCACACGAAGGCCAGAAAGAATAGCACTATGTAGAACCACGCCTCTCAGCCTTGGCAACTGAGCTGCCAAGTGCAGTGTTGGTCCACTTCCGACTGACTGTCCATACAGGATCAAGTCTTCCTGGCTAACTCCGTATTCAGTCTGAAGACATTCATATACTGCCTCTATGTCTGCATAGGTGTCATATTCACTTGGCTGAATCACAAAAAAAAAAGAAACACAAATAGCATTACTTCATCGGTTAAGAAAAAAAAAATAAGAACTTTCTGATTTAATGAAACACAAGGAGTAAAGAATTCCAAATGTTAAGCCAGTTTGAGTATTCACGAGGACAAAAGGTCTAAAACTTTCCAGTCAGCAGCAAAAACTATGCAAAAAGAAGAAAAAACAACTTGATTGGATGATACACCAAAGTCATCCTCTTAGAGGTTGTTTTTCCTAGACCGTTACTAATTGATTCTAGCCCGATCATTGCGACAAAAGTTATCCAAATCAAAGCATTCAAAACCCACCTCTAATTTGTTTAAGTTCATGGTCCATGAATGGATGATAACTCCATCATTTGCCAAAAAAAGACAATTTTTACATTGATTTCTAAACAAATATAGAATGATGCCATAAGCCCTTTTCCCTCCACAAACAAGTTCACTGGTTTCCTGAGCCCTTCCCCTTCCATTCTTCGCCACCGATTCATACAAATTTCCTGAATTTACCTGAAGTAATACCAATGTCTTGTGTATTCTGTCACTACCACGGGGTCACCATCATTCCTGGTCATGTTTGTCATTCAGACCCAACTCAGTTGCCTACTTCCTAAAAGCAAAAAGTTTCAATATGGGGTAGCTATAGTAAACAGCGCATTTCTCTCCCTTAATGCACAACACATAAAGCAGCCTAGGGCTGCGGACCAAGGTATTAAGAAGTAGGAACAAAACTTGGTATTCAAAACAGAAACACAAAGATACAATGTCGCACAGTTAATCTAAAGGGACTGAAAATGGCAATCTACCTTGCCAGTAGAGGCTCCATAACCGGAATAATCGTATCTGCAAATAAAAGATGAGGTGAAAAGGATCAAAAAGATACTCATTTACTAGATGATAGTGCAGAAAAAGGCAATTCAAAAAGTGGGTAAATTGCATTGCAATGAACCTAAAGAAAGTGTCAGACCCAAAAGTAAAACCTAAACTCAGAATAGTTCATCATTATATCACCAATAAAATTGATGAACTTCCAGAATTTAAGAAAAGCCACAGATTCATTGAAAGAAGCAGAAGAAGAAGGATAAAGCTAATTTGCAGAACCAAGTAGAGTGCAATGACAATACAAATCAATTATACAGGACTACAATAATGTGACGGTAAAAGATAAATATTACTGTCCACCAGTACAACTCCGAAGGAGGGAATTGAACAATGTTGCACCCATAAAAAAACACAGCAGTACTTTCCCCCAAAAAAAAACACAGTAGTAAAAATCTCTCTTTTTTCCTTTTATTTTCGGGTTGTCACCAGTAAAATTAATCACTTTTTACAAAGGCAACGAAAAATGAAAAACATGAAAAAAGGTGGAAAAGAACTGGTAACAACGAGAGAACTGTACCAACACTACTTTATAAATTCTTTAATATTAAAAAAGGAAAGCCCATTAGCCACCGGACAGAATTCTCCTAGATTCATCGGGCAGAAACAGGAAATTAGGCCATAATTATATTATTTTACAGATCTAAGCCTACCAAACCCAAAAATAGAAAAAATTTGCATAAAAAACAATCTTAAAACTTAAACATCATGAATCTGACAAAAATCCATTAGATCCACTCTACACACCTGGAGAGAGAGAGAGAGAGAGAGTGACCCCGAAACCAGCTAAACTTTTACATGAAAGGAGGAAAAAAGTGACCTTTACCAACCCATTGAGAGAGACTCATATCTAACAAACCATAGTATCTATGAGCTCCACCATATTCAAATCAAAACTTTCACTAATTCAAACAAAATCTTCAAACCCACGAGACTTAAAGGAAAAATAGAAAAACAATGGATAAATAAATCTAAATAGAGCTACACACAAACACCAAAATCCAAGTGAAGACATGCGAGAACAGACCCCATGAGATTGACTCTGAGATTGGCCTTGAGCTGAACAAAGAGGTCATAGAGCTGTCCCAGATCAGCCGCATTTCCATGAGAGTAGAGAACTGTGAGCCTCGCATAAGGGTTCTTCAAATAGAAAGCGACGATTTTGTTGCCTCTCTTTGTATCTAGCAACAACACATCCAAAGAACTATCATCCAAAGATATCGGCATCGACGACGTCGTCGAGACCGCCGCGAGCTTCCCGTCCTCGCGCTTCTTCACCTGATAAGTCGCCGGCGACGGTGGAAAAAAGGCAAACTTCGCCGCCAGTTGAGAGATGAGACAACCCATTTTGCACCACCCCAAGAACAAGGTCTCCAGAGACCCAACTCATGAATGCATGTGTGTTGTTTTAGAGAGAGAGAGAGAGAGAGGTTGATTGAGATTCTGGGTTTGTTTGGAAGTGGCGAATGAGCTGGTTTCTGAAAGGTTTTCGAGCCTATGATGAAGAGACTAGAGAGAGGGAGAGAGAGAAAGAGATTTGCAGAGAGGTGGTTAAGAGTTGGAGTTTTCTAGGGTTTTGTACTCTGAATGTTTGGCTAAATCCGTGTAAGATGAGATCATGTATGTGAGAAGGTGTTAAGGTGTTGTGGGTGCTGTGGAGTGCTTTGTGAAGGGTGGCAGGAGAGAGAGAGAGGGGTACACAGTGCCTTAACTTCAAGAACTGAGATTCATAACTTCATATTATGTGTCAGTTTTGACAGTGTGGGGGCCAAATATGTCACTCTCTCAAGCCAAGTTCAACTACATACAAGACGTACACAGCCAGTCGAAGGACATTTATGCCTAATCACTTGTGTGTACAAAGATACTCAACCTGTTAGTATTGATGTTTTTTTTTCTTTTTCTTTTTTTTTCATGTTGGGGGTGTTTGTATCACCTTATAAATATTTCGTTAATTTTTTTTTATTTGATCAAAATTAAAGTATTCACGAGAAATAAATACCTCAAAGTCTAATTCCAATAATTTATCAAAATTTAAATATTTGGGTTATAACTTATCCATATTATTACTTAAACTACTTCTTAAAGTTCTTAGCGTTGATGTTTGGCCTTC
>CM042186.1:46700690-46711863 GCA_023539305.1 Ilex asprella | reverse complement strand
TTTCCCTTCAAACCAAAGAATGAAAAATTATTTTTTCCTCTCATTTTTCATCCACCCAATTTTCAATCCTACCAATTATAGCCTATTAATTTTTAGATAATAAATAGTCAACAATATACAGGTAGATAACCTACATGTAATAGTCACTCATTCTTAAACTCATAGTGCCATTGAAAATAATTAGAGAAAAGTATATCGAAAAATGATTGATATTGTACTATTTACGCTTTCGTAAATAACACACATCATGTCTTACAACCTATTTAACTATTTAAAAGTTTTTCTATTGATTTTAAATTCCCCGAGAACTTTAATATATTACCAAGCGGGGTATTGAAGCTATAATCCAAATTGGGAACCGAAAGATTTCGTAGTCGTAGTAGTGCAACGACAGCAGAGGCAAACCCGATAATTTTACATATTATAATATTGATACTTCTTATACTATCTCAAAAACTAAACTATACTAAGTGCAGTGTTCATTAGAATGTGAGATGATTCTATAGCCTCGTGCACACAACATTAATCTATTAATTCAAGTACACAAAACAATGGCATGCCTTGACAAGGTGCCCTATCAGCCATTCATGGGGATAAGAGAGAGATGTATGCAGTCTATGTTTTTTCATGTTTTAGAGTGAAGAGTCTCTTTCTTATTGGCCTCCTCTTCTTGTTATTATCAATCAAAACAGACAGAAGAACATAAAGGAAAGTGTGTTTTCTTTCTTTTTGGTGGCGAAAACGAATTGAAAAGACAAATTGGCGCAAGTAAATTGATAATCTATTGGAATCAGGTCATCAACAATATCAACATCATCACCATCCACATTGATTGGGGCACATCCACTAAAGTGACTTTTGAACGAGACTTACCAGGAACAATTGCTACTCAAATGGGTGTACCCAAAATGGGGTTCCGATCTCAAAATGAATCTGTTATATCTACTCAATCTCGATCAAATGGCTCTGGATCTGTCTCTACATCTGGAGTATCCGTAACTGGATATAGAACTCAATATCGATATGAAACTTGAAACGGTGCTTCATAACTTTCACTAATACTACTAGTCCTTACGTAAATAACTTGTCTTTGATTGAATCAGAGACAAAATTAGTCGAGGTGCACGTAAATTAATTTGAAAAACTCTAACCGTTGAAAAATTTTTTTTTTGAAAAGATGCAGTGGGTAAAGTGCTTGTGGTCTTCCCATGGCATAAGAAACAAATATCAAAAAAGAGGGGGGACAGACGCAAAGTTGCAAGTTATTTATGGAGCAAGACATTTTTGTCTGGGTAAAAGTTTTGAGCCAGATTCGAAGGACGGTTCATTGGTTTTTCTTCTTACCACGTGAGTCTCACTCCATTATAGATTTTTTTTTTTTTTTTTCAATTTTGTCGATATATAGGGTCGGATAACCGGTTTGAAAGTCAAGCTACATTCGGGGGGCTAAAGTCTCGAATTTTCAGAAACCAATTCGAATTCATTAAATCACGTTCTTCCCCCATTAAACTCTAATTTCAACCCTAATCGTATAATCCCAGAATCAAAACCAAGAACTGAGCTCGAATTTCATTTTTGAGTTGTAAACTTTCATTTTTTACTTTTGTGTTTTAACACAAAATTGCCAAAAAAAAAATATTATCAACATCATGTTTGTAATTGACTGATTCTATGAAATCTTATATAATCTCAACCTAATTCTATGGTCATCAAGCTTCAAAAAGATCAAAATTTGTAATCGACAAGAAAAGGAAGAGGTCAAACTATAAAATCATATCATGAGTTCTTTAATGCACCTACAAATTTAGGATAAAAGATAATAACCCTAATCCTTGGTTTAATTCATTAGACTTAGGACGATTAATGTTGACAGACAACTCAAAAACTCATGCAAGTGCTTTTCAAAGAGATAAGATCGATTGGTGTCCCAAAAAAAATTGAACTTATCAAAAAATGCATCTTCAAGGCTCCGTTTGCTAACGTTTTTATTTTTCGTTTTTTAAAAACGAAAAACGAAAACCAAAAACGACTTTTTTTATATTTTTAAAAATCGTCCCTCGTTTATCAAACGATGACAGAAACGAATAACATAAACGGTTACCAAACGAGTTTTTTTTTCTTCTTCTCTAAATATCAAAATAAAAACGAAAAATTTAAACGTTACCAAACGGGACCCAAGATATCAGTTTTAAAGAAATTGAGACTTCTTAAAACCATCCTATTTGCAATTCTTGGGAAGTAATTTTTAATTTCACCTTACTTTTCAAAATTAGTCTTAATTTTTACAACTAAATATATTTTTTTAACCCTGTTTCATAAGTAATTTACATATCTCAAATTATAAGATAAAAAGCAAAAAAATAGATATATCCTGCTAGAACATTAGTTATAGATAGACATTACTAGCTAGTTGTAAATAAACTTTAGTTCAAAAGCACTTCTAAAACACGTTTTTACCAAACAATTAAGCAGTTCAAAAGGTTTATTTTTACTTTGAAAAGTTACCCCAAGAGCAACCTTTATAATTTCTGTTAAACTAAGGTTTAACTCTCAAGTGGTCAAATGCGCCGGAGTTGTACTGCTACCTCCTACTAACACCCATCATACAACACTCAACCCAACCCAGCACCACTAGTGCAGGGATGAGCTCTTATCCATTGGGCTGTCACCTAGTCTGTATTATGAATTCTTCAATTATTTTCTACCAGACATGATAGTGAGCTAGTCTTGGGCCTCATGAATTGTTCGACAACAGCTCGAGTGCTGTACATTGGACAGGCAAGCCCGAACCATATCCTAACAAAGTTCTTAGGGCCAGTTAGAGAAAAAAAAATCTAGTAATCTTTCCACAAAGGAAAAAAAAAAGAAAAGAAGGAAAGTTGGAGAATATTCATATTCAAAAAAGAAAAGAAAAGAAAAGAAAAAGAATTGACTGTCTTGAAAACAAAAATTGATACAATTAATGTACATGTAGATTGCTTATTAATGACTAGATTGACTATTCATAGAAACTAAGAAAAAAACTGTACAGAGCGTACCTCAGATAAATCTTTGGAAAAACCCCCACTTCTGGTGGATTCATCTTTGTCAAAAAGTGAGTACGGTAAAACCTTAATGACAGAGGCACACGTCACTGTAAGTAGCAAATGAGCAGAGAGCATCAAGCCTTTCTATACATTCTTTAGATTGAATGGTAAAACGGACTTCAGGTCGAGGAGCTATACAGTCGTGTCAAAAGATTTCTGCAATATATATCATGCCAAATTCCAGTTCTTTAGCCCTTCCATTGATCTAAGTGTGTGACTTCTATGCTTCCAGGTTTTGAAAACGAGAGCAGGAAGCAGGCCAACTGGATCTATTTTCACACATTGGCCAAAATTCCATGCAAAAAAAAAAAGGCAATTAAAGCAATGCCAATTTCACTCCACAAGAAGGCAAATTTATGCACGGTTGTCTTCTTAAACCTAACTTTCAAGTAAAGTTACAGGGGGTAAAAAAATACCTGATTCCAAAGTAGCAGGGTATGGAAAAGGTACAATTAGATCACTAGAGCCATGATTGTGACAAGGAGACAGTTGGAGTAGATGCCTTTAGACCTTTTCTGCCATGTATAGCGGAGTTTAGCACGGTGTATTGCTGTTTGACAGAATCAAACAGAGCCTGTGTATATGCCACCTTAGCCTGCAACAGGAAAACCATCTATTAGAAAAAACTGGTCTAGATCTCCATTCCTGTCCCCTCCCACTCCTCTTTTCCTCTCCCTTCTCTCCAACCCCACCATAGAGAAGTTAGTTAGAGAAATATATCAAGATTCTAAGAATTGACAAAAGGGAGAGAGAATGCCTCCTTCTCCCCAAAAACTAATTTTATATATAATACAATAAACAAGCGTGATTCAGCAAACTCATTGAACTGAAGAGCTTTTGTCCATATTCCAGAGGAATAGTAGGAAATGCCCCGGAACTAAATGCTTGGCAAGCAAAGCAAAAATTAGTGATTGAGGTTAACATGGGAAATACTGCAGCTAGGACAACTAATAACCAAAAAAGTTATGTCAGAATGACAACACAAAGAAACAACCCTCTTAAGCCAAAGTTGAGTACTTTCAGAGCTTCCAACTCGAAACCAATTGGCAATGAGTGGAGAGACGCCGCAAGCATATCAACCAACCTTGGGTGATCCTAATCATTTGAGTGGATAGACGCCTACGAAGCCCATGCAGTCTGACCAGATCCCAATGGCTCCATGCTTGAAATGTATTCCTAGTTCTTGGACACCATATGCAACTTAGATGTTTTAGATTTTGTCATATGGAAGAAAAGAAGGGCAACGAAAAGTGATGAGATAAACTCCTTGTGCACAACCCAAGATCTCATAAATAATACACCAAGAGAGCAAGCAGACACATCTTTCAGGACAACCCATTTAAATTTGACGCGGTGCAAAAATATTAAAAACTAAGAAACAAAATCGACCTTAGACAACCAAGTTGAACTCCACAATTTGTTTGATGCGGCTTGAGACCTAGTGATGGAAACTACAAAGGAATCGAATAAAAGTACTAGAATTTTCAAGTGGGCCATTTTAGGTGAAGCCTATATTTAGGGTCTTGTAATGGAAGAATCAGTTTTGGGATTATTGAACAGTTTTTGCAATTCATGATCTGGCATTGTTCACCAGTGAAACACAGAACATAAAAAGATTCTACCAAATTCAAATTGTTAAAATTACATCCCGATGTTCTTTCTGACTAGTAATTACAAAAAAAAAACTAATAAAACACTGAAAATTGCATGTTAAAACTGTATCTTCACCTTTTTCATTATCACCTTTTTCATTATCACTTTTCAAATTCCTAGGGCCTTATTCATTTAGTTTGCTTCACTTTGATGGGAGATGACCTTCTCCCAATTCAGAGAAGGAAAAGTGGCACAAACCTCCAAAATGATAAATGTAAGTTCAAGAAAGAGTATATTGGACCCATGAGGATGGGTGAGCAGCATATTATATATAACTAACCTCTTCAGTGTTGCCACAAGCAGCAGCGATTTCATCGAAACTGATTTTGGGTGCCACTGATATTCCAGTCCCATGAAAGGACATCACTCGTTTCTCTCCTATTTCTTTTTCTACCTGTGAAAGAACGATTTTGTTGTGAGAAAAGAAATAAATGAAGTCAGTCAGTAGAAAGAACATACCTGGGGTGGAGGGGGCATAATGTCATAGCACAATATTGCTAAGGGATATATATGACCAGGAACACCAGCATGCTCTGTAAGCCTTCTCATATTGTCCACCGCAGAAGAATCAAAAGGCGCCTGAACTTGCATCACAGCACAATAGAATAAAGACGGGTTTGGCTAATCAAACCACGAGAACAAGAGTCACACCCTACGATGTTGTAAAACATTCACTGAAAGTCACAAATAGAGAAAAAAGAAGTAGCACAAGGCTATACAATCGCTACCACTAATGTTTACAATAGCAAACTTCATACAGCCACAGGAATCAGAGGCCATTATTTAATAGTTCCCAAAAAATAATCCTAACTGTATAAAAGGAAAACATAATGCAGCAAGTGATACAATCCATTCACCTAATCATATACAATTGACTTTGATATTATATCAGGGTTAAGTAGCTGGAACAGAATGGAAATAATCATCATCTCTCCCAGTATGGGACACAAGGGAAAGGGACATGTTTCCACACTCAACTCTGGCTAAAATACGAATGCCATCATGCACATCATGAAAACGAAATTCATTATCTTTCTGCTTGGTTGGAGACGCCTGTTTGTCAAAGTAGATTGACATGATGTGGCAGAGGAATAGCCCTAAGTTTGGTCCTTATTAAGGAGCTCATTTCCTGGATGGAAGAATACAGTAATCGGGAAAGACAAAGAAGTCTATTGAAATCACTTAAGAAAGACTCTTTTTTGCCTGCTTTTGAGCCCACTGGAAGTCACTTCTTTCTTTCTCACCCCTTTTCAGTCCTTGAAGCTCTTTTATCCGTGTTTTGCAATCTTTCACACAATTATGTTTTACTTCTATAATAAAAACGCCTGTTTTGACAGCGTCCAAGAGCATGTGACTTTTTTTTTTTTTGATCAAAGAGCACGTGACTTGACTATAGCATATCCCACTCATATTTTATCATGTTCGACATATATCATATCTTCTGCAGTATCAATATAACATGGCATGGAATTATTGTTAGAACAACTTATACCCATTGGCAAGGATATGATATAACCCCACAGAATTGCAGTTTTCAAAGGAAGTGTTTCTTTTTTCTTTTTTTCCCAAAAAGTAAATGAGGAAGAAACCATACCGGATACCATTCTTTTGTGACAGGGTCCGGGCGATCCCTTCCACCACTTGGTGCAATCCATATTATATTTGATCCCTCCCTAGGCATCAAGTACAAATATATTCATAAAACATCTTCATGCAGATTAAGCATTTTGAAGCACCAACAAACTAATTGATTACAATAGATATGCATGGAGTACAAGTAATCAATTAACAGAAAAGAGCAGAAAGAGGTGGAAGTAAACATTTAAGCACAAAACAAACCATTAATCGAACAGAATTTTTTCCTTCAAGAATGCTTCAAATTCACATTTTAACACAATGCAGCTTCATTTCTTTGTCTAGTCACAAAAGGAAGAACTAGTAAATGAGGCCCTCTGTCTAAAAGGACAAGAGATATCCCAGTTAACCAATTGGTGATTTTGCAAATCATCCATACCCAACCGCACGATATCTTCATAAAATATATCCAGAATCTCTGTATAATTTCAGCAATCCTCACAAGGACAAAAGGATATGGTGGATAGGAACATTGACCAAGGACGAAAAGGTGAGGAGAGAATATTGCTCTGTGCTAAAAAATATACCCCATTCCGTTCTCATGTGGCAGGTTTTCTCCTGGTGTCAGCACAGGATACAGCTTTTTTCCCCTACTATCTACCCGTAAGAGAAAATTAATGTATTTCTTATGCCAATCAACACTCTTAACACTCAAAGAAATTTGTTAGCATTACCAAATTCAATTTGACTTTATCGGTGCACTGGAGGTATCACTTCAGTTTTCTACTACATAGGCGGCTAAACGAAGCCCCAGTCTTGATCTCTGGTGGCCCAGAGCCCTTATTAGCAGCTGAAATATAGGCCTGTGTGAGATTAAAGTCGTTTTCCATCTGTTTGTCAGATTCATTTATACAATTCAAACCTTCAAAGTGATTGCTTAAGTTGCTTTTTTAAGTATCCAATTAAATAAACTCAAAAGAAGAAAGCCAGCACAATAATATATTATGACCCTAAAACTCTATATAAGAAAAACATGAGCAAAAGAACACATAACGTAGATGTACCTCAGGAGCAATGCCATTTCCTTTAAACTTCTTGTATTTGCTTTTCTCTTCATCTCAGCAAGTTCTGGAACGTCATTCATATGCTTTTTGGAATACACACATAAGAGATTCCTAAGATGATACAAAATAGGAAAAATATATTAACAAGAAATAGGAAAAATACAGCATATAAGCACTTTTACTGCAGATCAAGAAGCTTTATGAGCACCTTCCCATGCTGAAAGGCTTGCAAAGAGGATCTGTTATAACTCTATCTCCAGCCACATAGGTCTGCTTGATAGTATTTAGATATTGGTGAGGCAGTCAATTTCAAATGGACAGAACAATCATAAGAATAGGCTCGATGAAAAGAAATATCATTGTCACCAAATTCTCAGCAATGATTGGATTTGTTGTTTCAAGCAGCAAAGGAATAACAGCTGGATCTGCTTCACTTTGATGGTTTGACATCAGAACAATGTTGTCTCCCTGAATTCATATGGTACTATGAACGTCAAGAGCAAACAAGAAATCCATATGGTAGAGCAGCTAATTTAGTGTGAAAGAGAAGTAGATGAAGGTGATAAGAGATTTAATCTATAATTTTTCTTGACAAGTAATCTGGAATTAAGCTAAACAAGATTATGTAAACTTGCAAGGTTATCAAAGTCGTTTTGAAAACTTTCTCCAGGGGACTGTACTCGTTCTCTGTGTGATAAGAAACAATAATTTACTAGACAAAGGACAGGATATCCTTCCTCAAAGCAAACAGATGAAAGAGAGGACAGAAGCAAAGAAATTGAATCAAATGTTTCCATTTCAAACTCTCATATAGACAAACAAAAAAATTGATGGGGCATGTTAGCAGGGAATAAATATTTTGCACGGCCATTGTTGAACTAAGATCTTGTATATATCAAGTTATCAACATTATTGGAAAATAAACCAGTGTAAGAATCTTTCAAATTTGTTTGGGACATTCATCCACTTCAAGATACGGGCAATGTTGTTGCTCTGAAATAGAAAGGAGGAAGAAACATCTTCAAACCCATAACAAAGAGAGAGAGAGAGGGGAGGTGTTATGGACCACCATAAATCAATGCTTGCAGTTGAAATTGCGACGTAAAGTATTGTATAAAGAACTAGTAGAGTAACACAACTAAATGAAAATAACATAAAATCAAAAATATCAGACACCTGCTGAAGCTTCTCTTCCATTTCATAGAAAAGGGAGATGTTGCCAACATATGAACCCCTGAAGATCAGAGATGATCAAGGTTATGGACAGCAATGGATATCTTAATTTGCAATGTGGTATGAGAGTAATAATCTATCATCCTACCCAACCATATAATTATAAGACTTGAGGGATCAAACTCAACGGGTACACACGAATTGTTTCCATTTTTAATATTTCCAACAGAAAAATAATTTTTTCAGACAAGATAGTTTTGCATTGTTAGCCTTTAACTTCACACCCCTATAATATCAAATCCAAGCAAACGGCAAACCTATGTTGATCCACACCAAAACTGGCATCCATCAAGCCAGTCTTCTCCGCAATCATTTTCTAGTGCTCCTTTCCCATCAACAAAACCAAACATGCATCTCTAGTATGAGAGCCCACCAGCCCACCAGCTGACCAAGTAATACGTAAACTCCGTCCCCCCTCCTACCCCCCCCCCACACACACACACAAAAGAGATGTCTTTTTCACTTCAATTAGACAATTCAGTAGTCACCACTAATGACTGGGATGGGAGTGGAAAATGAGCAGCCCACAAATAGTGCTTCTAGGAAGAGTTTATTATACCTCCCTTTGGGGAAAAAAACTATATTGCCCACCAATCCTTCCCCAACTACTCAAGGATTCAGTTCTTACCCCTGGCTTCATAAGATTTGAGAATGAAATTCAAACAAGAGTTAATAGAAAGCATAGGAAAGTGATGCACCACTTCTCCTTCCTCCTTCATAATGTTCCCTAATATTTGCATATGTGGTCTTGGGTCTACCTCAGCATACATCTGCTTTCTGTATGATTACATCCAGCTATATTTAGGGGACAAGGGAAAAGTGTGTCAAAATATTTATGTTGCATTTATATTACGGTTCTCACTAACACTAGATGAGTTATATCCTTCATATTGACCTCATCAAGGGAAGAATTTGTGTCAGATTGGATCTTAATGTTCTACCCTTACCCCACATAGAGTAGCTTCTGAGTAAGTTTTTGTGAGTTTGGAGTAAAATAGGCCATTCCAGTGGAATCAATAATTTGTTGTTAGCCTCTGTGGGGGATTATTATTGTTTTGTTATAGGCTGGATATACAACCCTATAACTGTCACACTTGCGAACTTAAGAACGCTAAGGAAGAAAACCTTCAATTTATCTCTAGTTTATGATGAAAAGTGACTCCTTTAGAAATTTGATTTTGAGGTCACTGAAATTAGAGATGAGATATGTAGAGAGAGAGAGAGATGAAGAGCGGGTGGAGTAAAACACAATACAATGGTGATACCACGTCATAAGTGACACATGAGATTACTGTGCAATAATAAACCACCATTTATGCCAAGGGCGGGGCCAGGTTTTTCGATTAGGGTGGCCAAAATACTACTAAAAGAATTTATTAATTGGTACAATGAAATTTAGGTCCAATAAAATATATCTAGATTTAAGACTAAATTGTTATATAAAACTGTAAAACCAGTTTCTTGTTTTTTAAACAAAATAGATATAAAAAAATTCAGAAGGCATTTCAACCCAATCATTTATGAAAGTGGAACATAATATTCTTTCAAATCTCACTCACAAGTCCATGACAAAATTATCCCTCATTTTTTGGTGACACTTAGTTGAAATCATCATCCGCCTTATTAAGAAACTGAATTTTTGAAATAGTAAAAAAATACTTTCGGATTAGAGCACAAGTGATCATCTTACAGAAAAATAATTGAGAGTACTTGTACAATTGTAAATAAAAAAAAAAAATTGAGGATAATTTATCAAATAGGAAAGATATAATGTCATTGGTCACTATGATATTTTGCATACATCTTTCTTGATCCAAGAATAGAATTGGTTTTAGAGGGTCAATAGACCAATAACTAACTTCAAAATTAGGGGGTGCAAATTCTTAAAATGAAAAAAAATCATGGTCCTAAATTACTACCATATAAAAAGGTTTTCCAAAAGTCAAGGTGGGCTAGTGGCCACCTTTGTCCAAAGGTGGCTCCGCCCTTGATTTATGCTGTTGAACCCCTTGTATGCATGTAGTAGTTATTAGATTAAGTTGATTTGTATGGTTCACCAGTATACGTGGTGGTTTACTGGTGGAAGGTGACAGCCGTGTCACTGATGACGTGGTAGTTCTGTTATGTTTAGTATATACTCGGGAGGAAGATAGATTCATTCTTCCAGTGAAAGAGGCCTTAAATCTCAGCATATTGATGTTTTCTTCTCTGAGATCATTGCATAGACAAAGTTCATTAACCCTATTTGATCATTAGGATCTTTCATATAAACCTTTTTGACCCCTTTCCCTACCTCAATACTTTTTTCAAACGAATATTTCCCGTTTGGCCACTCACTTCATTGAACTATCTACTTCTTTCTTTCTTCCTGTTCAGGTTCTCTTCCAATTTCTTGTTCCTCATTATACTTCCCTTTCCTTCATACAATTACCTTTTATTACATATCAATAGAATATCTTGTTATACATAATATTTACATTTGGGTCTTTCTTATGTATTACTGTTAGTATTGAAGTTCAGTAATCATTTTTGTTTGTGACAGTCCCAAAGTTAGGTTCTCTC
>CM042186.1:46668378-46685690 GCA_023539305.1 Ilex asprella | reverse complement strand
GTACTCGTGGCACCAACGCTGCCAACTCCCCACCACACACCCCCCAAAATAAATAAAAAGAAATGCTACTTTTGTTTTTTGGTAAAGAAAGACACGCCACCTGACTTGAAAAAAAAAAGATGGGAAAATGAGTAAGTTAACGAAGGGACAGCGACCTTGACATAGATAGTGACTTAACAATTAAGTGTTGTTTAAGGTATGCAACTATTCATTCCTTCATTAATGAACAAATGTTTATCCAATTGGTTGGTACACATGTACCAATCACAACTTTACTTCCTAGTTTGGCACTACCAACACATGCATCATTATTCAAAGAAAATATATGAACAATAGACATGTTTTGTCAAGGCCGTCACAAGGTAAACCAGCGTCGCTCTCGGGCATAGTCTTATGTTTACTCTCTCTTATCTTTTATCTTGTTTATGGACGAATTGCATCCTAAGGCAGCACTGCATTTTTTTTTATTAATTTTCCATTCAATTCCCAACCAACTACACATTTTCTATTTTTTCATTGATTTTATATACTGCCTACTTAATTCCACATTAGAAAATATTCTATTATGGGTAACTAAAAATTAAAAATGTGTTTGCCATTTACAGATTTTGTATGATTGTACTCCCAGGATTAATTCTCTGACATAGACATGGTGAATGACTTAGCACGGTACCTTCTATGTGCTATAAGCCCCAGTAAGAAGTTTATTACATAGAAAATGAATGTGGAATTATTCTAAAGTCAACCAGATATTTAAACTATCCAAAAGTATCCATAAATGCAATCGATAATCTCAAGTGGATCATGCAGTACAGTTGCTACTCGCTATAGTATTTTTGAGGAATATGAAATTACCTTTTCATACTTTCGTTCCCAATAAAAACTGCCATTCCTTTCCATGTCAAAAAAGGAAATAAAGTAGAATATTCCTCAATACACAGAGAACTTGACATGCATAAGACTTTTTTGAGCAACTCCTCTGAAGTACTGCAAAGAGTGTTGTTCCCTTAAAAGGAAATCATTTTGCATATAAAACAACGTCTTTCATGTGCAAAACAACACCATTTAAGAGAACTGTGCACCCCTGCCCATAGACATGCCTAATGTTATGAAGAGTCGTTTCACGTCACATTGTGATAGTATAGAGGACAATCTTGAATATAAGAGTGTGATATCACGGCATAGGCAGATTGTCTACAGGTCTATAACGATAAACTGATCATGCCAAGATAAAAGGTGTGAATTCATTGGTAAATTGTAAACTCTCAGACCAGGCAATAATACCTAGAAATCAGTATTCAATCCATACCATGCAGTTTTGCTTTCTACCCAACCAAAATAAGGTCACATAAGTACCAAGTATAAAGATTTCATCACAATGTTTCCCATCATAAAAGATAAAACAGATTCACTAGACTCTGAATAGGAACAAAACTACTCAAGCTGTTTGCATTCAACTGATACAAGGTACTTCATGTTTCCCTGTTACCAAATACATATCTAATTGCCGGTAGCAAAATACCATATACGGTGAGTTTAAGATGGCTAAAAACCTAACAAGACTGGAAAATCAATAGCCTACAATAACCTCACCACCAAAGTCGATCATATGATGTTATGGAAGCCCTACTGCCCTAGAGAGTAGAGACACCATCTTTATCCAAGGAAGTTCATAATCACCAGATGGAGAACCAAATTGCATAGAACAAAATCAGCAAAAGCGCGTTCTGGTGGTAAATCCTGCAATTTGATGGAAAGAGTTGTCACATAATTACAATCAAAATTTGAAGCAAAATCTTCATTTAATGTTCTGCTTCTGATTGAACATTTGCCAGCTCCATATCAAGCCATAGAATTCTATAAACAATCTGCAGTGGAAAACTGTTGCGTATACATGTAATTGCAAAGCATGCAGAAAACAAAGAAATGCAGAAGTGAGAATCATACTAATAGTTCATCATCACAGTCCTTGTCCTACTCATAACAACTCAACTTTTATTGCACTCCAAATGCAACTAATTGCTATACAATTGTGCACAGATATTGAACCAAGGAATGGCATCCAAGTGGTATATAACAGAAGGAACACAAAAGGGAATGATGCCTCTTCATAAGCAAAAAGATTACCTTAAATTCCTTGTTTTCTTTGTTAACTTGAATACGGAGACACACTGTGACCAAAGAAACAAATAAAGTCTCAATACCCTTGGATGTTAAAGGTAATTTAACCCCCCCCCCCCCCAAAAAAAAAACGATAAACATTCTGCTTACCAGCAAGGACTGCTGTCCCTATACAAGAAAGTACTCCCGAGAGAAAAGAGTTGAATGGAAATGATCCAACAATGGCCATGTAAACTACCTGTTCATCAGCAATAGAAATGAGGAATATGTCAAAGACAGAGAAAAACAATAGCCATGTATACCCCCAACACCTTCACCATAGAACTTGCCAGAGACCAAGCCTTGCGAGCGTTCTAGAAGGGACTGGGCTTAGACCAAGCCCTGCGACCATTCAATTAAGACTGAAACATTATACCCGAATTCACCTAGGTCAAACTTATCAAGATAAATTTTGGGTGAAATTTGGCAAGATTTTTATTCAATACTCCACTAATACGAGTCTCTGCTTCTGACGTAAGATGGATTCCATGCTGCCAATGCAGCCTAATTTAAGTTTGATCAAATTCCAAGCTAACAAAATCATGATCACAACCTATGACGCACGGATACTTCATCAAGGTCAACGTACATATATCGGATATCGTATCGAATACAATCCATGTTGGATACTCAACGAAACGTATAATTCGCTATAATAATAATAAAATATAAAATACATTTTATTATAAATTTATCCTAGACATGTCTGTATCCTTTTTTTTTCAAATTTTTTGGCATCACCGTATCCGTGTATCTGTATCTTATCCTATCCATATCCATACTTCTTATATCACAACTAAATATTCAGCCCCAAAAAAGTTAATCTTCGCTCAAAACACGTCTCACAAGTTCATCTCCATTCTACTTTTCAATAAATCATTGTAATGATCCCCATAAAAGATTACGAAAAATTAAGAAAAATCAAGACAAAAATTCAATCTAATCAAAATTCCAAAAGGTCATAATAAGGAACTGAAATTGCCAAATGGATCAACTTCCAAAATCATAATTCCCAGTCATTGTCAACAATGAGTAAGCTACAGATTAACAAGGATTGCAGATCTACACATTGATAAAATCGTAGTACCTGAATCACAGCGGTGAAGACCGCGAACATTACATACAAGTCGATGATCTGAAACATACGAACTCCAAATTCAGGTTGTCAATAGAAAACTGCATCTATAGCCATACATCTATGACATACACACACATATATACAGATATATATATAGAGAGAGAGAGACCTTGAGGTTAGTTGGAGTGGCGGCATAAGCAGAACGGAGAGAGTGAATAAGAGCTTGAGCGTCCTTCGAAGCCGACGATCTCGCCATTCTCTTTCACCAGTTCTTCCTCTTTCGTTTGCCCTGGTGTCAAAGACTCGATCTAAATTTCCAAACTGATGAACAAAACCTACTTCAACTGGTATGATCGTAATTTTGACATAAAATTATGGACAATATTATTGAACCAAATGAGTTTTAATAGTTTTTAATAAATAATAGAAGTTTCATCAGAGTAAACAGTTGGCCTATTAGCTCAGCTGGTTAGAGCGTCGTGCTAATAACGCGAAGGTCGCAGGTTCGAGACCTGCATGGGCCAAGTTTTTTGCTCTTTTTCAAAATCTGTCATCCAATTTGGGCACAGACCCGACCCAAGTGAACTTTAAAAGTTTGACTTTGTCTGGGTGTAGCCCTAAACCTACAAGATGTAGTGGGCTTGGTTTGGATCGACTCTGGCTTCACCAAACCCGCCCCATATAGCCTGAAAAATTCAATCAGTTCAAAAAACGAGCCACTTAGGCCCAACGAAAAACGGAAACCAAAAATAATTTTTTTTTATTTTTGAAAATCGCCCCTCGTTTATCAAACGATGAGAAAAACGAAAAACATAAACAGTTACCAAACGAGTTTTTTTTTCTTGTTTTCTCTAAATATCAAAATAAAAATGAAAAACGAAAAATTTAAATGTTACCAAAAGGGGTCATCCACTTGATTTTTTTTTTGTGCGGAACATATGTTTGAAAAGTAAAATAAAAAAATTCTTGGATTTGTTTGTAGTGTTTCTGAAAAATTTGATTTTTTTTAGAAAGGATTGGATAATTTTTTCTTTGTGCTGACAAAAACTAATGAAAAAGTCGCCCAGCAAACTCGGGTTTTAATGGACCAGACTTCTTTTCTTTTGAATCATCTAAAAACTATCTCCAAACAGGTCCAATGAATTAAGTAGATTGGTTAGACCAACTACGATTTAAAAAGGAGGAAAAATGAGGAAGGAGGATAGAAACACATACACAATTGATATGGTCGAATTTTAGGTTTTAATTTGGCAATAACTAATGACTAATGCTAGACTAACTAAAAATAAGGAAAAAAAATTAGAGTACAAGTGATATAACAATTGAAATGGTAAGTAAATTATAAATATTAAATAGATAAAAAAATAAAAAATATTATTATTAGGTCCTGTGGTAATCCCTTAAATTATTATTATTATTTTTTTTAAGTCTTCAATCTTGTAAGTCTCCAATTATATACTTTATAACACCACATTAGGCTCGCCCTTTTAATTTTTCACTTATTTGTTTTGAGGTTCATTGAATAAATCCACAGTCTTCGTAAGGAAATTAATTTTGATTTTTCACCCTAATTTTACCCTGAAAATAAAGAAAATGAGTCGTATGATCACAAAACTAGCAAGATCATAATACGTTTAATTTTGGGCCCTAAAAACTGCCCAAAATATGGTGTGATGAGATGCATGATCACAAATCTATCAAATAAAGAGAAAGATAAAAAAAAACTATCCTTACCTAGCTTTTATCCCGTCTCCATTAGATTTTCATTTTTATGTTCAATGGGTATTTGGAGTAATTTGAACGCAACTCAACTAATCTCTATTTTCGTTGAGAAACCTCGAAAGAAGTACCCAAATTTAAATTTATGATATCTAAATTTACAGCTCGTCTCTCTTACTATTTGAGTTATTTTTGTCATAACAAACTTTGAGACAAACTATTTTCTATCATATATTATTTTATAAATTCATGTTAAAATTTATTAATTTATACACAATTTATTAATATATTAAATAAAAATAAAATATTATCCGGTATTGCATGCAGTTAAATCGTTTTGATATATTTTCAACTTGCAAATCAACTTGTTTATGATCTAAATCCAACCCGTTGAATGTTGCATCAAATTAATGTATCATACTAAAGAAAAATGTCATTTGAACCAAATTTCATGACCTTATCTTCTGACATAATACACCACAGTTATTGAATTGATAACCAATCTCAATTAATATTAAGGTTTGTTGTCAATACAATAATTATAACGTATTAGGTCAATAATTTAAATATAAATATTATTATTAAAAAATAATATTTAAACTTAATTTACTCATCTAATATGTACTTCTAATTCTAATTCTAATTCTAATCCCTCCCACTTTCACTAGTTGTTATTTTTCTTATACAAAATATCCCCTTGATCTATAGGTATCATTTCAATCAGGTCCTCCAAATTTCAATTTTAATAATTTTTCTCTTATATTATAAACGTTGTTTCAATTAAGTTGTACTGTTAATTTCAACTCTTAAAAGGTAAAAATTATTGAGAGAATTCCCAACCATCCACCCTAGACTAGAGCTCACCCTCACCTCTCTGGTGCCAAATATATTCTCCCTTCTCGATTATATCTTGGACGACGATTTCACTCTGCTTCTCAAATTGCAATTTTTTCTTTTAATTTTTCCCACTCAACCACATATCTGGTTCGGGGTATTGTTGCATCATCTCCTATTCAATGTTGTTCAAGTGAAGGGTACAGAAGTAATTTTAACATTTCCATTCAATTCATTAGTTAATTTAATCTAACTAAAATTTGAAGGAGACAAGTTGAAATTAAAACCTGAGTGAGCCAATTGAAACGAAACCCATAGTTCAAGGGGGTAGTTTGTAATTAACCACCCTCCAACCAAAAAAAAAAAAGAAGAAGAGGAAAGAAAGAGATGGATGACCACAACCATTCAAGTATTTCCCACAGCGGAAAGTCTGAATTCTGAAAGTGTCATTCACTTCAACGGACTATATATAGTGGGTTTTGTGCTTTCTTTCGTCCCCACGAATTTTGTACTTCCCGCAAATAATATACATTTCTCTCTCTCCCATCTCCGAGCTCTTCTCCTTTCAGAAGTAGAGAAAATGGCTTCAGTATCGTCCTCGGCCGCCATTTTCGCACCTCCGACTTCTCTCAATAGAGCTCTCTTTGTCTCTCCTCAGAACTCGCATTACTCGCTGCTTCCTAAGACTCGGTTAGTCCTCTCTCTCACTTTGAGCTTCTGATTTTTTTATTTTTTTTGGAACAAGCTTCTGAAATTCAACAACTGTTTTTCTTATAAGCTTTTGAGATCTAGATGGAAATATATATTTTTTAATTTATCGTCACTGTCTTTGTTGAAGCTCTCTACGATCTACATGATTTGAATTGCTTGTGGTTAATATAGGATATTTCTGCGGAGTTTCAATCGGTGTCGAGAAATTAGTTAAGCTTGCAATACATGCACGAATTTCCCCACAAGAAAGTGATTTATTATTTGAACTTAGTGGACTTCATATATAGGTTGTGTTTTGATTTTTGAGAGTAGTTATTTGAAATAACATAACATAAATACAGTTTCAATTAGCTGTCTACTTCTCTATAAACATCACTTAAAATGGCATATGTTAGGTTTTCTATCATTTTAATGTATGGCTCATTGGATAATTTTGTTAATTGCCTTAATTTTTGTATAAAATATCCAAAGTATAGTCGACACTGTGACACTCAGGTGCCTTGTTGTTTTCACTTCCATCTGTGCTAATTGAAAATTAGATGGCTCACATGAACAGGACATGATCTAACTTTTCATGTTGCTAGAGTCACTGCCATTAGTAGTGTTGGAATCAAGGCAACTAGTTTGAGCAGGATAATGGCTTATGTGAAATTGTGAAATATTCCATCAAATATTCATGAGATATTAATTTTTGTCTTGGCACATTGTGATTTATTGATTGATCTATGTTGATGCTGTTTTTGTTCTGGTTACAGCTCATGTAGGGTTAGTATCAAGTGCAGTTATGCAGAAGCAGGTGTGAAGGAGGATTCTAACTCAGCGACAATAGATGTTTTGGCTGATATTAAAACTGAGCGAGTATGTAGTTGGGATTTTTTCCTCAAAACTTTTTAATTTTACGAATTAAGTTGCAATTATGCTATTTTTAGAACTAGAAATCACTAAAATACTTTTCTTATCAGATTGTGGTGTTAGGGGGAAGTGGTTTTGTTGGTTCTGCAATATGCAAGGCTGCAGTATCCAAGGGTATAGAAGTCATAAGCCTAAGCAGGTCTGGGAACGTTTGATCCAAGTAGCTGTATGTAGATTTTGACTTGATTTATTAAGTATTCCTTCATAATATGCTATTAACTCGTCTTGATGAACTGGAAACCATTGTCTATAAAATTCGTTTTCATTGAAATATTTTTGTCAACTTTCTCTTTTATGGTATTAAGTCTTAAATTCTGAAGCCCTAAAAAATGTCCACAGGTCGGGTCGTCCTTCTTACTCAGGTTCATGGGTAGATCAGGTTACTTGGATGTCAGGCAGGTTTTTTCTCTATCTCCCTTTAATAGATTGTGTATGTTATGACTCAGTGATTTTTAATGTGGTAAAAGATCACTTGGAAATTTTTTTTTGCCTAGTTTCATGAAAAGAAGAATTAACTCTTTTATTTTGTTGATTAGTAATAAACAATATTGGTAAGAAAAAAGAGTTCTCTGAACTCTTGATTCTTAGTAGATCTTATGTCACCAGCGAAAACTCAATTCTTTTGATTGTTACTTTGATTCCAATAAACTAAGTACTTGTTTGCTAAAAATAAAATAACTGAAAGTGACAAAAGCCTATTTGATAAACTTACTACAATCGTTAATATGATTAGCTGGTGGCTAACTGTTGCAGTAATACAGACAGCAACAAGGTAGCTTGTCGCCTTTAATATTAACCTTTTGTTTGTGATCGCAGATGGTAGTGAGGAATGTGGAATTTTGTTATACAGTTATGTTAGTCGACAACCCATACCTTAATAGAACAATCATAAAATCTGTTCATTTGCTACAGTTGTATACTTAATATATATTAATTTCTTTAAGTCTGAAGATGCTTTCATAATAACATTTACTGTACTATTTGTCATATGTATATTGCCCAAACTACATTGTTTGTTGGATGCTTGTCGCACATAGACTTGGTGTCTTTGATATTTAGACAAGAACTTTTGGACATAGCACATCACTATGTGCACGTTCCTTGTACATGAGTTGTGAACCTGACGGATTATATTTCTTCTCTTTTATCCATCTAACTTCTTTTGGCTTTGTTGACATTCAAAAGGTCTTGACTGACCCAAAACATCAGAGAAAATTTGTGCTTGTTCAAGTCTGATTTTTGGGGTTGGAAGCCTTGTAGTTCCCCACAATAGGTACGAGTAAGCAAAAAAAGGATTGATCAACAAATGGATGCAATGAAACTGTGTGGATTGATCACCAAAACATAATATTGCCCCATAACAAACCTGAAGAGAAGATTACCCTGAATGCTTAATGTGCTCGGAAAAAGTGGAACACTTAATTAACTAAATTCATGTTGGACAGCAAATTTTTGAAATGCTTCACTGTTTCAAACATAGATGTCTATGCTAACTTAATGTCAATTATGGCCTTTAGGTTAATTGACTCTTTGACCAGATCGTAGCATATGTACACATAAATTTCATAGCCACATAACATACCTATGCATTTGTTGCTTCAAGAGTGGTGATATAGAGATTATCTGTTATAGGGTTTTACAATTGTTGACAATTGACAGAACAGGATCTAAGTGGAAGTAGGGCTTGGGCGTTGTCTCATTGTTTAAAGCACATATGAAACAATATAATAAAAGTAGTCTTCCTGGTAAAGAAATGGGGAGAGTAGAGCTTAGAAATTGAAGATAAAAATAGATAAGAGGATGATGAAACAGTTAAAGGAATCCGAGTCCATTAAGGTAGATTAACAAGGCTGCCCAGTCTTAATTCAATACTCGGTACCTTCACAAGGGAAGATTTTGTCATTACACTTTTTATGGTGTCTAAAATCTAAGAAAAATGGAGCCTAACCTTGTAATCAGAGTTATTTTAGTTCTTTATCCTAATTTCTTGATTGCATTCGATCACATTTTATTTTGGGCTTCTAGTGAGAGTAAGCCTTCTAAACCAAGCTAAAATGTTGGGCATTATATATTTTACTTGCTAGAGCTTTGCCTTGTCTAGCTTTATATGCATAATTTTTTTCCCATGGATGCATATTGTTTAAACCATCTTCATAACTTGCAGGAGATGTTTTCTACGTGAACTGGGATGAAGTACTTGTTGGGGCTACTGCAGTGGTTTCAACCCTCGGAGGTTTTGGTAGCGAGGAGCAGATGCAAAGGATTAATGGCGAGGCGAATGTTGTGGCAGTAAGTGCTGCCAAGGACTTTGGTAAGGGAATTATTGATCCTTGGTTCCCACTGAATTACCTTCTAAAGTAAATACGTTTAAATGATTTTTCCCTCCGATCGCTCCCTATTTTTTTTGGTATAACCTTTGTTCCTTCTCTAAATATCCACAAAGCAATCACTGTTATCTAGCACCTTTACATTCTACCTGGAATGTCGTAGACAATATGATCCCATCACTTTGAGATGTATTTAATAACAGAATATATGGCATTCAGTGATATCTTTTCCTGGTGTTATAATTTTCTCTTTTGCAACTCCTGAGTTTCCTTTTTCCTGGTTGCACTCCATTGATACTCTTTGGTGCTATTTTTTTGATAAATAGTAGGATATTCAATTTCATAAAGCAATTATGAATTACATTGAAATTATTAAGTACGGCTTTGTCATGATCTTATTCATTTTACTTTCTCCGACCTTATGCATTTTCAGTTTGGGATTTACTATTTCTCACCTAAAATCACCAACCTTCTTTCTTTCTCATACATTGCAGGTGTTCCTAAGTTCATCTTGATCTCGGTGCATGATTATAATCTACCATCATTTTTACTTCAATCTGGATACTTCACAGGAAAGAGGAAAGCAGAATCAGAGGTTCTCTCCAAATATCCAAATTCTGGTAATCTTTGAATTACTTTTTTTCTCTTTTGATTCATGTAATGGTGAATTCTATAATCCCACCTCCTTAAAAATGTCATTGCTGGCTTGATTATGTCTAAAGCTCAAAACAGAAACCTGATTATCTTCTATTTGACTGATATCCTTTTCTTTGGAACCCCAATAGTTGACTTATAACCAGTCATGGTGTTGGAATCATGTTTTGAAAGAGAAAGGGAGCAACAATCTCAAATAGTTTTTGTGGAGTGCTGCTTGTTAAGATTGTTAATGCACTACCCGACAAAGCACCATAGTTCATAAATAGACCTGGAAGAGAATAATATCGAGCATGATTACGGAACCGTGGTTGGATCAACTGTTTTAGCTCAGAATGTTGATCTATGCTTGGAGTCTTAAAAAGTACAATTTGCAGTTAGATGGAAATCAGATTCAAATCCCATCCAATAGACTTTTTTTCACTCTTCAATTTTCCTTAAAAGATAGATCACCCACCATGGATTGATAATGATCCACCTACGTACGATGGGCCCCACATAAGTCATGGCAGACGATCTAACATTGAGTAAAAGTGTCTTTCTTGGATAGGATCTAAAATTCTAAATCAATGAAAGTCCTACAGACAACCTATATCAATTGAGATACTGCTCATTTTGGTGTCTGCAGTTCCTAAATTTGAACTTCCACAGGTGTTGTGCTAAGGCCAGGTTTTATATATGGGAAGAGGAGAGTGGATGGCTTTGAGATCCCTCTGGATTTGATAGGGAAACCATTGGAGCGATTTCTGAGTGCTACCGAAAACTTCACAAAACCTCTGAGTTCTCTCCCTGCATCTGATTTACTTCTCGCCCCTCCTGTTAGTGTCGATGATGTTGCATATGCAGTAGTAAATGCAGTCGGAGATGACGATTTCTTCGGCACTTTCACCATTGAGCAAATCAAGGAAGCCGCTGCCGCCATGAAGGTCTGAACAACTAACTGTTACCTACAGAATTTATCATGGTGCATATCATTTTGGGGGTGGGGATTGATGATGGGGTTGGCCTCACGGCCAGCAAGGTGCCTACTTACTACTTAGGCATGCCATGGAAAGTTGTATTTGTGTGTTTTTTTTTAAAGATGTCTTTCTGCCTTCGTCCAGTTTGAATGTTACAACGACAATACTTCATAATCATGCAATTTACCAGCTAAGTAAAATAAAAATAAAAACTACATCACTAAATTTTGTGCCTTGGTGTTTGCATAAGTAAAGACCACCACAGCTCCTCTTCTCGAGAATCCACACATTCCTTGTCAGTTCCACATGACATTGATGGAGAAACCCCTTATCTATCTTCGTTTTTTCCTCTTTAATTTTGGTGATTTTTGTAGTGTTAACAATGGATTGTGTGTTTGTAGAAATGAGAGATGGTTGGCATCTCCCCCAACGGGAACGGGCTTATCTGTTACCAAACACATCCGGTAAAACTACCCACTTCGGTGGGTCTTATAAACCCCTAACAATGGATTGCGTAGTCTTGGATGTTTAAGTTGCACAAATTGTGTGAAAATTAACCTAATTCCTACCTTATTCATTTATTAGGTAGATATGTTTGTTCAACTGATTTGAGATTTCAATTAGATTACAATTCAAATCTAGTAAAACTAAATTTATCTATTGGACCAATGGAGCAAATGCACGTATTTGCTCGTTCATCGCCTAAGCAGCCAATAGTATTACAATCCTCCTCTTTAATGTAAGCCCGGGAAAAGGTGGGGGGGGGGGGATGGCAAGGAATTGGATCTAAGACCACCAATCCAACCTTATTTTAACTTGCCAATACTATTTGAATTCCACGCCAACCAATGCACTAGAACGTGATCTGAAAATTTATCACATGAACCGACACGAATTATGAAGAGAACCAAGTACCAGTAGATTGAATCGCTGCCAATTTCAAATACAAAACATGGCTTTGTAGCTTTAGAGAGTAATTGCAATCATACAATAGATTACTTTACATTGCATTAGCTGCACATCTAATACTCCGTCATACAAATTCTAGATCTCTAATCTGAAATTGATCAAATGCCTGTCCACTCCAAAGAAGTTCAAGTCTAAGAATCAACCTCGCCATAATGGGATAAGATTGTCCATCACTAACCTCTCTTAAACCCTGCTATACATGGGAACTCCATGCAATAGATACAAATGATCTTTGTTGTACATAACTCACATGGGTTTTTGTAAAATATAATGAACTACCGTTTGCCTCTGCTTAACATTTTAGAGAAGACCTAGCCAAGTCTTGTCGTTGCAAAAGGCTGCTCTGAAAGGTACCTAAATGACAGAAAAAAATTCCCCCTTGTAAGCTTCGAAAGGATGTGACTGCAATTACTCGAAATAAAATTCACTAAAAAACAGTTAATGATAAGCCAGTGGCAATGTGGCATGTTTCACAAAGAAATCATAATCCCATGTCGTGAATGGATCCAATCTGCTTCATCTGGACTTATAAACCATAATTTGTGCTGTACATGTAGATATTTTTGCATAGAGGAAGAGCATGTACATATTTATCAAGTATTTAAGGGGATTTATTTCTCATAAAATTTCATGTAAATCACCACGACCACCACACAAATAAAAGGGAAAATCAAAGTCGATTGCAAGTCCTCCAATATTTGGCATGATTACCTCAGATTAAAATTTGTTCAATATTCATCTTCACAAGCCTATGGTGATTTGTGACAACCAGCTTATAAAGAAACTGGATGCAACGGAGAAACCTTAGTGTTTGGATCAGTTTCGTGTTTTTTTTTGGTCAAGATCAGTTTCGTGTTTAGTGCAAGTAATTTCTGAAGAAAGCAACATATTTAGGTTTCATTTTCTTGAACAAAGCAACAACTTAATTGTCATCTTCTCAAAGAAAGAGGTTTGAAAGTCATACTTACTTGCCAGTGTGGAATCCTGCCAAATACCAAGCATTTAAAACAGTAGCAAGATCTGTTTCAGAGCTAGTACTTTGTGCCAAGTGACCTACATTTGCCTCTCCCTCTTCCTCTTTCTCTGTAGTGCACAACAAAAATAGATGATATGATAAGGCACTAGATTATACATGAATTGCAGCAGTACTTTTATCATAATGTTTTGAGAAATCCATCAGCAAAAAGAGTAACAACAATTTTTCAGGTGAGGGAGTGGCTCAGTGGTAACAGCTCACTCCAGCCTGTAGGTGGTTGCAGGTTCCAACCTTATAACCCCCCCCCCTCCACCCAAACAACAAAAAAGCAACAGCAGTCAATAACACCATGATCATGAAGTAGCAAACATTTTTATGTAGAAATGTGCACATGAGGCAAATATAGCTCAACATTTAATGATGCCATGACATGAAGATGCATAACTGAAATGTGCCATTGAATTTTATCCAAGAGAGCTTTCCACAATAAATGCTCACTTCTGCTAGCCCAGGACTATATTAAAGCTGCAATTTATAATTATTGTCTTTCCTTTTCTCATAAAAAGATGTTCTATTTTCCTTTCTTTAGGAGCAATACGTTTGAAGACACTGGCACCCCCACAATACATGCGCCTAGAGGTGAAGCTACATGTAGACAAAGGAGGGCCATTGTCACCCTGAGTTACCAAAGTCATTTTTGGGCGATTTAAGTTTAGTGAATACTTATTGGAAACCAATGACATGACTTCTCTGAAAGCATTTAGTAATATTATCATATGTTCCAAACAATCCTACGTTATACATCATGTACTGTTTTATTTGCCTCCACCACACCCCAAACAAAACAAACAAACAAACAAACAAACAAGCAAACAAACACAGTGCTGAGATCCTGGTTTGGCCCCCGCTTGTGCCCATGTCACAACCAGTATTTGAACCCTGCACTTTTAACTGCCCTTGATAGGATTCTGTTCCTTAACAGAGAAAGCAGGAGTGCAGCACAGCACAGCCTATAATATAATAGGTCCTACATGGTTCAAGTTGTTAGGACACTAGCTTAAAGTGAAACAAGGACTTCATATCTTCATGCCAACAAGAGTCTACTCCCATCTAACACTTACCATAAAACTTCATATGAAATATTCTGCATTATTTGTGCACAATAGTGTACAGGGGGTTTGTGATTTATTATTATTTTGATTATCCTTTTGACATGATTCCCCAGATTTCATTCCTTTTCTACACCTTGCAGAATCTATAGGGCATTTTGCAAAGAATGGTTAGGACAGAGCATAGCCCCTTGGAAGGAGGACTCTCTACAGTTGAGTTCAAGGCATCAATATGAAGGCATGCCCAAAACTCACAAAAATAAACGTCTATGAATGATATAAAAGCAGTATGGGTCTTCTTCCTCAAACTGGATATATTCAGATCATAAATGACACAACTACAATTGATGGCAGCAACATATTCAACACGAATTAGAGACTTGTTAAAGAAGAAGAAACAGGCGAAAGCATGAAGAATTTTTTTAGCCACATATCTGTAGAATCCTAAGAAATGTATACAATCCTGAATATGTATCACGAGATTTCAGTAAAATAGTCAAATGGTTAACTCAATCATCACCTGACTGACATCAGCCTTTCAAAAATTTTATTTTATTTCATCTAATTTTATATATCAGGAAAATACATATTATGCTAAACTGGTAATTAGGATCACCACAACGGGTCAAATTTGGGCAAGAAAGAAATCTTAATTAGTAAACTATCAAATTGAAGCATTTATACCACAATGCCCTCCATTTTTCATACCTTTGCAAAATCCAATAGACATTACCAAAACAATCTGTACATACAGTATGAGTTTTTTGAAAAGGTGTGCTCACCTTCATTTTTATTTACATCAGAACTGCCAGAAGCTTTTGTCTTCAAGGAAGAAAGGGCTCTTTCGGCAGTTCTGGCAGCTGTTGTAACAAAGTCACCACCTTCAAGAGAAAATGACGTTCCATTGCACTCTACTGCTGAAGCAGCAATACAAGTCTGATCAACACAAGGTCTGCAGAGAGTGCAAGCAGGTAATGAAGTGCACGGAGCCACCAAACCCTGACACCCGTATGAGCAACAAGAACAGACAAGAGGTGGGTAAGATGTGTGGGCTGCAGAGTCTTGATGCTCTTGAAAAGTGGAGGAAGTGCTACAATGTACTCCAGAGCCAGAGCCCTGGTAATCCCAATTGCCAAACTGGCTGAGTTGCTGAAGAACCTTTTGCCTCTGCTCCTCAAGTTCATAATATCTGTACACTAACTGGTTATAATTTTCTGCACTTTGTGTATCTGAATAACCTTTAAGCACATCTTGCACATGCTGACCATTTAATGACACCATATGGGGATCAGGAGCAAATGATTCCACACAGCGGTCATCTTTGATTGGTGAAAGATTATTATTATCTCCGATTTTTGTTGTGATATTTGAAGCAACATTACTGTTATCACCTTCCTCCATATGTCTGCATCAAAGGACAAGAGGTACCAAACTTAGCACTGTGACTGTAATGAATTCTGGATATGAAGTCCTCCTCACATGGCATGGAACATAATAATCAATGGCTAGATATCAAGACCTTATACAATTATTTGTTTTTTAAGCCTGAGAAAATGCTTTTCCTGCGGTTTTCATGCAGATAAAAAGTCATGAAGGAAGCTATAACTGGGGAAAAGCCACTAGTGAGGAACCCTTATTTAGTTTCATGTATTATTCCTATAGGCAAGGCAAAAAATAGAAGGAAAATAATCATTGCCAGAAAGCTAGTTGGCAAACACAATGACTGCCTGCCACAACAATTTAGAAAATAATGTAGAAGACCAAAATAGATGATAAAGAATGAACAAGTTCAATCCTATACTTGTTTACCTATACTTTATAGAAATCGTGAGTGCTACTATCCAGTAAAAATTCTCCAGTTAGAGTTAAAAGGAAGCAACTCCAGAGTCTTTTGACATGCTGAAGGCATGCAGGAAACTAGAACAATTTTTAGGCAAGTGAAGTTTACGCTCAGAGAAATTCAAGGTATGCTCAAGAACGGAACTTGACGTACACCTTTTCAATAAAACTTGTCAACGTCTCAAAAGCATCAAGTTGTGTTCCCTTTTGAATTATGGCCGCATAAATATCTAATGGTCACCTTGTGTCCCAGAAGTAAATCATAACAGAAATAAAAAAGAACTATGGGACATAAGATGTAAGAAAAGATGCCTTCCAATTTTTGGAGTTTACCCAATCCCTTTTTTTCTTTCCCCGAGAGATATTTAGTGCAGCCAGTTTGGGTTGCCACATAATGCCAGGACACTTACGAAACCTCCTGAGAAACAAGGTGGCACAATAAACCAAAAACTTAAAAGTGCGCACTGTTTTGTGATGACCTCTCCTCCTCCCACTTCATGGGATCTTGTAATAGCTTAACTAAACAGAAGAGGTAGTAACCTATTAAACGTGATTTATTATTTGAGATCTCTGGTCACCGATCTTCATTTCCGATTCATTGGTGACTGAGACAGGCTTTTTTCCATGGACGCTTTTGTTGATTTTTTCGATAACTTGGGTGAGAATCTGCAAGTACTTTTTTGGGTCAGGGTAACCGTTGTATCAAGCGTATGTTCCTTTTTTGTTTGTGTCTACTGTATACAGCCTCTGCACACGGGTTGTACTCCCTTTACACTTATCTATTGAAATATTTTTATCCATTTTAGAAGATATTTTTCTTGAACCGTAACATACAGCAATTACAGCTTCTTCTATAACCAGATATTAAGTCTCTCAACTCCACAAAGCAAAGATATGAAAAATAGATTTAATAAGAATAATGTTCCAATAACATGCTCACCTTTTGGCTTCATGGCTTTCATCAACAGCAGCTGACAAATTTTCTTCCGTACAAATTATGACTTTTCCTCCCTCAACTGAGCTATCATGCCCTCCTTTGCTATGCAACTTCTGAGAAGTACGAGG
>CM042186.1:46642396-46663378 GCA_023539305.1 Ilex asprella | reverse complement strand
TACAAATCTGGTTTGTTTTCTTTCCCAAGCGAAATTGATAGAAATTATGACAATCCCCCTTGGTGAAACTCAACAAATAGATAGGCTGAAATGAGCACATTCAAGGAATTAGTGGCACTGACTGAAGAGTGGATATCACCTACAATTGAGTTGCACAGATGATGGGCACAAAAACTTACCTGCTTCAACATCCAATGGAGCCCCACAAGAACTTCTGGAAAATGGTACAGCAGTTACCTGCATGGCAAAAGATCAAGATATTTATCTCTGCAAGGTAGCTAAGGGGGCACTAGCAACTAAATGGAACCAGTGAAAAAAGGAAACTATCAAACTCTCCCCTATGCCCAAACTTCTGATCAATATTGATAGATACAAAGTGAATAGGATTTAAAACTGACTGAGGGGCCAACTCCAAAAAGAAAGGGACAAGGGCTTAACACATAATGAGGGAGGGGCAATCTCTGCTAGCTTGTATATGTTGGTTTATATGGAAGGCTCGTAGTGAATGACTATATCAGCATAGACTACCCAAAGTTAAAAGAGGTTCTAAGCCAAGCAGTAATGATAGTTGAAGAGTCCCAACAGAAGAATGATACTAAAGAGCCAAAAAGTTGCAAAAATCCTAAGGGTCCGTTTGGTTAGGAAGAAAAAAATGATAGAAAGTGAAGTAAAAGAAAAGAATGGAATGAGAATCCATTCCATAATTATTCTACTATTCTGCCATTAAACAAGTGAACCCTACCAAAAAAGCAGGAATGAGAATATCCACAACAAGAGTGGATATAGCTTAATTACATTAGGGCATTTGTTGAGAGGACTGAGAAAAGGGCCTATGCAGTTATAGCAAGAAATCACAAAGTATTAATGATCAATGGGGAGACAAGACCTTTAGTTGCATCATCACTCTTGAATATTGAAGTTGAAGTAGAAGTTATTAGAGGAACATGCAGACTAGCTATCTATCATTCATGAAGACATACCACGCAATAATCGTTGAATTTGACTCCATCCAGGATAGGACTCAATCAATAAGGGCCTTAAAGAACATGCCAAGGAAATTGAGCCCATTTTGCTGGATATTTGAGAGTATATGAAACACACATCCCACATGCCCAATTCGAAGAAGAAACTAGAAGAGAAGCAAACAGGAAAGTACAAAATGCATCCACACAGGCAAGAGTTTAGTGTTTACCTAACAATTGAGTGGAAGACCTATCACTCCAGTTATTGAAAGAGTAATGCTAGATGGACTTAAAAACTAGACTTAAAAAATTGACTTGATAATCTCAACCATTGAATAGGTAGTAGGTCCCAATAAATGCTGGGACCTACAGTGAAATCAATGGTTGAGATTATCGAGTCAAATTTTTAAGTCTATTTTTTAAGTCCATGTAGCATTGCTCTTATTGAAATTCTAACAAAGGATAGGAAGGTTAAAGTAGTAATAGGAATAGAGCAATGCTATTGAAATCTAATTTACTGACTTAATTTAGTATGGTCTTTGAATTAGTTGTGGGAGTCATCAAGCACTAAAACTTAGTGTTGATCTAATAATTTTACTACAGTTACATCATTATATTAATAAATTAGAATAATATTTTAAGTCTAAATAATATTATTCATAGGAATGTAGGTGGAGTTAGTGATGTAATACGTCAGCCTTTTATGTCTAACCAAAAAAAACAAAGGAAGAGAAAAATTGGAGAAGAAACGCATTAACTTTTGTGTGATGCCATGGACCCAGGAGCATTTGAAAAGAGTGGTTGGAGGATGCTGATGGGCATTATTACCTCAATTATATATGTGGTGGTCCCCACTTTACTCAATATCACGGGCATCTTTGCATTATACATATATATTTTTTATTTTTGCCAAAATCAATAGCGCGTGTCATAGTTTCTAACAAATTATCATCACACGTATGAAGAACACTTATCAAACCGACTTGACTTCGATCTCATCTAGACATACAATACAAAACCACTAATACGACACCGTATAAAGTGTTCAAAACCTAAAGCGACGCCGTACTTGTTCTATCCGCCCCACCCCTAGATATTCCCTCTATCTTCGAATCCACGAGGTAAGGTCTACGCCGACCTTTCGTTCTATCTTCCTAATCCTTTCTCTTTCTCTTTCTCTTTCTTCGCGCCCAAGCAACAACAATCAAGAACGGCGACTTTAAATTAATTAGTTTTGTTTTTCAATTATGGACTTTGTTCCGTCAGTCTTCGCCGCCTAAAGTCATCGTCTTGGTTCCTCCGCGACTGTCTCTAAAGAAGCTGGATCTCGGGACGACGACGAGGCAGACAAGTCAAAATCTGTTGAGAGACATGAAAATTGTGGTTTTGCGGTTAGATAGGTAAGGATCTTGTATTTTGTTAATTTTTTTATAGGTTTGTGGTTCAGAATTAGTTTTTTTTTTTTTCTGTGGAAATTTGTGTTGTTTCTTACTATTTCTTTGCTTGAAGTTGGAGTTGTTTAGGGAATTTGACGGATCGGTGCTGATGTTTGTTTATGTGGCTTTTGTGGATGATTTTGTGTTGCCTTTTGGTTTAAATCTGATGTCTTTATCATGTTTTGCACCCTTTTCTGCCTGTTTTAATATGTTGATGTGAGTGGTTTCTTAGATCGAGAAATAATTATTTAAAACTCGAAAAAAAAAGTTATTCTTGAGAAGTTCATAAGAGTTTTTTTTTGGTTTTGTTTAATTTTTATCTGGAAACAATATTATCCATGGGAACGTAAAAAGAAAAACAAATGGACAATTGCCATGTGTATGACAAGAGAAAATTGGTTTGCAAGTGATTGATGCTAAATGGTTCATATACACACATATATTCGAACATGGACTTAAAAACTAGTCTTAAAAATTAGATTTGATAATTATGACCACTGTTATTTAAGGCGTAAAGCGAATTGAATCTATCAAGGCGACTAAAGCCTAGGCGAGCTTTACCAAAAGCGAAGTGAACAGTTAAAAAAAAAAGTAAATATTTTAGTTTAATTACTTATAAACATCAAAGTTCTAATTTTATATATACTAAATATTTAAATGCAAATAATATCATAAACATTTAAATTAAAACAAACACTAATAATATCTCAAATCTTAATAACAGTCATATCATTCATCATTAAAGAAGTAGAAGCAAAAAAAAAAAATAGAAGTAGAAAAAAAAACATAAGCAGGGAAAAAAAATTATAGTACTATCAGACATCAACAGAAGCATGAAAAAAAAAAGAGCAGCAGAAACAGAAAACAGAAGAGAGAAGAAGAACTAGAATTAGAAGCAAAAAAAATAAATTATAGCACTATCAGACATCAACAGAAACAGGAAGAAAAAAACCAGAAGCAGCAGAAACAGAAAATAGAAGAGAGAAGAAGAACCAGAATCAGAAGCAGAAAAAAAAAGAATAACATTAGTAGAAACAGAAACAGAAGAGAAGAAGAACCAGAATTTGAAGGGAAAAAAATGACAGCACTATCAGATATCAGCAAAAACAGGAAAAAAAACAGTAGCAGTAGAAACAGAAGAGAGAAAAAGAACCAAAAACAGAAGTGAGAAGAGAATCAGAGAAGAAGTAGAGAAACATAAAAGAGAAAATAATAAGAACCAGCGAAGAAGAATCAGGGAAGAAGAAGAAAAAGAGGAGACAATCCTGTGACTAGCGAGGAAGGAGCAGTAGTAGACGAGCAACAACAATCACTCGTCTTTGACTAGTGAGGAAGGGGCAGCAGCAGGAGAGGAAGGAGCAGCAGTAGTCGATCGTCTGATTTGAGCAAAATTAGAGTTTGAGTTTTATATTTATGGGATAAAGGGGAAATTGGGTGTATGGGCATCTTATAATATTTTTTTTCAATTGCTCCAATTCAACGGTCCACATTAAAAATAAAATAATACAACGGTCCACAATAAAAATAAAACACAACCTCGCATTGCATAACTAAAACGTTCACTTTTTCGCCTTTCGCTTAATCTCAAGACGCTCACTTTTTCCTTGCTTCATCACATTCGTTTTGTATGCGGTGTTCAAGGCGACAAGGCCTCGCTTCACTTCGGCGAACTTTTCAAAGCACTGATTACAACTATTGATTTTACTTTGGGTCCCAACATTTATTGGGACCTACTATTTATTTAATGGTTGAGATTATCAAGTTTAGTTTTTAAGTCTATGTAACACTACTGCATCTATTCACATATTCAACCGATGCGAGTAGTCCCGAATGTGAGTAGTCTCAGTAGTTCATTATCGAAAGATTCACTCTGTTCCTCGCCAGTAAGGCTTGCTAGTTGACTTAACCTATACCTCTTTGTTAGATACCATCACTCCCCCAACTGTGAAGAGGGAGAGTTTCTCACCTAAAAAGGTAAATACAGTGTCCCCAAGAGCATGGAAAACTTCCTTTTTACAGAAACTCTATTCAACAACTTGAATTTGACGAGGCAGTGACTATAGCGGGCTTGTTTTATTTGAAGTCAAATCACAATATGTAGGGAAATGTTTTTTTTTTTTTAATTCGTGGATCTTGCTTTTTTGGAACAGAGAAGAATAGAGCTTTTCTTCATCTTTAAAGATTTTTATTTCGGAGTTGCTGACATTATTTTATTTTAGGGGACTGTAAGTAGCGTAGCTGTTTAGAAGTTTGTAGCCAGAAACAAAAAGAGGTAAAAGAAAGAAGAATTTGTCGACTTTGCAGCGATGTCGAGGAGAGGAGAGGCTTGTATAGAAATGGCCTCTTGTTGCAGAATTTGGTATGTACTCCAGCACAATGATTTGCTGATTGCATATTATTATGCATTAATGTCAGGCACATTCAAATTAGAGAGTATTCTTCATTTGGTTGATAGTTGTTATGCCAACAGAGGTATTGTGGTTGATGCTGTAATTTTTTTTAAAATTATTCACAATGAAGTTAATAACCTTGCCCAATTTGGCATGGCTGCAAAATGAAAAAAGTTCTATTGAGCCACCAATGTTGATCTGTAGTAGGCCCCAATAAGGCCCTCTTATTTGTAGTTCATGCAGTAGTGATACCACTGAACTCTTTTCAAGTGGGTCCACTAATCTGATCTCTACTTAGCAATTTGTTTGTCACAGTCATAATGGATAAATTGGCACTTTTTGCATATCTGGTTTCCTTTAAAGTGCAAAAATTAAAGTGAAAAACTGTCAATTGGAGCAAAAAATAAAGTAAAAATGAACTGTCGGTTGGCATTTTTTACTTCTCTATGTTGAATTGGAAGCTTCACTTTTGATGATATATGGTACTCACAAATTTCTAGTACATTTGTTTTAATGAATTTCATAAAATATGCATGCCATATTGTTGGAAAATGTGTGGATATGTTGACTTATCTATTTTCCCCTGTTTTAGGGCATTGCAATATCTCCTTCATGGCATTGGTTTTGGTGGATTTTTGATAGAAGATAAGTTAGGTGTCAGTCCTTGGAGTGCAAATTTGTAAATAGATATTGAGTGTAGATAATGGAATCAAAGTCAGTTAGAGTGTTGGATAGTGTCCGTAGAATTGTTGTTGACTCAAAGAGAAAACGGGCCGCTAAGTACCTGGCACGTGTTATTGGAGCTAGCAACAATGTGTTGTCTATGCAATGTGATCATAACTCATTGACTAACAAGCTTGGAAAGAGGAAGAGATCATATAAATGCATAACGAAGTGTGGGTCACACTTGAGAAAATCACTACTCAAGAACTACAACAATTTTATGAAAAGTGGACTACCTCAACGTCTACTGTTTTATCAGAATGGTGAATGGAATGATTTCCCTCCAAAAGTAGTTGAGTTGGTTAGGGAAGATTTTCAGAAGAAAAACGCAGCAATTGAGGTGCAGATCAGTGGTTCTGATTTGATGCTTGATATCCTTTATATGATTCAAGTGGATTTGAAAACTGGTTTAGAGAAACCTATTGCTTGGATTGATGAAGCAGGTAGCTGCTTCTTTCCTGAGTTATTCCCTACTAATAGTGAAATGCATGAATTCTACCAATCTGAATCAGAAAAAGATGAAGAATGTGTGGCTAAACAGCCTACTGTAACTCAAGAAATCAAGCTGCATATTGATATCAATATAGATGGAGTGAATAATTGTAAGTTGGAGGAATGTGTGGAGGAATCAAATACTGGTTCTAAAAGGATTAAAATTGGTCAGAACCCTGTCTTGAGTCATGATAAACTGGCTGTTAATGACAAACACAACAGACGATCTGATGCAAAAATGGGAGAGGCTGTTGAGGAATTTCAGCAGATAAGTGAGAAATTATCCCCTGAGATAGATTCTACATGCAAAACTGTGGATTCTGTCGCTGTCAAAAATATGTTTATTATGGGCATGAGCACATTGCTGGAAGTGGATACACTTGAAATTAATAGATGCTCTAGTAATTTAATTCAGGGCCGCTTGGAACTGTTTGAGAAGCAGGTTGAGATAATCCAAAGGTGTCGTGGGAATGCAAATGTTCAGTATGCTTGGCTCGCTTCTTCTAAAGATGCAGTATCTAGCATTATGACCTATGGGCTTGGGCTTTGTGGTGGATCTGAACTGAAGACCAAATATGGCATTGGAATTCACCTTGCAGCTGTTAATTGTGCTCACACAAGGTTTGCATATACTCTCTTTTTTCCCTAGTTGTTTGCTTTGTGGATTGGTAATGAATGGATATGGTGGTTGCTACCAACTAAATGGATTTATTTTTGATTAGGCTGCCCTAAAGTGGAACTATTGAAATGCACTCTATTTTTCCCTCTCATTGAACTTCAATTTATCTGGGAGCAGTAGGCCATTTGTTTGGCATGCTTTGCCTAAGATAATTCTGCGGATAATTATGTTTTCTTTTGGATAATTCTGCAAATGGATATGCTTTCATTTAGCTTTTCTTTTCTTTTCAGTGCGAGTTATTGTGATGTTGACGAAAATGGAGTACGATACATGGTGTTCTGCCGTGTCATATTAGGGAATCTGGAACTTCTTCATCATGGATCTGGACAATTTCATCCCAGTTGCGAAAAATATGATAGTGGAGTTGATGATCTGCAAAATCCAAGTCATTACACTGTTTGGAATATGAACATGAACACGCATATTTTTCCAGATTTCGTTGTCAGTTTCAAGATGTCTCAGAGTGCTGAAGGTGCTACTTGATACCATTATGTTTTAACTGATGCGTGATCTTTTTTGCAACTCATGCATCCTCTTTGCTTCATCTATATATTTGATAGGTCATACGACTCTCATATCATGAAAGATGGTCAAACATTTTTGTGAATAATTCTTACATGGCAGTCTTAACGCTACGGTAGATGCAATTTCCCTCCACCTGGAAAATACTTTGCCTAAAAAGCTATTTGAAACGTGGTAGATACACATTGAATTTATTAGTTTTTAGTTGTACAATTTTTCTTAATCCTCTCTTAAATCTTATCATATTTCCAAATTGAACGATGACTAAACTTTCCCCTTTTTTGTTTTAAAGAAAAACCATGGCTCCAAAAAAAATGGAGTTTAATCGTATCCTCTTTTAAATCTTATCATATTTCCAGATTGAATCCCTTTCCCTCTAGAATGAATTACTTGATTTTTTCCAGAATCCCATCTGCACAATGGAAATTATTTTCAGAACATAAATACATGAAATGTGGAAATTTATTTTTTCCCAAAGAAGTTAATTGAACAACCATCAAACAAGATTTTTTTTAGGTATTATATACAAAATTTTAAATCATATTTTACATATAAGTTAGTATGAACTAACTTGAAACTAGTACCTAGATTAGCAAATGTATCAGTATCTTCAAACTTTACTTTTCTTTTGCATAAGTTACATCTTCAAACATGTTGTGGGTATCCTATATAACATTAATTGGATATTATGTGATGTTCTAAACTGTAATCTTCATTCGTGTTAGACTGCAAGAGATCCACAAAATTATTGTTTAGTCTTAAGTTATTAAGTTGTCAGATAAAACTAAAGTGATGTAAAAACTTCATGTCGTTGTTAAGAGGCCTTGATTTAGAAAAACATAGAGAGGAAGGGACATTGATATATCATGGTTACCACAATTCACTAAATCCTTAACGACCTATGATTTGGGTACATCAATTCCAAACGAGGTGAGTTCGCGATCCAGATCACCAAATTGGACGACCCCAAATTATAATACTTACTCTAAATCAATTCGCTTTAGAATATGTAATACAAATATAAAATATATATTAATTGACTATATGTATATAAATTTATAATTATATATTGTTTTAGATAATAAAAAATTAAGTACAACTATAAAATAAATGGTAGCTAACTTAGTGTTTATAAATATTTTGCAATATATAATTTTGTATAGTAGTGAAAAACGATCTACATAAGAGTTCCGAAACGAATTGAGATTCAAAATATCGTACCAGTTAAACCTACCCCCATTATACCGCGTATGTAAGTGTCGTACCATGTACCCATACCCGTACGACGTACCAAAGCGACTCAGGTAACATCGAGTTACTCGCCATGGTGGGAGGAAGAGAATCCCATGTGAAGAAATTTTTTCTGTCTGTAACTGCTTTATGATTTTTTTACTGAGTCAATGGGCACACAATGGGAGAGAGGTTGGTGGATAAAGTGATTCTCTTGGCTATCAGTACCTTCTATTTCTTGTTCAAAGATATCTTTTAAGTGTTGGAGTATGTGACTTTCTCAATGTCATTGCAGGGGCTCCAAGTCCTGTAAGGGAAGAAGGCAGGTTAGACTTGTCAGGAGTTACTAGTCAGGGACCTCAGGGCAAGTTGCAGCTAGATTCTTCTTCAGTTGAATCGGTAATCCTTCTTGTACTTTAAGATTCTTTGTTTGCCTGTCTTCTCCGCTAATGTTGTCTAATGGACAGCAAATCTTGGATGGGAACTCCTTAGTGCTTTGTATTGGCACAAGTTGATGGGACCCAAGCCACCGTAAGGGGTTCTTCTGTTCTTTGTAGTCTAGGTCCCCAGGAGCTGAGCCGAAGCTTGAAATTTTAATTGTTATGCAAGCAGGCCTGGGTCAACTAACTACTATATGAAGTTTGGCAGGTTTTACTGGAGTCCAGTCTAACTTATAATATATATATTTTTTTCTCAGAATATAACTTTGTTTACTTAAGAAGAGGTGGATAACTATGAGGTGATTTAAGAATATGCCACATTAAACTTTGGTGTTTCACTTGATTAAGGGTAGGGTTTAATAACTTATTTATTTGATCTAGTGTCTAGCCCAAACTTTTCAGGGGATTTCTGCAACACCTTTTTGGAAATAGCATTTTCAGAAATGCTTAGTTTCTTTTATTACTTCTTTTTCCTCCTGGGAGAATGGGAACCATGCGAATCATGGTGATCATGACTGCTGGTGAATGGCATTGCGAAAGATCTTTTATCCATTTTTTATGACTTGGACAATTGTTCACTAGAAGAAGCCCTTTTTTTTTATGTGCTTGATGGAAGCTAACCATTGTTTGCTGTTTTTAGCTGCTGCATGACACTGTTCTCGTGGTTTTCTGACTTTCACAATTATCATTGTTAATTTGCTAGGTGGGAAATTGCCACAAATATCAATTATTGGACAAATCTCAAGGAGAGGTCCTTAGTATTGGTTCAACCACTTCAAAGGCTCCTAAATCCCCTTGGATGCCTTTTGCCAGGCTATTTCAAGCTATTTCAAATGAAGTTTCTCCTAAAGATATGAAGTTGGTGCAGCTTCATTATGACTTATTCCGGGTGTGTATAGTAATATATTTCTTTGTCTTGTTGTTAGGTTGAGGTTTTCCTTGTTATTTGAATATATTTCTGCTCCTCCTGTTGGGTATGTTATTAGAGCAAGAAACTCAGCCGGGAGGATTTTATTAAGAAGTTGAGATTGATAGTTGGGGATCAATTGTTGAAGTCGACAATTACAAGTCTCCGCAAGGTATGATTAGAGTTGTTTGATCTGACCATTGTTGGTTCATTTGAGCTATTTTACTCGTGGCTCTCAGCTGTCTATACATTTCATGAATATTTAATTGTTTGAATTGGAGTCCTAAAATTTGTATGTGATTTTTTTTGTATATTGGTACTCTATTTGTAGGTTAAAACAACTTGTAGCTTGCTTAAAATTAATAAAAGGACAACTGTTGCCAGTTGGACCTATTGATTGAATCCTTGTGACATGTAAAATTCATCTGTATTTTATACCAGTGCATGCTATTGTTATATAGTATTGTACATGTCTGTGTCCATATATATTAATGAATTTATGCTATAACACATGTATCTTAAGAGTAACTGATGGCTTTACAGTGTCACTGTTGAGTGCTTCTATCTGGCCAACGGTGGTTTTGTTTTTCCTACTCTTGTATTCTCTCCATGTGTTAAAGCACCAAGGCTGAATGCCCCTATGCGCTGGTTATTGAGTGAAATTTGAATAATCGTTAGCAGGCAATTGTGTTTATAAGTGACTGCAGCAGTACAAGACTTTGATAGGTGGTAATGATGTATGAGAATGAAATGACTATTACTAAGTAATGTCCATTTGAATGTTTGGTATATATTAAAGAAAATTCATTTCCATTATCATGAAATGCTTAATCCTACCAGTGTAAGATTTGTCATTCCTTAACATGAGGTGGTATTTTGTATTTCCAACTATAACCATTTGTCGCCACCATCACTACTACTATGCCTCCTCTACCTCCACACGAGGTCATGGTCTTGGGTCTAGGTAGGGGATGGGACCAGGCCCGCTTTGGGACTAGGGTTGGGGTCCAGTTTTAGGTGTCGAGTTCGGGGCAAGCGTCTGGTCTAGAACAAGGGTCAAGTTCGAGGTTGGGTGTCTGGAACTGAGTTTGGGGTCTAGTTGAGGTTGAGTTCAGAGTCTAGTTCGGGGTCAAATTTAGGATCGGTGTCTGAGGTTAGGTCCGGGTCTTGAACAAGTTCCAGGCCAAGTTTGAGTTTAGTGTCGAGTTTGGGTCTTGGTATAGGGTCCGAGGTCCATGTCTGGATTGGGTTCTTTTTTGGGATTTTTGAGGCTGGGGCCTCGACATAGCTTTATTTTAGTGTCATCAACAAGAGTATTTCAATTAAATTAAATTTTTTTAGTAAAAAAGTTGATTTATCTAGATATTTGAATGGTTCTATTCCATTACTTATACTTAATTGTTGTCAAACATTAGAATGGTAATGTGGAGTAGATGTTGAAATGGTAATGTACATTCCATTCAATTCACATGCTCATTTCATTTCAATCTCAAGAATTACCACGTACCAAACACAATAATAAGATTGCAAAAAAGTTTCAGCTTTTTTGGAGACGGGATTTGGTGAAGTAATCTCTCGTCTCCCTGAATTTCTCTCTATTACCCTAATATCCCCTCTAAAGATTTGGTGAAAGAATTTGTCCAGAAAAATATGTCATTTAGATTCGAAGCCTTTTTTCTTTTCAAATAGTTGTGACTATTAGTTCTCTACTATTTTTAACTGGATTCATGTGCATAATTTATGAAGCACGGGCATTATCGTGGAGTCTCATTGTATTTACATTTGACAAATGTGAAGCAGTTTTGAAGCTTAAAAACCATGTCTCTTCTTCATTTTGATTGCAGCTACCATCCAATTCTACATGCCCATTGAAAGTGCCGAAGGAGGAGCAAGAATGTTGAGGCTGTTTGATACCTTGATGGTTGTTGGCTTTCTTGATGATCTTGGTGTTTGGTATATCGGGTTGAGTTTGATTTTGGTGCTGCTTATGATGTTCTTATATGCAATGTGCTTCTGGTTGCTATCCTTTTTGCTATTCGTGGTAAATGGCCAACTTGTAAAACTGAATACATCTTTAGTTAATAACGTTCTGTTAAAGAATTTGAATCGGCAATCCTGGTACATTTCTTTAAGCTGACGGGCAGTTACTAGAAACCCATTTCTGACATGGGTCATTTTTTTTGGGACATTTAGAAATAGTTGTGTGATTAATTTACCAAAAAAAAGGCAATAGTTTTGATTACTGTTTTTCTTCGGTTGACATTTGGTAGACCTTGAAAAAAAATTGAGCCGATCCTGGTCATGCGCATGGACCATGTTATTTATAACGTATTTGCTTGTGTTATTACTGTTTTTTTTACCGGATTACCCGAATCATACGAAGTCTGCTGGTTAAGTTAATGCCGTTTCAATGCCATTTTCTTGGATTTTTTGTTTGTGGGGTTGGGGGAAGGAAGACCAGAGCATAATAAAATGTGCTTTGTGATCCGTGAGGTTTTATTTTTTGATGCAGACATTCTTGCCATTGTGGGAGAGCAGCTGTGGCTTGTGACTGGAAGAAAAGGACTGATTTTGTGCCTTTTTTCAAATCATGTGTAGACTAGACTAATGTAACATGTATACGTTGGTTGAGTGATCAAAGAAGGGAACCTAAGTTCGAGTCTCTTTGGTTGTATAAAATCTGGGTTGAATGTGGGCGGTTTGTGAGTGAGATTTGTGTTGCAGCGAGTTGAATGCAAGACGTGTTTCACTTTTCTAGTGACCGAGACCTGTTCTATCGGAAGGTCAGGTGGCGCAATTGGGCTAACCAGCGGGTCGTAAATCTAGCAACTTGGGAACATCCAAAAGTCAAAGGCTTGAATTTGGTGGTTTAGTACATTTCAATGATCTATACTACTTTAAAATGTCAACAAATGTGTAAATTTTTTGTTTAACTATTTTACCCTTAATCACTATTATAAAGTCAATTATATCCTCTCATTTCTTTTCATTTTCTTCAATTATCATAATATTCTCATATCCTTTCATCTTTTCTAAATTAAGTATGCAAATTTAACATTTAATTATATTCATTTGAACTTAATATTGAAGTTTAACTATTAACTATGTATTAATTTAACTATTCTTCTTGTCCAATCTTATTTGATTATTATTTTATTAATAATCAAAATAAATTTTATAAATTTTATCACTATTAATTTTATAATCTATCTATCTATACTACTTTAAAAATATCTATGCTACTTTAAAAACTACTTTAAAATATTAACATTTGTGAAAAACTTTTTTTTTCTATTTTTACCCCTCAACAATATAATTAGGACATTTAGGTACTGAAATTGTTAACCATAAGACACTTCTGTAACGGATTTTCATATTCCATCTTAAGTCTTTTGGTTTTCTTTGACTCTTAGCTACAAAGCCATTTTATGAACCACACCGGGAGGCAAAATAAAGAAAACAGGAAGATAATTTTGATCCAAATCTCTGTGAGTGGGTCTGCGAACCTTTTCCCCTCTTACTTTACATGTTATTTAGAAAAATTTTGAATTCATATCTGTAATCATTCTTATAGATTCCATGCACTTGGACATCAAAGCAAGGATTCTATGAAATCTTTTCAACAACAGTGGACATAAAAGTTGTGTTCTGAAAGTTCTGAGGCCTCCACCATTAATGAATACAAGCTAAGCAACCAGGTTTTAACGTTTGATCAACCACGGCATGATTCTCTCTCAGCTTCTTCATCTCCCACTCTCTCAATTCTCTCTTTTCATCTCATTTACCCAACTCTACTGGCAGAAGAAACTACTCAAGAGTGCACCTCTATCAATCAGGACAACAGGTAGAAAATTAAAGTATGCATACATAAATTTCTTGTGAGGGAAGTTAAATTTCATAAATGCTGAATTTTTCATTTGTTTTTTAATCGTCACAAGGGATTGATGCAAAATCTTCGATTCAAATGCAGGTAGAGTCCAAGGTGAAAAAGTCCAAAAAAACATGTGAAGAAAATGAAGAATAGGGCATAGAATACTTGTGGAGAAAAAGATAAGAACAATTCTAAATTTTTTTCTCTTATTCTTCTTCTTTTGTTCTTATAGTTCCAAAAAATCAGTAAAAAAGTTGTCCTTTTCTTGGAACTATAAGAAATAAAACAAAAAATCAAATGTCCATTAGTAAAAAGCCCCATAAAAATTAAATCAGTGACAAAAAAATACTTTCCACCCCCAAATCACACCTTTTGGAACTATAAGAACAAAAGAAGAAGAATAAAAAGTATATCTATACTACTTTAAAATGTCAGCATATATGAAAAAAAAAAAAAAAAATTCACTTTTAACCATCTGTTTTCTAAGAAATTTGAGAAAAAGATAAGAAAAATTCTAAAATTTTTGCTCTTTCTTTTCTGTTTTTTCATTTGTCTTCTTTGGATATCTTGTTAAAGAGAGGAAAACAAAGCAAAAAACAACAGAAATTGAAGTAAGCAAAAAAGAATTTGTGTAGTTTTGAGGCCTTAGAGTTTATATTTATTCTTTGCTACTGCTTAGAGAATAGATTTTATTGCATTTATAGCTAATCGATTTCTATTAATTAGTTGATTGTGAGTTTGGGACATGCATTCTCTTTTATCAAAGTTGAGGCAATGTTGCAGTTGGTTTCCAAGCACTACTTTACTTCACAAAAAAAGATTAGTGGTGGTAAAGACACATATTTGATCTAGGCAGCATGGATTGTTTCTTCTTCTCATTGGTAATGTGTTAGGCGTTCTCGCACCCTAAACTAGAGCCATTTGCTGCTCCATGTTATCCATAAAACTTAGCATTTCTTACTTTTATACTCTTCTAATGTGCAAAATGAACACTTTAGAGAATTATTTTAGATCATAAAGCATTCTATGTACACAGACACTTACAAATTAGTTTTAACAAATTAGTTGTTGTTTATAGGCATTTTCAATATTTAGCTGATATAAATTATTAAGTAGCTAGGGCAATGGGTTTTTCTTATCATGTAATCATTATATATAATATGCACAATTTTTGTTCAAGTAATGCTAACTATGAGTAAATAAACTTTTGTGCAATTGCAAATTTTTATGTTTGTTAGCGTGACTAATATTGCATCGTGGAGTAGGTTACCCTCTCCAGGACAACTATGGGTGCTAAATTTAATATTCATTTTTTCCCATTATGCTTTAACAAGATCTCAAGCACTGTTGATCTTTTTGACGACTTCAAAGACATAGTTGGTTTTGTTGGTCCAACCAAACATGGACTTTTTTTTTTGAGCCTATTCAAGTGATACATGAGCTTCTTCTTCTTCTTCTTTTTAATTTTATTATGATGTATTGCATATTTTCTCTTCTGAAATATACACTTTTTCAATATTATTAGGTTGATTATTATTTTCTCAAAATGGTGCACATGCAACGCACGTGTGCATCAACTAGTTGAATTAAAAGTAATTTCATCCGATGTTAAGATCTAATGTCAATACAATGATAATTGTTCATTAGGCTATCAACAAAATTTGTTTTTTTGAACAAACAAGAGCAAAACGCATAATATTAAGTAGAAAAATTTGAATTACAGTCAGAATAAAGGGAAGCCATAAGCTTGGGAGCGGGAAAGTCTAACCACTCCAATGGAAGGGAATTGGTTAGCCTAGAAGCTGTCACCCAATGAGCGGCCCTATTACATGTCCGAGGCTTGTGTAGAAAGCGTAGGTTATGTAACCTAAACAAAAACTTAATATCATTCAGAATAGAACATACATCCCAGGGGGCACATCTTCCGTAGAGCTAAGTTTAATAATAGAGAGACAAGTCATTCAAAATGGTGGCATTAGAGAGAAGCAAGGAATCAGCAACAAGGCATGCTTGACATACTACTTCTGCTTCAGCAACCAAAGGAGATGAAGCATAGAAAGCTCTAGCAGAACCAAATATCAGATCACCAATTTGATTGCTCACCACCACACTAGACGCAGCAGTCCTAGAATTAGGATTAAAAGAACCATCACAACAGATAAGAGGAGAAAAAGCCTGAGAGGGAGGCATATCCTCCGAAACCATTGAAGCATCAAATTAAATCTCAATAACATGGATAAGGTTATTTTTACCCCTTAAATATTATTTTTTTACCTCATTTAATCATTTTATTTTAAACTATTAAGTTCATTTCATTTATATCCACACATTAATGACTAAGTTTACATCATTTATATCAATCAAATTAAACTATTAATTATATATTTCAAATAAATAAAAAAATAATAATAATTGAAGTGAAATTTCAATGTTCTGAAGTGTTTTGACATATTTCTACTAATGTTTTCATAATATTGTGAGGTATTTTAAGTTATTTTAGTATATTTTAAAAATAAATTATTAATTTTATTGATAAATAAACCCTTTACGTCTAGAGGGGCATTTACTAGAAAAAGAATTGTATTACCTTGGTCTACCAGTGTCTAAAAAGCTCGACTTAAACTCGTAAAGTTTAGCTCACTTATATGTAAAATACTCGGGCTCTGGCTCCAGCTTGAGTTTTAAACGAACTGAGATTAAACAATTTTTCAGGCTCGTTTAAAAAAGTAAACTCGTCAGGCTCAGGTTCAAACTCACAAAGTTTGACTCGATTAATGCCCTCATATACATCATTCTTAACTCCAAAGAAGTAATCCATCTACTAAGTGAATTTAAGAGGTAATAACTGTTTCATGTCTCCCAAAATGGGTTACCATCTGTCATCTAACATAACCTAAAATGTGTTGTTTTCAACAATCGTAAAAACATCCAACCCAATATCATTTTTGATCTCATTTTGCTATGTAAACTCAAAGATTTGAGCAATCACCCACACCTGTAAATGATGCAAATAAAATGAAACAAGACATATTACAAGACTCAAACCTTGGGAAGATATTAACACTAACTAGAACCTTGACATCCATTCCAAGCTACCCAAACAGGTTTCTATAACATGCTCTTTCATAAAAAAAAGGGTTTTATATTCGATTAGAACTAAAGATTATGCCATGACCTGAAATATTACGGGTTAGATTATTAAATTTGGCTAGAACTAAGGATTGCGCCATGATCTATAAGGTCATTGGATTGGTTTGATTTCCGCATTTCACTCCATCTCGAGTTGATGTCATACCATTTACTTGCTTATTTTTTAATGAGTTTATCTACGTTCAAGAGATTCCGAATCCAAATAGAAAAAGAATGATTTTCATATGCAATGAATCAGGTGTTCTACCTATTTAAAAATACAAGAAATGAATATAAAATGAATAAATATTAGTTATGAAATTAAGTAAAAGTGTAACTAATGAAGCCTTGAATTTTCTTGGGACAAATTATGAAAATTAGGTCTAAAATATCCTACTAAAATTTAAGTAGGATGCAATATAATGTAATCCTAGCTGATGTTGACGTTGAGGGGGAGTGTCAACCCCAGTCAGCCCATTACAAAGTCCAACTTACCTTTTATTTCGGCTCAAGGAAAATAAAAGTTTAATCCATTTTACCTAAACCTAAGACAATGGAACCTTCTTAACAAATGTGAAAGAAAGATGATGGAAGTTTCTCAACAAATGTAGAAGAAATATATTTTAAAGAGAAAATTGTAGAAAGATGTAGAAAAGAGATTTTTAGGAGAAGTGTGTAGAATGTGGTACTAATGTATAGCTAGGATTATTTCTCAATTTAATATTTGTATGGTGTAGATTGCATGATGAGGACTATAAATACCCTTCCTTGCATTTGGGTTAGGCATCCTCCGAAAAAAAATTAAGTCTTTGTATTCTTAGTTTGAGTGTAGTGTCTTGAGTATAAATTGTGAGCTTCCTATTGAGTGTCTATTTCTCTTCAAATTGGGAGTGGTCTTTGGAAAGAATTGTAGTGTCTTTTATTGTGGGAATAATACAAGTAATTTGTTTACTTGTTTGGGTCCAATATTAGTAAGTGTAGAGTTGTGTACTCTAAATTTTACTAACAGTTAACAAAGAGATGGAAGGATATTCTGCAGCAATTCTTTGATTACCTTCTTCTGAGTTCTTCAATCATATTCTTGAATCTTTCATACTGTTCATTATTGGGAATAATGCACAGGTCCTAAGAAATTTATGAATATGAGAAGATTAAAAATACAAAAAGAAAAAAGAAAAAAACAGTCCACAATATCTTTTTGCACTTAGAATAATTTTAATGCAAGATTTCTTACCACCATTGAATTAGTGATGAGCATAATTTAGTGAAACAAGCAATGTCGTGGAGAGACAAGAGCACCCAGTGAAGAGAATCGTCTCTTTTTCTTCTCTCCACGGAGAGAATATTAAATTCTAATTAATGGCAGAGAGATTGAAATTTGAGAAGGAGTTTGCAGAACCAGTTGGACGCAATGAAAGGCACCGACGGAAGAGACGACCATGGATTCTTGAATAATTCGACGCGAATTCTAAGAGAATTGGTAGAGTGAAAAGGGAGGGGTACTAAAACTTTACAAAGCTAGAGAACGCCCTCGACTGCCTCTCTAATGCTTTGAGAGTCAGAGCAATCGATGCATATCGCGAACACATGTGCCTTCTCTTCCCTCGCTATCTCATCATCAAATCTCGACAATCTCCCTATAAATTAAAGAGAGATGGGATGAGCTTCACCAAGGAAATAACATTCCATTGGTCATATATATACACTCCCACCCTCACTCACTATCTTCGAAATAGAGTGTCATTACTTAAGACGCTCCCACCCTCACTCACTCTCTCCAAAATAGAGAAGTGTCATTACTCAAGACGATGGCGTTGATGACGACGTTTGTCTTACGCTCTCACTCTCTCTAAAATAGGAAAGTGTCCTTAATTTTGAGTTTTAGACCGACATTTCGATTAAATATTCGTTACAACAGTCGTGTGGCAACGTGATAATGTGCAATCTGGTGAGATATTGTCATTTTAATAATAAAATTTTAAATAAGTTTATAGATTTAATAAAAATTAATAATTAATCTATTATTTAAGTAAATAATTCTCATTCTTCTTTTATATAAGTTCAAGTGAGATTCATCTTGTCCACTTAGAATTTTATTATTAGTTAGCAATTTCATAATATTAATGGTAATATGGTAGGTATCACCGCTACATTGAATATTTACTTCTACATTTGGAACTCTACTCCATCATTTTCCATGAACCCGAGCGACCCAAATCTTAGTCTCCTTGCCCTCATCATTTACAATTCTAAATCAAAAAAACATCATATGCAATTTCTTTTTGCCTTCTGTTTTTTTAAAATTGTAAAGTAAACTATAAAGTAAATATTTTGCTAGCATATGTTCCACATCCGATGCCATGGTGCTAAAGTGTCATTTAAGACCCAATAAATTTCAGAGTGAAATTAATAGCTTAAAAGTAAAATAAAGTATACTGAAAATAAAGAACGTACAAAAAAAACACACACACGTTCAATTCAACTTAATACCATAAACAACTTGTGGGACATAAAAAATTCAAGCGACTTCCAACATAAACGTATGTTTCATTTATGAAATACCCAACGACGTGAAATGTCTTGTCCTTTATAGACAATATCTATCCACTATGAATATGTCATCTCTTATTATTATTTTAAAAATGTGTCATTGTGATTGACTCTATTTCAAAAAAGTTAGTGTTTTAACAACACTAAAATACGATTTAATTAAAATGATGAGATACTATAACACAAAACCTAATATGCTCTTTCACATAGTCAATTTTAAATAAGATGAAGCAAGATCTTAAGCATGCATGATAACAAAATAAAGGATAATTTTGTCATGACATTGACTGTGAACATCAAAAGTAAATTAGGTATATATTTTGCATAAAAGAATAAATTATAAATATTTTTTTTAGATCCATACTAACTTTGTGTTCTAATTTTGTATTGTGTTGGAATGTACAATAAAAAAAATTATTGTCTATTTTTTGCTATATATTTGTTAATATTGTATGGATTAGTTTTAATTTTAATACAATATTTAATTATTGAACCTTACTATATTTATCAAATGCTTTTTTTTTTATCTATGTTTAGCCCCCTTTAGAGTATAATCTTGATTCCGCCTTTGCTCACAACCCTTTGACTCATCCAATCGCCAGCTTAAAAATTGAACCATTCCACATCACCCTTACTTTTCCACCCTTCAACATCAAAACCCTTTACTTACCTCCCTCAACCCTTTTACATCTCCTCCGTCCAAGCCATCCATCACTTCCACCTCCAGTTCTATCATGCTACAATTCTATCTGCATGCCCTTTCACGTACCCTAACCTCGTCACCTCTTTACCTCAAGAGAATTTTACCCTATCACGAAACCAAATCCTCTTCGGCCTCCTCATCTCCTTCTATCTCATTGCAACTCAACCACCACTCACAAACATACCACTTCACCTTTACTTTGACCTATATCATACTCTCAAAACCCTAAACTAGTCACCTTCAGCTTGACCACAAACTAACCACCTTCAACACTTTTAATATCACTTTTCACAAATTTTTTTAGAAAGACAAGATTAAAACTAAATCTAGTGCAAATATTGCAGCTCTAATTTAGCACAAACATAAGGGAAAAAAAGGGCCAAGTGTGATGATACAATATATATATATATATATAATCGTTTTCAGATGATCAGACAATCAAGTCCCAAAAAATAATGAAAGAGATGATAGAGAAAGAGGAAGATCTAGGGTTATGTGACTTGGGTTTGGGAGAATAAATGGGATTTATTGGTCCATTTTGATAATCTATGGGCCCGTTTGGTAACCCTCTGTTTCTTTTTTTTTTTTGGCCAAAAAAAAAAACAATAACGTGTTTGGTGAATTTTTTTTTAAGTGCTATGTTTTAAAAACAAGGCTAAAATATAAAAACATCTAAAATGATGTTTTTGAAAACATCAAAAAAAAAATACGCGTGAGTCATGTAAATGAGATCTGGGCTTTGAAATTCCTTAGCAACAAAATCTGAATTTTTTTCTTTGTGTATATAAAAGGCCATCTCTTTTTTTTTTTTTTCATATCTCTTCATCTCTCTCTCTCTGCTAAAGTCGAAGTCGAAGTCGAAGTCGAAGTCGAAGCCGAAGCCGAAGCCGAAGCCGAAGCCGAAGCAGAAGAATTAGACGCCATCTCCCCCCTTTCCCTCTGTTACTC
>CM042186.1:46623705-46637396 GCA_023539305.1 Ilex asprella | reverse complement strand
TGGGGGTAGGTTTCGGGTGGGGTTGCTGGTGGTGGCTGGGGGTTGTGAATTTCAGTGGTTGCTGGTGGTTGGCTATTGGGTGGTTGCTGGTGGTATTAGATGTTGAATTTGATATAATATCAAACAAGTTTTTTATTTATTTTTTCACAATTTTTTAAACATAAATAACTACCAAACATGTTTTATATCTTTAATTTTTATCACACAAAAAACAAAACTTTGTTCTATTTTTTTTATAAAAAAAAACATAAAAACGAAAACGTTATCAAACGCACCCTATATAATTGAGTAATTTTAAAATATGTAAATTAGGATTTCATGAGTATTTTCTAAAAAAATCCTTTTAAAAATATTGTTAACTTTTCACAAACAAAAGTGGACCCCACTTCTATAGGCGCACGTCCAACGTGTGTCACAAGGAATCATCCACATGAAATGAGTCGGTGGCAGACCAAACAGTGTATGGGTTTCGGATGGTGTTTTTACTTAAGGGGAAACTCAGTTTATACCCCAAAAGATTTAAGAAGTATCTTTTTGTATCTTTAAAAATGAAAATATTTATATTATATCTTTAAAAGTATAAATTAGGAATTCTTAAATATTTAGGGGTAAAAAGTGTAATTCTCCCTTTTCCTTAACTACAAATTCACCGTCCTATTTTCCTTAACTTCTTTGACGAAAAATTTCAGGAATACCTAATGTGGTGTCAGACAACAGCAAGGGACAAAGTCGTCAAATCAAAGCGATTTATTTCTGTCGTACTGTACAAGTAAAAGAAAAATAAAGAGAGAGAGAAAGGAAAGAAAGGCTTTACATCGGTTTTGTGCCGACTTAGGGTTCGGAGAAGAAGGAAGAAGAAAAAGAATCAGAGAAACATCTGTAGACTTTTCCTTCCCTTTCTCTCTCTCTGTCTCTGTCCATCATCAGTCATTCCGGTACACTCTACCTCTCCGTTCTACCTGTCTGTTTATGAATGTATATGGTAGAATTGTCTCGTTTTGCTCGTGGATAGAGATAAGATGGTGGTAATAATCCAGTGGAATCACCAATTCTTTGCTGTGCTTTTGAATTGTCTCTCATAGGAATTTAGCTTCTGTTGTCAGATTTGATTTATTGTCAGTGTTGGATCTCGTATTTGGTTTGGGAATTCTTTGGATTGGAGATCCCTCCAAAAGTTTTTTTTTTATTTACTAAATTTTTTATTGTCAATCTTGTCATCATCTATAGTGGATAAGTGGTTTGAAAATTTAAGTTTCAAGTGCTTGAAAATTCCAGTGATTGTGGGATCAATGAACTCAGTTCTTTCGACATGCCTCGTTAATTTCCCTTCGCGATTTTTCTTGTATTACATTGTCTAATGTTGATGGAACAACTGCCTCTCATCTTCCCAGAAGATTATTAGGAGGGCTGAAGTTTACCCCTGAGGTGAAACCTATGTAATGAATGATATCGTAACTCCAATTAGATATTATCTATAGAACTGGGCGTGGAGCATGTCATACCAAGTTTCTGTTCAATTTGATTTGTATTTTTTTCAACATTGACCAATATGTTTTTGGTACTGTCACCAATTTCTGTCACATAGGCATTTCTTGGTTTAAGTTGCCGAATGTTTTAATTTTTGCTATCATTCCATGTCACCATGCCTTCCATAACTTCCTGATCATGCAGGTTGATTTCTGCGTAAGAAAATTGAAATTCTATCTGGTCGTTTAAACTTTAAATATTAGTTGCCATATTTATCATTCATATATATTTCGTCCCTTGAATTCAACGTTTAGGAGGATTCTGTCGAATATGTACTTGAAGGAGCAAATCTAAGCAAATGCAATCTAATCATGCTTGCTTGTATTAAGTATATTTGCTGTTCTTTGAAATTTAGATAGTCATGGTAAAGATAATAATTAAAAGAAAAATGGAAAGCACTTGAGCATAAACTTACATCTTTGCTTTGCAATTGTTGTGGATGAGATTTTTTTTTTTGTTTTTTTAAAATCAGAGATATAAATCTAACCCCCACCCATTGGCCAAGTGCATTGTGGAATTCTGTTTGGTTAAGTGTTGTTTAGAAGATAGGTTGTGTTATATTTGAAGCTGGAGCTTTAAGGTCCAAATGTCCGGTATATTTTCGTGTGTGTTGGCCTTTCTCTCTTTTATTTTTTTGGTTTAATTTTAGACACTTACATCAACATTATAAATCCTTTCGGGCATGCAGATGTATTTCTAGAGTTTTTTTTGGTTTGAACTGCATCACTTTCTGCAAATAATATGAAAACTTGTAGAATAAAAAATCTTAGGATCTTACCCAGTCCGTGCTCCACATTACTCCCTATTAACAAGGACAAAACTTGGAGATGATGTCATGCATAGCTGAATGCATGCTTTACTTCTTTGTTTCTGAAATGAGGTTTTCCTGTAATTTTTAATTGATTGGCGACTCTTTAACTTTTTTAAGGCCTTTAGATGAATTTAGATCCCAAATTGCAGTTGCTGGGTAAAAAGGAAGTAGAGAATGACTTAATATCTGTCTCTCCACTGTGAGCTGTATGAAGTTTGTGAAATGTTATTTTGAATGGTATCTCTTGTCTGTAGGGCTTGTGCCCTCTCCCTTTCTCTCTCCCCCCAAATATGAAATGATCATACTATTCATTTTGATGGGATTTTGCATTGTATCCTTGATGAAACTTTAACTTATTTTTGCTGCAAAATACAATTTGCATTGCCACTTGTTGACTAATCATTTATTCGTTACTTCCACCACCAAATCTGCTACTCTTGCATCACTGTCACCAGCAGTGTACAATAATTTGTATCATCTTCCACTTCTCTTCTACTGGAATCTGGATCACCATCTTTCCCACTATTTTTCTGACATTATGACAATTTTCCCTTGACCCAGTAATACAAGTGTACCAGGTCAGTAACACTAGTGTTGCTAAAGGCGCACTTAGGCCCATGCGCTGCAGGTTCCTTTTTGTAGGCCCTTGTCCAAACCCATGCGGGGCCCCTTCAATAAGGTGTGCGCTTATGCTCAAGGCCCAAGTCACATATCAGGTGTGCTACAGTAAAAAATCTTTTTTACTCTGCCAGATTCCGTGCCAATCATTCACATAATGTGTTGAATTATAAAATTCAATCTGATCCAAGTCAATGTCAAGAGAAAGCCCTAAGGTTTACCTCTTCTCCCTTCGTGTCTGAGAACTGATTGGTTGGACACTTGTAGAAATTTAGGATCGTCTTTTCTCCCGTCTTCCCTCTGCGTCTCTCTCTGATTTTGTTATTGTAACGTTTTTCTTTCTTTCTTCAAGCTTATCCATATTTGATCTTTTTTTATGTCTTTTCTTTGCGTTTCCTTATCCTTTCTTCATTATTTCTTACTGGTTCTTCTGAGTGCCGCGCTCTCTGTTCTTTTCCCCTCCCCCCTCTCTCTATGAGTTTGATCCGGTGTTTGAAGTTTGAAACAAGTTACTATTTGGCCTCTAGGAAACAACTGTTTTTTGCTCATGTAAAATGGTCTACAGATACCCAAATTTTGTTTTTGGTCAATTATTAAAGTTTCATACTTGTCTTAATTATTTGTGGATTCAATTGCATGTTTTGGTTCTGTTTTAAGAAATGATATTGCTCTGTTCGTGAGTATTGCTGAACATGTGTTGTGAAATTGCTGGCCGAATGCTGTATCACTGTATGATTCATATGGATTAGCACTGCAGAAATTGGGAAGTTGAGATGCAAGAGCTTTGTTTCTGTAATAAAGAACTCCAATTATCTGAGTTAAAGCAGGTTATTGAAAAATTTTGCACTTGTTTGTGAAATGGGCCTCTGTTTATTGAAGTTAGCCTCTGTTTGGATAAATTTGGAAGTTGGATGTTTTAATGATGTTTTTAATACTGAAATATTTACTTATATTTTGTGTTTCTTTGATTATGTGTCCAAGTTTTGAAAAATCATTTGAATGGTATCTATAAGTTGCACCTCGCCTCCCCCAGAGGACCTTAGTGCGCTCTAAATAACACCGATCAGCACCAGTGTACCACCATGGATGCATTGGTTGATTGTAGCATGCATTCCATTGATGGAACTAAATCCCAACATGTTGCATGATGTCCTTCACTGGCATGTTGGTTAACTTGTCTTAAATTTTTGCTATGTTGTTGCCCTACATTTGACTAGTTGATGCATGCTTTGTGTGTCATCGATGGACTAAATTTGATTGCATACCATGCCAAGATTTTGTGTGTAAGAATTATTTATATATATATTGCCCCTTTTGTTAATGGAATGGTTTTTACAGCCCAGGATTTGACAGCTATCATCAATGGCATGGTTTCTCTGAGACATAGCCCAGACTGTCATATATAATTGTTATCTTTGAACTTTTGGCTTTAAATTTGTGGATAGGGATTGATACTGTGGGTAGTAATGGAAACAAAGTTCGCAAAGGTATTGGATAGTGGTCGTCGGGTTGTGGTTGGTCTGAAAAGAAAGCGGGCAGTGCGATGTGAAACATATTTTACTGGAGCTACCCGCACGGTCTCACCATTGCGGCCCACCTTGAATTCATCCATTCACAAGCTTGGCAAGAGGCGGAAATCGAATGGAATGAAAACCAAGTGTGGTGCCTGCGATTCCAACTTCCAAAAATCTTTGCTTAGATATTACTCAAATTTCATGAAAAGTGGACTCCCACAACGCTTGATGTGTTACCAGAACGGTGAATGGGTTGATTTTCCTCAGGATTTTGTTGCACTGGTTAAAAAAGATCTTCAGGAAAAGAAGGCAGCCACCGAGGTGGAGTTCAATGATCGTCTTTTTGTGCTAGACTTTTTGCATATGATGCGATTGGACGTGAAGACAGGTCTACAGCAACCTATTGCTTGGATTGATGAAACAGGCAACTGTTTTTTCCCCGAAATCTTTTCTGGCTGTGATGGATTTCATGAATGCTGCCACCACAAAAATAAGAAAGATCATGGGTTTCTAGTTTCAGAGCCTCCTGCTTCCAATGATATCAAGCTGCAGCTTGAGATTGAAATAAATGGGTCAGATTGCTCTAAGTTGAAGGACTCTGATGGAGAGTCAAATGCTATAATTAAGAAAATTCTAGTTAACCAGCAACGTGGTTGTAATGATTTTGATGCAGAAGTTGATGACAGCTGTGTCAAAGAATATGACATAAAGGTCGATGAGGCCTCATCTGGGAAAGATCTAGAGATGGATGAAAACCTGGTCAATGTTGATTCTACACATGGAGTTTTGGATTCTGATAATGTGCAGGAAATGTTTTTCAGGGGGATGAATTCACTTACAAATGTGAAGATAGTTGAAATATATGGTGGCTCAGGTACTTCAATGCAAGCTCGATTGGAACTTTTCCAGAAGCAGGTTGAAATCACCAAAAAGTATCGTGGGGATGCAAATGTCCGATATGCTTGGCTTCCTTCTTCAAAAACAGCATTATCTAGTATCATGACGTATGGGCTTGGACATAATGGATCATCCAAAATGAAGTGCACATATGGCGTTGGTGTTCATCTCACACATGCAAGCTACACCGATTCCAGGTCAGAATTTTCTTTTCCGGCCACAAGTTGATTTGTATTGTAGGTGTTGCATGTAGATGTTATGATAATGTTGACATCTTAGGCCATCGAGGGAGTTGACCTTTCTTTCCTGTCTGGACATTGCTGCCCCTCTTGAGAATAAAATTATGAACTTGAATTGCATGTCAAATGATGATGTGGGGCAAGTTGATAACTACCATATTTAAAAAGATTATAGGAAGTAAGAACTAAACTGGAGGTTACTGAGGTTGGTGCACTAATGCATTATTGTTCTTCAGCTCACACGCATATTGTATGGTCATTGATCCCTATTTGACCGTCATCCTGCTAAATATAATAATTCTAACTATTATTTGATCCGTGACTGTCATCTCTGTGGGATTTGCTCCTTGTTTGATAGGATCTTATGTTTGAATAAGGTCAACAATGTGGCCATTTGTCCAACACTGCTAGGTTGCTTGTCCAGTTGCACCAACCATGTCTAATTGTTGATGCATTGTATTAGTGAAACTGATGCATGTTTTGTTGTGATTGTTTGATGGTTATTCGAGTAGATCTAGAAGTTAAATTTAATCAATGCAACTGTATTGACTCTTTTTGTGTTTGCTTGTGGTTTGATGAGATCTTTGTTCGAATAAATCCTACAATGAGGTCATTTGCTTCACCTATGCTAGTTTCCCTTCCACCTTGTAGAAGTGTTTTTGTTCGGATTATCATTACATTTTTCTATACAAGTTTTTTTTTGTTGTATTGATAATTACAATATAGAGTTGGGTGTGAGTGACCTATTGGGTCCTTTTTGGGTCTGCGAAATATTGTGAGACTTCGGTTGCTATTGACTAGCATAGTGAGTATGTTTATCATAGTTTTGGTCACTTGCCCTTAGAGTTCCATTGAATATGTACCTTTTTGTCTATTTTTTTTTCTATCCTGCTATTACTGTAGTTTTCTTTTCTTTAGTCATGTGCTTCACAGAGATTTTTTGTTTTTGTTTTTGTTTTTTACAGTGCAACTTATTGTGATGTTGACGAAAATGGGTTACGGCATATGGTATTGTGCCGTGTAATAATGGGAAACATGGAGCTTGTTCTGCCTGGATCTAAACAGTTCCATCCCAGTAGCGAGGACTTCGATAGTGGAGTTGATGACCTTCAACATCCAAAGCATTATATAGTATGGAATATGAATATGAATACTCATATCCACCCGGAATTTGTGGTTAGTTTCGAGGTCTCTTCTGATGCCGAAGGTGATATTTTATCCCTAAAGTTGTTTTGTTTTTGGCAATTGCATTTTTTTTCTATCAGATGTCATTTATAAATGCTTTTTAGTCGATTGATACCTGTTTAATGGAACATGCCAACATGATTTGGACGGTCTAAAGGATTGTATAGTGTGGAAAATCGATATGAATATTCATACCTAGCTGGAATATGTTGGTAGTTTCAAGGTATCTTCTGATGCTAAGGTGATATTTACACCTTAAGTTGTTTTTTGGCTGTTACATGTTTGCTTTTCTTTTTACTTTTTTGTACGTTGCCATATGACATATGCTTTTTAGTCGAGGGATGTGTGTTTGATGGAACAAGCAAACAAGATTTGGACGGACAATGAGACCAATCAGGTGATCCACTGTCCATTTTCTTTTGTAACTTGGTGGTGAAAGTGCAGAAGTTGCTAGTGTTGAAAAGTCCATGGTTGCTTAAATGTCTCCAGTTGGTTGTGGTTTTGGGGTTGTTTACATTCAAGAGATGTCACACCAATCAAACTTGTGGTTTATTCAGTAAAGGATGTATCCTTTTATCGTCTTTTCAGTTTAAATCTAATTCAGTAAAGGATGTACACTTGGCACCTGAGCTCTTGCTCTTTCGTTATCCTTTCAGGATTTCTGGTTGGAAATGATAGCAAGCTTGATACTTCTGGAGTCACAACTTGCGAAGGGCCACAGGTTCAGTTACAATTAGATTCCTCTCCAGCCGAGTTGGTAAGCATCCCAATACATTGATATTTTTATTCATTCTTCTTTACTGTCTTAACTTCCCCGTGTGTTTGTTTTGATGTTTTCTAGCGAGTTTTCAATTTAGCCATTGTCTTAAACTGGGAAATCTGCGCTTTATGACCCCTAACGAAACTTGGATTATCTTCAGCCATGTTCTGCACATATCCGGTCAGAGAGCTGGGCTCCTGTGGTGGCATATGTGGATGACTACCTGTGTTCAGCATCCATGGGTTAGTTCTGGAATATAGAAAGTCCATGGGCCTGAGGCCTTGTTTTCTACCATGATATTAGTTGGCTGAACAGGCAAAGAAGTTCAGTTTGTAATATTTCTGGTAGGCCTTATATAAATCCAAAATGCATTCATCTTTTCTCATGTACTGCAAACTAAAAAACACCTGGAAAAAGCCACCCCCACCATTCACGCACGTCCAGAAGAGAAAATGGGACATGCTCTTGTCATGGCAAAGCAGCCAAGATTGTATATTGGGAAAAGGGTAATTTGCTATAGAAGTTATACGAGTTTAAGATTTGGTGTGGAATGGGGGCCAGTGCTGAAGTTGGAAGGGGTCATTCTGGTTCATGTGTCTAAGTGCGTCGAAGATAGTACAGGTGAGCGCATTTGTGGTTGGGAGAGTGAGAAGTCCTTGAAATTTAGCATAGCATGTATATGTTGCATCGTGACCTGCATTGGACTATAAGATCACAGTTGAAAGTCAACTTGAAAGGCACCTTACAAGGTGCCAATACAGAAGGTTGCATGTTAGAAGCAACATACTTGCATGGTTGCGTGCTAAATGTGTTGGTTTATATGATTCAACAAGGTTCCCAGATGGTGTGTTCATACAGAATCCAGACCAGTGGCCACCAAGTTTTGTGTCTAGTATTACGTCAGCAAAAGTACTTCATGTGAGTAGCAGTTACTAGAATGTGCAGATCTCATGCCAAGAATATATGAGATTTCTGGATTGAGATACCATTTGTTTGGATGAGATCTGTAAACAGATTATATGGATCTGAAGGTTCATGCTGGAGCCAATTATTTCTGGAGTAAGGGGACTTTTTGTCCATGTTAAATAATACAGAAGCTTTAATTTGTGAAATTGGATTTGTTGATCTGGGGCTTTTCTAATTCTGCGTGCAAGTCCTTTCCTTACAGTGTCTTGAGCTTGGGCCAAGTGTAATAACTTAGGTGTGATTTAGTCAGTGTTACAATGCAAGCTAACATTGATCATAGCGCTGCTCACCCAACTCTGATTGGCAGTCAAAATTGATGCCCCTATAAAGGTGAAAGTTTTCTGTTTTAACCTTCGGGGGTGTCGAGACTGGATTATGTGGAAGATTATTTGGCTTTTGTCCTAGCATCCATATAATTACTTTTGTTGCTATTGCTGCAAGCATTTTTCTAACGATGCTTTTGTTGTTAGGGAAGCGACTGCTACAATGAATTTGAGCGATCTCGAGATAAAGGTGTTAATCTGGGTTCGAGCAGTACAAGGACTCCTAAATCTCCTTGGTTGCCTTTCCCTATGTTGTTTGCAGCCATTTCACATAAAGTTCCTCCTAAGGATTTGAACCTGGTCAATGTTAATTATGACCTCTTCAGGGTACGTCTGGTGACCTCTCTCTCTCTCTCCTGATTTGTTTGAAATTATTAATATAAAATTGTCTCTTTTGCTAATATTTTACAGACGAAGAAGATAAATCGAGATGATTTTGTTAGAAAGTTGAGATTGATAGTTGGTGATACTTTGTTGAGGTCTACAATAACAGGTCTTCAGTGCAAGGTACATATCATATTTAATCGGTTGGATATCTGGTATGCGGCTATGCAATAGTAGTTATTATCATCAATATACCTTACCATTAATCATTTATTGATAGATTTTTACTTGACCAAGTGTTTGCACCTTGTTTGTTCCGGAGAAATTTGTCTTGTCTTTGGCTGATCTATTGATCAAAGAATAAGCTGCTCAGCTATGTTGATATTTTGGCATTTGTTTATTCGTCCTTGGGCCTTTCATGATGTGGTTTCAGTTGAAAACTTGAGCTGGAGCCATCATTTCAGTAAAGAGTTAGAGAAATTTCATCTCGTTTCCAAAAAAGAGAGGCAAAAAATCCTGATTTGCTTGTATTTCCAAGATTCTATATTTTTTATTACACTTCATACTTTTTAAGTGCCATTAGCCAATTTCTTTATGGTCTCGAGTCCCAATACCCTAGGGAACAAGCAATAAAGTTCATTCTCAGCAGGTCCTAACGAGGGGTCCAACAGACTGTGTCTAAGGACCTAACTTAATTATCTAACGTCCGTGAATATAATAGGACTCTTGTTTGTTTCTATTTAGTTTAAGGTTAATTGGGAGAAAGGGACATGTATCAATGAATTGTGCGAGAGGAGGAAGAGAAATCTTAACCCTACATCTCACTCTCAATTTCTATATATAGATATCACAATCAAAATTGAAAAGATTAGTATACCCATGAGTGGTATACTTATTACGACTATATATAAAAATATATTACTTAATACTCCCCTTCAGGTTGGATTATATAATATATTATACAATCCAAGCTTCAAACGATTATTTGTCAGACGGTTGTGGTTCATTGCTTTCTTTAATATATCTGTAAGTTAATCCTCATATTTCACAAACGGTGTGGAATGTTTTCATTTAACATCTTATCCTAGATGAAATGATAATCAACTTCGATATGTTTAATCATTTCATATGAAGTGTTGTCTGATTGTTACAAAACAACTGAACTAGTGTCTTAACTTGATAGCCATTCTCTTGAATAAAGTGTCGTAATCATGTTAACTTACTCCGAGTATATGCCATCGCCCTATACTCGGCTTTTGCACTTGATCATGCTACCGCGTGAAACTAAGTTGCCCCCTAAGAAAGAACAATACGATGGTCATGGTTCTAGGCATTGGCCGAGTCTGATATTACTCAACCGAGTTGTATCCGACTCAGCCACTTCCGATACGATAACGTGACACGAAACATAAAAATTACAAGTTAGACCTATATTGAGGATATCTTGGCAAATATAGGACAAATTGGCGTGAATCGGAGTTAATTCGGTAGGGTTCGGACGATTCAAATCAAAATTGGCCGATACAAATAGGGTGTTGAGACTTGAGAGTAATCATACCTGTAAAATCAAAGTTCTCACAAGCAAATCATCTTCTTCCTCTTCTTCTTCTCTCCTTATTCTTGTTTTATCTGTTTGCAAATCCGGAGTATCAGAAAAGGAGAAGCTCTTGCATCGGTGGCTTCGTCGCCCAATTTCCCAGGCCCCTTCATCAGCGTCTCCTTTCAGACTCTTCTTCTCTCTCTGGATTGAGATTGGGATTGAGATTGAGATTGAGATTGAGATTGAGATTGGAGATTGGAGATTGGAGATTGGAGATTGGAGATTGGAGATTGAGACCGAGGCGTAGATGCATGATGCGTCTTTGGGAAGCTAAGAGTCTCAATAGGCTTGCTCTTTGGGATTATAAATTAGCAATTTTTTTTCCTTTTTCTTTTTTATCTTATTTTATTATGTTAAATTATTTTATGTGGGTAATGATTTTGGGAATTAGCAGATTGTTTTTTTGTTGTTCCTTTTACTTATTTATCTTTTTTGAGTTAGGTTAGGTTAAATTATTTTAAGTGGGTAATAATTTTTGGTTACACTTTTACGGGTATGCCCCTAGTAAACAATAGTGAGATATTTATAAAAATTTTAAATGCAATGATGTTATTTGTCTAATTTAATTAGTTTGAATTTTCACATTGTAGAGACAATAATTATCCCAAAGACAATAATGATGATTGAGTCTCATCGTGAACAATGATAATGATAATTCTTTTTGATAATGCTCATATGTTTCAATTTAATTATTTTTAGTATGTTTTTGAATGTATTGTGGACATATGATGTATGAATGATGATATTCATAATTTATATTTTTTTTGGAGCTTCTATCTAACATTTTGAGCGTATCGGCCGATATGATGTTGCGATCGTTGTGTATCAATGCCCTCCGAGTTGATGGCAGATATCTCGATGGTGAACCATGGCGGTGGTTGAACTTTGAAGTGAGGGAGATCCAACCCGATCAGTATTTGTAATACCTTCCAGCCTAAGATATTTATTAAATTGATACAACATTCCTAGTCTTGGGAGGTACCAGAGGATACGAAAAAATTTCAATATGGTACCTTAGTGTGCGCCCATAAACTGAATCACAACACTTGTAGAGTATGAAATATCTGGTTGAGGACTAGTGAGATAATTCAGCTTCTCTGCCAACCAGCGATACCGATCCAGATTTTCAAAATGGTGTATTGTCTTCTATTAAAAGTTTTTGATTTATATCTACATGAACATCACTTGTTCTACCACCCAATAAAGCTTCTTCTTCTAGCATATCAGTTGCATACTTTCTCATAGGCAAATTATATCCTTCTTAGTCCTAGTAACTATGACACCCACATAAACAAGAAGTAAAATATAACCAGAATCAGTATGTTGGTTCAATAGAGAGTGATTTGTCCGACACCTAGAGAGACCAAATTCTAAAACTATCTCGGAAAACTTCCCATACCATGGTCTTGGTGATTATTTCAAACCATACCGAGCCTTCTTCAAGCGACACACTCTTACGATAATCTTCTAGAGCAACAAACTCAAGTGGTTGCTCCATGTAAACTTCAACCAAGTCACCATGAAAAAAAGACATTTTTAACATCCAGTTGAAACCAAGACCGATCAAGATTAGTAGCCAAAGAAATCAATATACGAATAGAGCTAATTTTAGCAATAGAGGAAATTTTTTCATCCTAATCAATGCCATAAGTTGGAGTAAATCCCTTAGCAACAAGTCAGATCTTTAGACGGTCAACAAAACCACTAGGATTTAATTTCACTGTAAAAATCCACCGACAACCAACATGCTTTTTTCCACGGGGTACCATAATGAGATCTCAAGTCCTATTCTGATGTAAGAAATCCATCTTAACCTCCCTAAATTTCCCTCCAATCCGAATTATATAATGTTTCCTATAGGTAGAGACTTGCAAAAGGTAACATCAACATTAGTGATATAGCGTCGGAGCGTAGGACTGGAACAATGATAACCTTTTTGGGTGTATGAATAACCAAGAAAGACATATTTAGTAGCACGAGAGTCAAGTTTATCCAAGCTGGGACCCAAATTATAAACATAACAAACACAACCGAAAATCTTAGGAAGAACATGAAATAAGGGAGATTGCAGAATAAGGTGGCTTCCCATGTAACACAGAAGAAGATATACGATTGATAAGATGACAGACAAGAAGCATAAAATCACTCCAAAAGTGTGAGAATATGCATATGAAACAAAAGTGCTCGAGTTACTTTCGACAAATGACCAGTTTTAGGCTTTGTCATCCCCATATGTTGTAGGGCGTGGACATTGGAAGTCTTGAAAATGAGTGGCAATTGTGTTAGAGCCACTTTTTCTCGCATTATTAGACCGCAATATACAAATGCGATAATCGAATTAAGTTATGATTTCTTTTCAAAACATTGGAACTATCGAAAGTAATTCATTGTGAGTCTTCAATCATGTCATATAAGCAAGGTTGTAAAAAACGTGTATCGGAAGGCTTAACGTTTTTTTAAAACAGTGCATCGCGTATCGTAACAAATTGTGTATCGTAAGATACGTAAAGTTTTATAAAAGATATTAAAAAATACATAAGAAAAAAGGTCACAATAACATTTAATTGAACAATAAATTTCTCACATAAAATAATTTAAAGAGACTCCAATGACCAAAACAAAAAATTAACAATTTAAGAGTGCGTTTGGTAATATTTTTATTTTTTTGTGATAAAAATTAAAAATATAAAACATGTTTGGTAGTCATTTACATTTACAAAATTATAAAAACAAATAAAAATATGTTTGATATTATACCAAAAATTCATCACCCAACACTAACATCCACCCACCACCACCAAAAATCAGTCAACCAGCAACCCACCACCACTAAAAACAAGCCACCCACCACCACCGAAAATCAGCCACCCAGCAACCCACCACCATCGAAAACAAGCCATCCATCACCACCAAAAATCAGCCACTCA
>CM042186.1:46582029-46611261 GCA_023539305.1 Ilex asprella | reverse complement strand
CCATTGATGTAGTAAATTGAAAATTTCGGTACCATACCGAAATTTTCCATGGATGTACCGTAGCCTGCTCCAAACCCTAAACAAGGACAGTGAGAAAGTCAATTTTAGCTTTTACATTTGAGTGGTTAGTGTACATTTACTTTGGATCTTCCGGAGATGTAAGAATGCATGGAAGGATAATTCAAGTGATAATAGGGATAAATTATAAATTTAAACGTCTTGAGTTTCATTTGACAATTCTTTGAGGTTGGACTATGAATAATTTATTTCTCACGAATATCCTAATTCTAGTGTGGATAGTCTGCCTTTAACCAGACTGTGGTGGAGATTATTTGAGGTGCGCTCAAGTTAGTCGGACACTCTAAATCGTTGAACAAAAAAAAAAAAAAAAAAAAAGATACAGACGTGTACGTGAATGAGCATTTCCAAGTAGTGGCTCCTCTCATTTAACCACGTCTCTCAAAAATTACCATAGCAGCTCATTTGTATGAAAATGATTTATAATAATTTAAATCAATATTAGAATTTTGAATGTTGTACATATAAATATTTTCTATGCATTTTTTCCACTTAATACGATAAAATACAGTGTTTGAGGGTGCTTAACGCATACACATATTCACAAAGTCAAGTGAAATTTACTTTATTCTAATAGTTCCTCTACAAATGGATAACCTAGCATTGAGAGAAAAAAAATCTAATACTGAATTGGATTTAAATCAAATTTTAAGCTAGTGAAGACGACCCAAAGGCAATTAAACCAGCTAGACTTGAAGTAGTTGAGTTGAGCTTGAATGTTTAGAAAACATAATTTGAGTTGAGCTTGTTTACTCAAGTTAGAATTGATCTATTCAGGTCTAAACTTTGACATTTTAGTAGGTTAAAACAATGACGTGGTATCTCCAATTCACACTAGAACGTATAATTATTTTCTTTTTTTTTGATTCAATAGTTAGAGAGTATCTAAATCAACTTACGCGCACCTCGATTAATCTTTCTCCGATCCGGTTAAAGACAGATCATCTATATTGAAATTAGAGTATTTATGAGAAACAAAACTCTCATAACATAATCCAAACAACGTGTATTTACTTGACTGAGAATGATATTCATATGCTTGACACTAAACACGCCAAATGGAGACTGTAATACTTTAGACAAATTTAAGCAAAAGGTCGAAATTAGTTGAAGCAGCCACCTTTTGTTTTCTTATAATCAGTCCAGCGGTACTGATATCGAAAGTTATAGATTTTTAAGGTTAAATTATAATTTTTTTGAGTTGTAAGTTACAATTTCAAATGACATGATTGATCAAGGAAGGTTAAGATTTATACCGCGTTTTTCATAATTGATCATGGGTATCTGTAATCGATCATGATCTCCCTTGAACAATTATAATTTCTCCTTTCAAAATTATAACCTTATCATACAAAATAGTAACCGATGGTACAAATACAACAATTTTTTGGGGTATAATAGAATTTCCCTATATACATATATACTTTGGCATATAGGAAAGATGCTGAAACGCTTTAAATGCCTTTAACCGTGTGTCTATGAGCATTGGTAAGCGTCTCCTTTGTTGCCCTTAATTTTGTGTCACCCATGACCCATTTCTATGGCTATCTTTTTGTGGGTATACCCAGATGGTCCCCACCTCTTCTCACTCATCAGACAGTCAAATACTCAACTAACATCCTTTATGAGGCATGAAGCCCATTATAGGGCTTGGGCGTGGGGTGGGTTATAGTTATGCACCCCCTTATGGTTCATGTGGACTACCTTCGACCCGTTTAGGCTGTGGTTAAAAACTTTTACCCGTACCCTTACCCATTTATTTTCAAGGGCAACATTAGGGGTGAAATTTGGGAGGGCTAATGGAGCCCAACCCAAAACAGTAGCATGTGAGCATATATTTAAGATAATCTTGGGTTTGATTTGGGCAAAAAAATTCAACCCTTTTAAAATTGGATAATACTCGGGTTGAATTTGGTGTTCTCCGGCCCAACATGAATCCACAAGCTCATGTTGTTCGAGAAAATTTGCAATTATATATGATTGGGGAATTTTGTGAGGTCTCTCCTCCACAATACTTTTACTCATTTTTTTAATAGTCGATCATCTATCGTAAATTCAAGTATAATTCATTATTTTTAGGTAAATCTCTTGTTCAGATACAATGAGTAATCTATTATCGCGTGAAATTGAAGAAAAATGTAATGAATGGGATCTCGTGAGATGGGTGTGAAACATAACTTTGTGAAAAAACTACAATATCCCTATTAAATATTGGGTGTAACGATTATATCATGTCAGCAATGCTAATGTGGTGTTATCATCCAATAAAAAAAATACAAACCGGATAAAATGGAGTCCATTTTCTATAATGAATGTGCTCATATATTGCATGGTTGGATAGTTATGAACTTTTGTGAGGCTCACTTACAAATTTATTTATATATTAGTGAACAATTACACTAAGCAACACTGCTGATCTGGTATAACACTTACACCAAATATTTTTTCCTTTAGGTGAGAGTTTAGAATCAAACAAGGTTAACGTAGGTTAGGTGTTGGGTTGCCGGCCCAACACATAGGAAATAGGAAATGTTTTTTTGAGTATTCTCCCCCACCTTGCTATGTAGAACGGCCCCTAAATCCTACTTTCGAGATCAACAAAATGGTAATTACCATGGGAATCTCCAACAACAAAAAGACACCAGATTTCAACCACAAGATACTTCCCATGTAAAACCATATAAGATATATGTTAATCTTATGACCAAGCTTATGAACGTTTTTTAGACTCGTGGCTAAAATACATGTTTACATCATTTGTAATCACACGTAAATTATACGAGTTGGGTAATTGATGAATTTCGCAAAACTTGAAATCTCAAAATAATAACCCACGATGTCTTCCCATCCAAGCCACTTTCACAATGTTACCTTCACCAAATTTCGATCCAGCAGTATAATAACTAATGTTTGGTACGTAAGAAGATCTTCCATAAACCCTAAATTGTTATCGCAAAATATATGTAATAAATTATGATTTTGACGTCAGAGGGTTCCCGACAACATTGGAAATAACGTAGAAATTTTATATTTTGCATCTACATGTCTTAATGCTTGTGTGTTTGTTTCTGGATTTAATATTACAAATTCTGGTAAGACTGACAATATAGGGTTTTGTGGCAATGGGCTTCATCACCATATCTTTAAGGCAGGGATTTTTTATGACTAAGTAATGGGATCAATGTCAACCATTCCTAGGTAATGAGGATTGGGGTTTGAAATATATCTGTTTGGAGGAATTTTTAAAGGAAAAAATATGGGTAGGAAGCATCTAAGTTAGTCAGCAGAGAATTGGAATAAGAGAGATATGTCCAGGAGGAATCTCACATTTATAATTATATAATAAGATATTATTGACTTTATAACAAAACCCTAGTATATATATATGTTGTCCATGTGCCTTAACATTGGTTTCAATCTTTTTTATTTATTTTTTATTATAATTCCATCATGAGACCATATATATCGTCATACCTATAGGGGTGTAAATAGGTTGAGTTGAGTCGAGTGGAATAGAGTCGAGTCAAGTAGTAGGTTGCTAAAGATAGTTTTGACATTTATTACAAGTTTTAAATGAAGTTGAGCTAAATTTGTTTATCTCATTATAGTCTATCTTCGATAAGCTTCTGCTAAGTCTATCTCGAGTATTTTGCTTTTATTTTTTTGAAAAAAAATTATGCTTACTAGTTTATATCCAGCATTTTGACTTTATGCTTCAAATTGGCCCTAGTTTAGCTCATTTGTCATATGAGTCGATCTCTAACAAACCTTGAACCAGCCAAGTCCAAGTAGGTTGGTTCATTTTACATCCTACACCACACATTGAATACATATAATATGTGTATATATATGTGGCACTGTTACCAACAGCAACAACTCAAGCGGAATCACAATCTTTTGCCAAAAAATTCTATTTCAATGCAAGTCTTGATGGGATCTGCATAGGCATAATCAAATGGCCTTGAGTTGAGGTTATCCTGACAACCACTTTCATGGATCCACTATTCTTTGAAGAGTCTATTTTGGTATAATAGCGAGTTTTGACCATTCTTTTAATATATATTTTTCAATTTATGTCAATCATTAATAAATCACCCAAGCGCTCACTTACAAATAAAAGTAATGCTATTGAGATCTAAAAATCTAACTTAATGATATGACATTGGTATGATCCAATAGAATTATTATGACCGTACATGTCAGACTTTTTTATTGAGACTCTATCACTTGATACGTTCAAATGCGGACTATCCACACCAAGACTAGGGTATTCATGAGGGATAAATTTCTTATGGTCTGATCTCAAGAAATTGCCAAGATTTGAACTCAAGACGTCTTAGTTTACAACTCGTTCGTGTTACTACTTGAACTACCTCTCGGAAGTAATTATGTCAATTTTTTAGATCTTAATAGTATTATTTTTACAAATAATGGGTCATTCTTAAATTCATGGTACATGATCTATCATTCAAAGAACTTGAGAAAATGCAAATTGATCTCGCTTCAACATAAAATGTGAACGTGTGACGATACAAAGAGTGGTATGTAATTCCACAGAAAACTCTTATCATACCGACATGAAATGTCACAATCTTCATTTCATTGATAAATGCACATGGGTCACAATGTTCTCCAATTTCTACCTACCCTTTGAACCACAAGTTAGCACCCAAGAATTCAAGGATGCTAATTGTAAGGATGCTACAAAGATAGTATAATTGAAAAGAGTAATGCTGCTTAAACTTAATTTAGTAGCTAAATTTATTGAACTAATGAGATTAAGCTTGGAAGAAAGAAAAATTTTCAGAAAACAAAAAACAAATGTTGCTTAAAAAATACTTAAATTTTTTTTTTTTAAAAAAACAATATTTAACTGGAGAGGCAAAGATGCAAATAGATACCTACAAAAGTCAGTTAGGCTACATTCACTTCAAAGAAATCAGAATCAGAAAAGGAAATGAGTCAGTTCTACTGGACTATGCTTTGTATATTACGATTATGTAATATTTAGTTCATTATCTGTCATACGCAAGCGAGGATTAGTTAGTCTATTTTAGTTCAATATAGTAGAAGTCACAATACAATAACTAACAGAAGCCACCTTTCAGCACTTTAAAGAGCTGCATAATAAATTTACAGAAAACAAGTGGCTTATACTTGTGCTGCAAATGTAGAGCAATGACTACTTTTCACAACCATCTCTGGTTTTCTTTTCCATTCAACAAATAAAATGTTTCTTTTATTCTATTTTTCCTCTCGAGTTGTTGTCATTATCATTGTCATTGTCTTTATCAACCTAGGTGAAGTTGAAGTTTCTATGGTATAAATGCAAAGGATGTGGTTGTGGAAATAGGGTGGAAAAGCTTTAGAATACTAAATGCCTCAGTGATCCAAGTAAGATCAGGATTGACTATCAGTCGTGTTATGTCGATTTTGTGTTTTATTAAAACTAGACCTATTGTACACACGGTTATTGTGTAATGAGATAATTAAGCAGTTAAAGGTTAAAAAGTGAGTTGAGCTGTTGTTTGGGAAGAAATAAAGTACAATATTGATATTTCAAGAGTGCAGGTAGTTTAGTACAATTAAAGAGAGTAGTTACATGTCATTATTTGAAAGAAATAAAAGCAGGAAGTTGTTGGTTGATTGCTGAGTGTATCGTCCGGATTTGAAGCATTGAGGTTTGTGTAGCCGAAAACTAAGGAGACATTTGGTGTATCGGCGTCTAAAGGACCAAAATAAAAGATATTATGGACATTTAAGTGGTTCATTTATCGTCTATATGTATAGATGGGATAATGACTTGTATAGTTTGATTTGTATTTTTTCATTTATCAAATAAGATTCACTGGTCAACTTGATTATGACTCGAACCCACTAAGCCTACAAGCTCTAATCTTATTTCCACTAACTTTGTACCAATTTCATATTTTATTGGTGGGTTGTGTTAAGAATCGTCGGCCCTAATAAGAGCCAAATGTAACTCGACTTTACGAGAAATGTTACATGAATTTAAAATGCTGACTTAATTTGTTGTCTATTTATATCAATTAACATGTAACAATCAAATTAATGAGAGAAAGTCTTCCCTCACTGTTTTTTTGTTGTTGAAGTTTTAACAGTTTTGATTTATTTAATTATCTAGTCAAATTTTTTTTTTCTCATTTATCTATTTACTCTTAAACATATTCATCTAGTCAATACTCAACATTAGGTTCACATAACTAATCTTTATTAAGTAATCACCACTTTTTCAAACTTTTTTTTAAAAAATAATTTTAATCTCCAATAACTTTTCATAATTCTTTGAACTCCCAAGTTACCTATAACTACTCATAATTCTTTCATTTTCCAAATAAATTTCGTTAATCGCATAGATTTGACATTAGTATTAATATTAATACATAAAAAAACACATAATTTGTAAATTTTGTTCATCACATAGATTTGGCATTAGTTTTAATATTAATACATAAAAAACACATAATTTGTAAATTTCGTTCATCGCATAGATCTTTTTTTTTAGTTCAATGATCAGGAGTATTCGAACCAACTTAATCACATATATCTGATTCTAGTATTAATGCATAAACAACATACACATAACAGGTATTTTAGTAATGAACTTTTGATCCACTGATATTGCCACCAGCTTTGTGGATGAAGGTTGCATGTCCAAATCTTACTAAATAATGTGTGTGAAAAACTTGAAAGTGAGACCACCAAATAGAAAATTATTCTAGGCTCCAATATTATTTTAGAGTTGACATATCATGGTTAGGGTTGATAATTGAGTGGAGTCTGTTGAAATTTATTTTTTTTTAAACGAACTTTGTCGAGCAAGTTTAAATAGTTGTTCAACCTCGACTCGTTTTGAATCAACCCCTATACAAATTAAATGTGAGCTAAGTCTGAGTACATTGATTCGATTATCGACCCTCATCATGGTGGAAAACATAAGCAGTCCATACGATGCCGTTTTTTGAGCGATGTAAGGAAGTCGGAAAATGGGTCATTAGTGTTGGGTAGAGGGGAACAATTTGAGGTCACCTTGTTTCAGAGCAATTGGAGTAATGAGAATGTGCTAAAATGGTCACATCCTGTGGTGGGACATAGACTTTAATAGAATTGGAATATTATGGTAAGAAGAGTATATTATATTATTTATTTGTATTATTGACTGATAAAAACAAATCAAGACAAAATCAATTCTTATTATTATATTATTTATTTTTATAATCCCAACTCCGACCTTCTTCTCTAACCCGGGATCTGGACCCCAACCCCAACCCCAAACCTGGACACCATCTCGGATCCCACAACTAGTACTTAGACTTGGACTCACTCAGTCAGGACCCAGTGTCTCCGAACTCGAGCCCAAACCTTGACCCCAACCCCAAACATGAGAATTCAACCTTGCCCTACACCCCAGCTCCAGATCCTAATATAACCCGACCTCGAACCCAAACTAGGACTTGGACCTTAAACCCGGAAGCTAGCCCATGATAGTAGTTTGTAATGGGTAACACAAACACCACATCACACCAAGTAATGACTAATTTTACACTAGTAGTGGGATGTGACGTTCTACGGTAATAAGAATAAATTGTTATTTTTATAAATAAAAATTTGGAATAAATCTTATTTAGTAATTACTGATTACTCTGTTCCTATGTTCCATTACCATAAACCAAAAGCAGTGTATGAGATTGAGAGTTGACCAAAAATAAATCCCGATTTTGTGTAATTAATTAGTTATTTTTTTTTAAATCTTTTTAAAAGTGAAAAATTGTAATTATGAAAGTCTCCTAAATGATAGAATTTAGTTGGAAGTCCACGAGTTTACCTTACTTTATATACATATGTAACTTGCGGGTGGATCACGAGTTTATATACGAGTTGTGCGTCCAAAAAATACGGGATTGAAATTGTTCTCGATTATTAAAAAATTCAAGAGTTAAAGAATCTATATAGCCTTGTAAATATAAATTCAAAAATGAAATGCCAAGAATAGACACCTTGACAAGATGCCACGAAAATGGTAAGCTTTAGCCAACATATATAGTCAATAATAGGTGGGAAAGGAATCTAGTAACAGAAGTTGGTTTCAATTGGTGTGGGTGGGTGGGTGTTTTTCTATGGCGAAATCTTGATAAACACTTGGACCTCATTTTCTCCCAAATAATCCGTCGGTTTATTGGATGATTATAACAAAAAAACAAAGCCTCAACGCTGTTATATTTTCTTTCTGGCCTTTCTCTTCAATAAAAAAGGTGGACATGACAGGACTTAAAGAGAGGGGTTCCACAAATCTTGCAATCCATGCAGCCCAATCGCCTTGAAATGTGGTGCTCCTGTCATTCAACATGTACACAAGGCTGTGGATGGATTCATTTATCTCTAGGAAGTGGCTGAGTCAGAAATTCCGAAATGGAATGGGGGGAGCAGGAGCAGGAGCTAAGCTAACCCAATTTATTCATTACTTTTTACCCACTAACTTGATATATTTTTGATTCATACCCAGAAAATTAATTTGGTGAGAACAGAAATTTTGAACCGTGGGGCTGTAGGTATAGTCCCCTATGCAACAATGTGGATCTACCACTAACAGCAGGAATGGGATTGGGATCTCTTCTGTTATTAACTTTCTTTTAAGTACTTTCACGTTACATTAGGGGCATATTTGTTTAGGAGATTAAATATGGGTGGTATTACAAATATATTTTTAATACCAATAGAAATTAGTATCGGTAATAGAAAAGATTTAATTGAGTAATGCTATTGAGATCTAATTTGTTGACTTAATTCACTATGACCTTTAGATTGACTGTGGAGGCCAACAAACATTGAAACTTGGTGTTGATCTAATGGTTCTACTGTAACCACATCATTATGTCAGCAAATTAGGTCAGTATTTTAGATCCAAATAGTATTACTCATTTCAATTTTCTCTCATATTTTTATTCAATAGGTACTATGGTAGGTCTCATAAACAATTATTTATTTTATCACATCTTATATAGTAAATATATTATTTTACCATTTAACATCATTCATTCAATTACTTCGGTTGTGTAACACTTTTGCACAATATTTAGTACAATACATGATATGATAATCCATATCCAAAAAATTTCGAATAATGTAAAAAATCCACATAAAAAATAAAATTTCTACACTATGAATAGGTGATACCATAAAAAAATTAAAAAAAAAAATTGGTGATACTATACACTTAAACATAATATAATGAAAAAATTTAAAATTTTTTTTAAAAAAATTGGTAACACCATACGCTTAAACACAATATAAGGAAAAAATTTAAAATATTTTTTTTAAAAAAAACTGGTGACATCGTATGCTTAAACATAAAATAAGAAAAAAATTCATTTTTTTTTTAAAATGGTAACACCGTACGCTTAAACATAATACAAGAAAAAAATTCAAAATAAATTATTTATATGCAAATTCTTAATAGAGGTGAATATTTTGTGTCAATTTGCATCTTTGTACCGTCCTTTCATTTTACCCAATAAGATAATACCACTAGGTAGGTGGTATTCATTAATACCATGTACAAGATTTAAGGGATACTGTTCAAACCAGGTTGGTATTACAACGTGAAAAATAGTGCTGCGTGTAAAATGTCAAACAAATAAAATAATAGGTGGACTTCAAATACTATTTCCTTCTATCCCACCCTATAATACCATGTAATACCCGAAACAAACATGCACTAGAGGTATTAAAATATGACACCATATGTTAGTAAGTTACAAAATTAAAAAATTTGAATCTTTCTGAAGTCATCTTTTTTGAAAATAAGTAAATTTGACACGACATGATAAAAATATATGACACGATTTGTATATATATCGATTATATACGATTCATACATGACACGAACTTCGATATGACACACTTCGTTAAACATAAATTAATAAACGAATCAGATATAGGTAAAGTCGGGGTGGAGCTAGTAAAAAAAATTAGGGTGGACATATTAGCACGTTTTTTTTTTAATTGATCGAAGAAGTTCATAAATTCATATTTATTGAAATTATATTTAACTCTTTAAAGTTCAATAAACATAGAAGATTAAAATTTGATATACATAATACGAACAAAAAAAAATAATTAAAATTTCTTATTAAGAATAAGACTAATTATTGTCACTTACAATTGACCTTAATATGTTTTTATTATTTGAAAGAGATATAAATCAATCTTATCAACTATATTTCTTTTATATATAAAACCGTAATAACAAAATTTAATTTATGATCATATAGTTTATTATATAATGACGCATATTTTTATACAACAACAAAATACCTTACAATTTTAAAAAATTATAAAATAACCTCAATATATTCCAAACATATTCGAAAAAATATCTGAAACGTGTCTAAAAATTAATAATAATATTAGTTGCACATAATTTGAGATTTAATTAGTGGAGAAATAATAGTTTGTGACCATTGGATAAATAGTGGAGTTTACTAAATATTGAAACTCTCTATTAGTCATAATATTACAATGCATTAGATCTTTAAATTAAATCTCAATAACATTATTCAAAAAATTAATAATTATTTAGATAGGATTCTATTCAAATTGATATTATTAGAAAACAATAATAGAGTGAACACAGTTCGATAGGAACTTGCCTCACTCGATACGATTGGCAGGCCTACTTTATATTAACAGCCGTGTATTTGTGAAGAACTCACTTGAATAGAATGAGGAAATCAAGAAAGATTAGTATTTGATCCCAGCATGAGCATTGCGGATAGAACTGTTAATCAAGTTGAACTTGAACACTATTTTAAGCTCGTTTATGAGTAAATAGTTAAACGAGCCAGTTCGTTTATGTATAAATTAGGCTCGACAAAGGTTCGATTAACACCCCTATTATTGGTTAAATGGGATTGGTTGTATCCTTAAATTCTATGCTTTAAAAAAACCGTTGGGCTAGCAATATCGACCTTGTGAAATGTGTGGGTTGGGCTGCATTACATGGTGTCGGGTTTGAGGTCTAAAAACATGGGAAATTTGGAGGGCAGTTCCCTTGTATGAACTTGTTTGGACTTAAGTTTGTCAAAAAAACTTATTTGTTATGAAGTCTTTTTTTTTTATATCCATATGTAGGTTAGGATGTATATCCATATATAGGGTTAGGAGTTTCACTAACATTAAATTTTTTTTTCTCTCATATATATATATATATATAGAGAGAGAGAGAGAGTAATATTAAAAATAAAAAATAATAATATTCAAATACAAAAAAAAAATATATCATTTGGACACAAAAAACAGTAACATTTAAACATAAAAAAATTTGAAACATTCAATATTAATATTTTTAAAAAATAAAAATAATAAATGTTCAACAAAAATAGTAACATGCTTAACAAAAATAATAGCATACTTAATAATAATTATTTCTCTCAAATTCAAAAACAAAAAATAGTATCATTCAAACACAAAAAATAATAATATTCAAAAAAAATAGTAACATTGAATATTAATATTTAGGAAAATAATAATAACAACATATATTCAACAAAAACAATAACATGCTTAAAATAATAGTAACATGAACAGTAACATAGTAAAAAAAATGGTAACATGAAAGATTCAATTTAACAAATTAACCTCAACGAAAAATACCACAAATTACAAAAAACAAAAAATTAACAATAAGAACCAAAGATTCTCATCCGTTACCCACAAAATTGACATAATTCATAGAAAATTAAAAGATGAACATTGATCAAACAACGCCACTTGCAGGACTTATCTCCAAACAAGTACATCTAGGAAGACTCACCCCAAACATATGTCTGGCTAAGTGTGAAACTCCAGTCCGGTCACTTCCCGTACTGCTAGAAACCGTATACACCATTTGACAGAAGAGAATGAGGAAACAAGGAAAAGGGTGGAGGAAAAAAGATAGAAAGATATAAGCATTCCTTCGTTTGCTAGGCATGAAAGAGTTTAGGGTGGAGAAAGAGAGGATATGTTGAGCCCGGCAGCCACCGCGCAGCTTGGCATACTCTTTCCTTGAAAGTAAAAGGTGGAGGGAAGGGCATCAGTCATGTTCCCTACTTAACCTCTTGTTATTCCTATGATTTCCCATTGCACCTATTTTTCGCAACCGTTGGTTCAAATCTATCTCGGGTACAATAACTGCACTCCAATCTCTCAATCGATTGGTTCACCTATGGTTCTTAAGGTTGTTGATGCCGATAAAAAGACAAAAAAATAAGCAAATTTATCCTGTAATTTGTAAATTTAGGTGAACAAGTAGAGTATACTAGGGGTAGAATCATGTCGAAGGAACTCGACAAAATGACCCTGTAACTTCAGGGGAACTGGCCTTCAACCTTTACTTTCATGCTAGGGTGTAACAGAAATATATGCAAATTGGCTTTTCAAACTTTCTAGGAGACCCAATAGCACACAAATACAAGCTTAGATAACTCAACCATTGCCTCAACAATCTGAAAAAAAGCCACAAGGGCAAACAAAACTCCACTTTCTAGAATTATAAGCTTATGCCAGTCTAAAAATTCATATACGCAACTAAAAATAGGTATTTCCCCAACTACAGAATAACAAACTTGTGCGCTAAAGGGAGAGAATTGTGAGATAAACTCGAATTTCTTGGAATTTTATTCGTGTAGTCCGCGGTACAGAAGCCCATTGCTACAAAAAGAATAAAGAACCCTGGAAAGGGAAGCAGCAGGACTTAACATTAAATGAGAGGCTAAGTGGAAATACCCACTTGCCCACAAGAATAATGATCAACTGTTAAAAACAAATGTACATTGAAGTCACTAACCCAATATCTACTTTCAGCATCCAGGGAGGAGGGAGGTTCTCCTGCCAGAGATGGAAAAATACCTTGGCCCGAGAACCATAAGAATGATCACCGTGCATATTGCCCCAGCTCGGAGGCATGCACAAAATAGAATTGTAACGTGTCCATCTAAATTTGGTTAATCCATGCCCGCTGCTCCAAGAATCGAATGTTCAGTATTTCGTGTAGTTAGAACTCCATTAGAGAAAATGAAGTTAGCAAAGTCAGGCTCTAGAAGATGCTACTGAGGCAGGCCAACCAGATTTCCCGTTGGCCTCCACTGATCTATTCAATCCAACCGGTTCTCCAACCCTAGAATTGAAGGACCTCTGACTTTAAGGCGCTTCGGCCCAATCTCTATAGGAGGTGGTTCCCTCATGGTTTTACCAAACTCATGCAGGAACCTACCATCTCTGTGATGTTCTCTATCCATTGCTTCCTCATTAGCCATTTTCTTGACCTTAATGGAGTTGGGAATGGTGGTTCCTTGGGCAAACCTGTCCTTCAAAGCAAAGTCTGGAGTTTCTGTAGAGTGAATTGGACCATAGTTGTAGGTTAGATTGTCAGCTGTGGAACACTCTGATGACGACGGTCGGCCACACCTTCCTTCAGGCTGAAGTTTCTTTAGTCTCTTAAGCCCCTGCACAAATTAATGTCATCCAGATTAATATCTCACATACAAGCCACAATGCATGAACATGGATTCGAGAAAAACTATGTATATGGAGATGAGAGAATGTAATCATTAAACTCACTAGACAATTGAAAGTATGGATTCATGAGAATAAACAAATAGAATTCCAGATCATGTTATAGCCAGATGAATCAAATATTGGATAGTGGTGCAGTGATGGCTCTAAGTTTTCGCCCTTTTCCCATTTCAATAAAAATGTTGGTTCTACTATCATGTATCAATAGATTGGTATTGACACGAAAGTTTTCTTTCAGTATGTAAAAAAAAAATTATCCCAAAGAAATATGAATATTACAATAGAGTTGAAAACTTGTCCAATGGACCACATGAAACATGCCTACACAGCGATGCTCCAATCCTAAAAGCACACAGTCACTTCCCGAATCATAAGAACAATTAAAAATAGCTCAAAAGGGATTCCCAACAAAACAAGGTCCTTGAAATAAAAGAAGTTCAGCACTCGAGTGTGAACCAACTTTCGTGAGAAAGTAATGCCTGAAATAATGGTGCAAACCAAGCATGAACCTGGGGGAAAACTGATTTACAGGCAAGTTACCACCCACAGAAACTAGGGAACTGAACTAGGTATGAATTAATCAGAATTGCTACAAGACAACAAATCTCTTCAAAATAATAAGCAATTGAAAATGTAATGAGGAGACAATTAAAAAGTAGCCCTCGCTACTTATATGCATAAATATATGTATATGTATCTATGGCATGTGTAGATAAAAGAATAAAAAAATTTCTTTCACACCATTGAGCAACCATTCATCTCCATCTTGTACCTTAAGCAGTCCAATTTTCTCTATTTACACACTAGATTTTTGTTCGATACCTTTAAAAAACAGCTCTGAGAGCAGTGACAGAGAGTTCAACAAAAGAGTAACGCATTCCGAACATCAGAGTTAACTCATTCTACTCCCCAAATTAAGAACTAAAACATTTAAGAGCAAACACAGTTTGATGGTTTGACAATTTTTAACACAGACTTGTGCAAGGTTAGTAAGTCTCATTAGAATCAACTTTTCATAGGGTCTATATGAATAACCAGTAAATTGAAAATCTACATCCACTCTTTAAATTGTGAATTCATAAGTTATATGTTTCCTTCCATCCGTTTTGTAATTATTTGGTTTCTACTTGAGGGCTAAGCAAATCAAACCACTCAAACTTAGGCATGAAGTTTGCCCAATTCAGGCTCATTACATTTCTGGGGAGATAATGAGACAAACTCAGTTCTGTTTTAGAGCTTGTTTGTTCTTTTTATTGGCTTCTAACTCGAATGTCTAGAGCTGAAAGCAGCACAAAGAATGGACAAATAACATCCTTTTTAGCGTGAGATGAAATGGGTCTGTTAGCCATGCAGATCAGCATAATTAAATACAAGCACTACAAAAACCAACAATGCAAAGAACACAAAATCATCATCTGAAACAAAAAATAATGCAGTTAAAGGACAAGAAATGCCCAAATGAATCAGTTCAAAAACATTTAAACTGTTCAAAAATCATTCTGTGACTGGGTTTCCTTTATACACTAGATTCATCATCCTACATAAAAGGTCCATGGTTATATTAAACATGAATTGTAGAGAGGTAAAAGATTTCATATTACGTAATGTGGGTGATAAATCAATTTTTTTTTTTTTGCGATTGTCATCTGGCAACAAGCTCCTTGTTGCACTAGAACCAACATGTCAGATGATCTGCTAAAGTAATACCTGTTCGAGTAAACGTAGTGAGTCCCACTGAAGCAACTTAGCAAGGGGTAACTACCGCAAAAAAAACCTTAGCAAAGGGTACAAATTGCAATATTTATTGATAATGTCTTCTTAGCATGGATTTCTTCCGTTGAACCAATTAGTATCAACAAAATTGACTAAAGCATAAACCAAGCATCCCAAGCTACTCAAACTACTCCAAAAGATCAGCCTTAAATTCACAACGCAAATAAGAAATGATTGAAAGTAACCTCATGACGACCCACTTCTGTTCCCTAGATGATCACAATTCTTTCATAATTCAAGAAATTTCAATCAATAGCATAATCATCCTGCCATTAACAATGGATTCTTAAAAGTAACATGCAGGAAAGAATAATATAGAAAAGAGCAAACTATAGTAATGAATAATCTTATACATAAAGTACCTAAATGACATGTAGTGTACAAACACATTGTCAAAATGATAGCGGAAACTGTTAGTTAAGCAGATGAGAAGTGCAAGAACCCAGTATCTTGCAACGAAAGTAAAGCCTAGAACTTTTGTCTACTATACCTGATGTTCAAAACTTGTAGAAAAGGCATCATTTGCATCTCTCTGATCCCCTTTTGCAGACGGACGACGTTTTACCCTGAAGATCTCTGAGTCAGAATCATCACTCTCTTGATCCACGATAGGCCTAACCTCTGAGCTATGAACCTTAGCTTTATTGGCACCGACACTTTCATCATTCGGAGAGAATAGTGAAGGTTCATAGACGTGGCAAGATACTTCTTTGGAAGACTTGGTAGATACAACACTCTCTAAGCTAGAGTTAATATGCCCCTGCACCTCCTATAAGCAGATGTAGAAACCAAAAGTTATACATCAGTTAGACCAATTTATTTTGGTATTGACTCATTTCCGATGACGGAAACAGGAAATACTGTAGTAAAAACGAAAGGCAAAACAGGATATCAAACCTGGATAACAGAGCTAAATCTTACATTGTTGGCAGTGGATGAGCTTTGAGCTGTCTCAACATAAGAAATAATTGATGCAGAAGAAGCACAAGAAAGGGAAGCATCTGAAACTTCAGTTCTAAGATTTTCTGCACCACTGCACAACATGGACTGGTTGGAAGAACCAAATTGAGTTTGTTCTAACATATCCTCAGTTTTGGCAATTTCCAGGTTTAGCTCATAGTTTATCCTGCAGTAAGGAGTGTATCCATCCTCTGCAGCTCTTGGGAACATGTTTAACAGCAAAAGCATGTCTCCACCACTTCTGCCATGCTGTTGAACCTCATGTAAAACATCCTCCTCCTGCTCAAACTTCTTGGCCGCAGCGTCCATATCAGATACATCATCCCTTAGGAAGAGAGTATAATGGCCTCCACAAGGTAAATCCAGTGAATCAATCTCTGCTTTGGACAATCAAGATGACCAGAACCAATAAGCAGGACTCGATATGTAAATGGCGCGACGAAAGGAAAATTCACCAAAAAACAAAATTGAATCAAATTACCATGGCGAAGGCATACAGGATGCAAGCAGCAGTCACAGTTTAGGTATGCTATATAACAGTCACGATTGCATCGACTACATAGAATAGTTCCATTGGGATTTGGAGAAACACCCAAGCATGCTCTTGATTTCATTAGACACCAACGGGCATAGTGCTGGAATCGCATCAAATTTACAAAAGAAACTTTAATGCTATGGTTAGAAATTAACTCTGCAGACGAATAATCCAGATCTTGAAGTTCCAAACTCCTATGAAGAAGCATCGCTTCCTTGCAGAGAAGTTCCTCGTGAGGAAGGAGAGGCATCCTATTAAGAAGTGCATAACGACGGCTAGCCATTGACCCTATAGGAAACCAATCACCGGCTGCAAAGTTCACAGCTTCCCCACAATTAAAACCTGAAATTTAACGAAATGAAAGATGAAAAAAGCTGCACGTCCAGTAAGTAACAATGAACGCCATGAAAACTAGCCATTTGATAAATTATTATCAATCTAATATCATACCATGACTAAAACCAGCATGATATGCTCTAGGAAATGTTATGATGAACTCCCCAGGATTTTGAACAGCCTTGTAGACTGAAACACCATGTTCTAGCAAAATGTTTGGAGGAAACAATGTGGTTTTCCCCAGTAGTACATCAAAAGCTCCATCCTCTCCATTGGTTGGTAGAATATCATGGGTATACACATGCTCCCGGACAACCTTTTCAAAATCAAGGGCAGCATGACCAGGAATGCCATACCAAGTTTTCGCAGCTCCACAATGATGATAATTTATGCTGCAATCCAAGAAGATACTTTGGCATAAGAATGAAATGACCCTCCAGGGCCTCCAGGATATAATAAATACTAGTACATACTGGAATACAAATAAAGTTACAACGTACCTATACAAGTAATGATCCTCCACATGCCAAGCAAACATACTAAAGAGCATTCCAATGTAAAGCATGGGTTCAGTAACTCCCTAAACCATATACAATAGGTCAAAAACAACTCAACAACTACGTAAATAAAACAAACCAAAATAAAAATAAAATTTTTTCTCTTTACCGGAATTGATGCTCTCAGAAGACGCAAAATGGATTTAGGCAGCCGAGAAAGTTTCTGAAACCACAAAAACAAAACATTCATCAGAAGTTAATGAGACATCCCAGATGTTGAAGACATTCAAGGGCAACCACTTCTAAAGACTACAATTGGATGATATGATGGAGCAAAAAAGGTGGAGAAAAATTATAAAGGAATACTGGGGAAGGAAAAATGTAAATGTTGTTAGACACGAACTTAATTGAAAACACTTCAGATCATTTGAAAGCATAAGAAGGTTCCGAAACCATAAGTAAATGACAAACATCAACAATATATGTCCGGGCACGAATCTAAGTGAAAACACCACAAGATCATACAAGTGCGTGAGATGTTTCTGAAACCATAAGCAAACGAAAAAACATCACAAATAAAAGCCTTGAAAACAACACACTTTATTCAACACCAAAATGAACAAATTTAAAGAATAGGCAACCCAACAGATAATAATAGAAAAAGTTAAGGACAGGAATGTAGACACTTTATTAGTGATTCATCAAACCAACAGGGAAGCACAGGACAGCATCTATTGAGAAAAGGGAAAAACATCCCCATTTCACAAAGATTATTTAGTCTTCATCTTAAAAACTTCTAAAAAATGCCATCGAAAGAAATATAAAAAAGCATGAGAACTTGTAACGAGATCAACACCTTCAGATTCCATTTGCTTTGTCCAAGCTCATCACTGGGAGAAGATGAAAATGCACTACCATCAACATCGCATGCATATTCTACACTTTCTGTCTTTCCACAAGCTATTTCATGCCAAAATTCTTTTTCCAAATATGTAGCAGGAAGACATCCAGCACTATAATATCTACGAGCAAAAACCTTGTTCGCCATTTTCTCGAAATCGCGAAATGTATAATTTCTGAAAAACCATATTGATACTTAAAGCCTGGACATATGTCAATTGAAAAACAATATCTCCAATGTTTTTGTACGCTCACCTTCCACTCATGAAGAAAGTAACCTTGTCATTACTATCCCATTCAGCAAGACGAAGGGGTTGTACTCTAGTTGTAAACTTAAAACCAGCTTTTTCTTTCATCAATACTACACCAGCAGGAACAGAAGCATTCAAAGGGGAAACAATCTTGCATATACCTGAAAATTGAAAGGACAGAGCAGGTGGTCACAATACAATTCACAAGGAACCACAAAAACCCAAAGTAAAAAATCAAGAAACTTGATATGTAAAAATAAGCAGCTAAAAACAATGCAGCAGGAATATTATAGGTCTATTTTATCAGCCCAACAGCAATTATAGAATCAGTAGACATACACTAAGTGACCCCAACGACCAATATAGGGTGTAAGGCATGGAGACACCAAGGATTAAAATTTCGTTTTGGTGCATTGTTTCAGTCACCTAGGAAATGGAAAGGCTTCGAAAACAAAATAAAAACGAATAAAAATTTTGGGAATTCATTTCCAAAATGTTCCAAAACATTGGTCGAAATATATCGAACCATTTTAAAACACATCAAAACATTCCGAAACAAAAGTGTAAAATACGCTGAAACACCTCAAAGCATTCCGAAATAGGAATTTCGATCCCATCATTATTTGTTTTGATCTCTTTGAAAACAGACACATTTCAACCGTTTCGATTGTTTTGAAAGGAAAATTTGATCCCTGGGAGAAACAAAAAATACGAACTACTAAAATATACGAAACATATAGCATCGTCATCCAATCAGGAATATGAGCAAAGCAAAATCTGATTTCAATCGACCTTCCAAAGACCAACTTTTGTACCAAAACTAAAAATTGCCCAATGTGCAGGCATATGTAGAAATGAAATAAAAAAACTGGAAGAATAGAATTAAATTGTATTTAATTTGCAGGACAAGTACAAGTTACTGACAATAAAAATTCTCTGACACAATAAATTGGGAATAAAGTAATTTTGGAGTGGATCGTTACTTTTATTTGGTTGTTAAAAGAGTTTTCACCACCATAATAGTGTAGAATTAAAATGACAAGATAAATTTCATAAGGATCATCATCTAGAAAAGAAGGGAAGGAACAGAACTATTGGCTTGGAAAACAATGGACTCTGCTCATAACTTCCACAAAATAAATCAAACATAAAAAATTCACAACTCAGTGTCCCCAGAAATTTATTTACAACATCAACCCTGTCAACATAAATCAAATATATACCATCTGGTATTTAGGCCAGGCCTAGTATTTTACAACACATGAATGTTCGCACACACACGTTTGACAACCCAGGACCAAGATGGTTTCACAAAATATCTTGGCAGCATAAATGATACAACAAACTGCCAGATAAATACATGCAAGCAAGTTGAGTTTGAGTTTTTTTAAAAAAAAATCATCTATTAGAACATAAATGAGCAGACTTTTTCAAGTAAGTATAAATGGGCAGAGAGACAGAGACTATACATTGCGATGCATGCTTTTTGCCCTAAATTAAGCATCATAAGGATACTTGCCATATCTTGAAGCTTCTGGAGCTATCTTTTGGAGATAGACCAAAGGATCCTCAAACTCCTTTTTAGTCGGACAGTATACAGGACATTCTGGAATTTTATCAGTCCACTCAAGATCAGTTGTGTCGAACTTTGCAACTTTGCGCTTCGAGAAAACATCCTTCCCATTTGAAGCACCACCAGATCGAGAAAGCATATCCACACTACAATGTAATCTCGTACCACATGGTGCAGAAGCTCTTAAAGCATCTCCTCCACTTCTACTCATCGTGTTGGTGACACATGCAGTATCATCCAAAGTTTCTAATTTCCTCCGCTGAAGCCTTCTACGCTTCAGAAATTCTAATTTAGCCTCCCTGGACATACAAACCATTCCTTCCACCTGTCAAAAAAATAATAAAAAAACACACACATACAAAACTCAGGTTAAAGGATTGGATTATAAAATTCTGATATCCTGTAAGCATGCTAGATATCGAGAATACTAAGAATAATTAGATCCAGTAATAACCTGAAGAAAGGATGATCAACTCAATAAGTAAATACAAATACACCTTCTTTGCTGGACCAAAGCCCAATCTCAGACAAACCTTAATGTTGCACTCAACAGATAAGATCCTGCCTAGACCAGGGTAAGGTTATATACTGGGGGATGGCCACCCCACAGAGTGTGAACCATCCTCATCAACTTCCAAAGGAAAACACGTAGGATGCACAATTATAAGACTAATTCAACCAGTAACACCAAGCTTTTTGATTGGCTCAAAAGTCCCAAAATCAACACAATTGCAACACATGTCGAATGCACTTGAATTTCAAGGAATTAAATGGCTTACACCACATGACAACAAGAGACACTGGCACTCGGCAGGAATGCCACCCTCCACTTCAACAACGGTTGAGTCACCACAGGCAACTCAGATCATACCTCTCCACGCTGGAGATACTAAAGACTGGGCATTAGTGCATTGACAATAGAACATTAGATGGCATATTTTCCACTGGATGATGCAACTATTTTAGAAAAAAAAAATTACACCAAACAGACGATAGTACTCATTGAATGAAACATATCTAGTAACAAAACCGTATTCCAAATTCTGCTAAAGAAAAGTAGAACCATTTACAGTATATGACATCTTTTATCAATGTAAAATTCAATTTTTTTAAAGAAAGATATGATTTAAAGAAATTTGGTTGCAGATATACTGATCTAGTATCTCACCATTTGTTTGTTTGTATGTAGATACATACTTGTTACACTGTAATTGCAAACATTCTACATATATGGATCTGAAGCTCAGATCATTAAGACTCAAATTGTTGTGACTTAAACTATAAATCCTCTACAGGATATTATTCCAGGGTTGCATGCAAAATTGAACTCTATGTCTTCAATTAAAAAAAGGTGAACGGTATTATCAGCAAAATAGTCCGCCAACATTCAAATAAATACGAGTACAGAAAACATAAATAAATAAAATTAAATTGCAACACCCATCCCGAAATAAGCCAATCTACACATAAACAAATTATCTGAACAAACTAAAAACTATAGAATCAGAAAGAACAGCTAACAGTGCAACTGCTCTCGAATTCAAAGGTATGTATGTATATTAGCATATGAGAATATCATGAATACTTTCCCAAAAGAAAAGCAAATATCTTAAATAGCTCAAATATATCAACAATTTCGTCGAAGTGTGACCTCCTTTGATCTTTAAAATTGTTTTTATCACCAATAAAAAAAATATCACAAGGGCAAATAATAATAAGAAACTTAAATATGCATATATGAAACAGATGGATATATTATGTACACCGATATAGAAAATATACATACATTCAAAAATATAACGACAAAAACTGGGTGTTTTTCACAGAAATCATTCCCCGGGGCAAAATTCGAAGAATGTTCGAGATCAGAAATACTAAGGGAAGAGGAGGAGAGGGGGGGGGGGAGGAACACGAATCGAACAGAAAAATAAAATAAACGAAACGAGTCACATACCATTTCATTCCGATGTTCTTCTCTGTAGGCCTCCGTCTTCTCTCACTTCACCGGAACCGCTATCTAAAACACCAAATCACCACGAACCAAAACTCAAAACAACGCAAACCAAGCCCAAGATCACGATCTAAGGCAAAAACAACCACTAAAACGCCTTCAAAATCACCACATTCTCTCAAGCAGAGTCCAACACAGAGATCAGAACAATTCCACCAAAGGACTCACCAAACTCCACGCGGAATCAAAACCGAAAACGAAATCAATGAAACTGAGACACTGCGTGCGAAAACTTCCCCGAGGCTGTTCACCGGAGAACGAGCGGTCTCAGATAACAAAAGAGGTTTTCCGGTGATCTACAGTGATATATAAATACAGAGAGAGAAACTGAGGAGAGAGAGAGAGAGAAAGGAACAGTAGGTTATTCCCAAGTACGCTTTTAGAAAACCGAAAAAGAAGAGAGAGATTATAATTTATAGTTTGATGCATACACTCACACCAATATTATTGATTATTTCTGTTAATTGTTAATTAGTGCAAATAACTTTTTTATATTAATTAATTTAATTCATTACTGGTGAAAGCAAGGAAGTGGTGAGAGAAAGTGGTGGTTGTTAGGTTGGTTCAACCAAACGCCTGCCGGCCCGAAACGTGGCGTTTGGAATTTTCACCAAATACCCATAATGCCCCCACAAAAAATGCCTTATTTACATTGATATAAATTAATGAGAATTTCCGTGCTAGATCTGAGCTTTGTGAGGGTATTTTGGTAAAATGAGGTGGAACGGTGTTACCGAAGTGTTCTGTTACCGTTTTGGTCAGAGACGTGAAAGATGCAAGAAAGGCGCCAACGTTTTGATCACGTGCGTTAATGATCACCTGGCATTTGCGAACATATGGTCAATCTAGCCGTTCATCAGTTTACACTTTTCTAGTGAACGGTCAGATTTCGATATTCTTTCTTCTATCTGAACATCGAAGCGCATACACACTAATGTTGGCAAGGTTGACACGCACTGTCTCATTTGACCCAACCTTCCGTCAGTTATACTCACTTTATTAAAAGACGATTCTCACCCCGTTAAAAGGCTTTTCCACCGTTAGTTCAGGAGCATATTTGACTTTTCATCTACCCAATCCGAACTGTAGCACCAAAATTCGTTTCCGTAACTTGGGCAAACTTTATTACAATAACGAAAATGGGCAAACGAGGGGCTAAGCCTCGACACGTGGACCAATAGGACTTAAGAAAGTACACGTGGCACCAGAATAGGGATAGCATCCATGTGGATGTGTACTTTGTGCGTGCTACTACTGGCGGAAGTTAGGAGGGAAACTGACAGAACGGAAATAGCTGGCAGTTACAGCAGTGTTCACGTTCCCCTGTGACCGGCCCACGGGCCCAGCTTTCAGATATAATTTTCTCTCTCTATACCTATAGGTTGTATGTATAAAAAAAAATGTTATATAATTTAAATAAAATTTAAAAATTTAAATTCAAATTCAAATACATATCATCCTTAGATAAGTGTGAGATGAGTGGATTCTATTGAAGAAATTGATGAGGCCTACTTAGCTAAAAGATAATGTACATTTAAATTATAATTTTTTATTTTTTATTTAAATTTTACAACATTGATCAGGTATATATTCTGTCGGTAAATCTGTTTTTTTGCAGTTGGACATAGGTCTTGATGACTAATGGTTGGGACTTGGGGGCTTTTAGGGCCTTTTACTTTGTTACGCGGGGGTTGGTCTAATGATTAGTTTTACACAGTCAGCGAAAACGAAGCTTTGAAGGGATATTATAGGAAAAGTTTTTGGCGGCTCGGCTTTGTACGTTTTTTTCTACAATTAAGTCAACAATTTCCACCCGATTACTCACCGGCTATACTTGCTCAACGGCTTCACTCGGCTTGGCTTTTCTTTTCACCAGTAGTCCTTCTCTTTCTCCTTTTCTTTTTCTTTTTCTTTTTTCCCAATCCACTAATTTATAAATTATTTTTTTTGAAAACGTGCAAAATGAGAACTTGTAAGAGAATCATTAGTATTACTCTTCTCTAAACACGCTTACGTGCGGAGTTTTGATGAAATTCAGCAATACTAAGTATTTTTAGTATAATTTAGTTCAATTAATTCTAAATTTTTGTATCAACTTTTAAAATTCTCGTTTTTTGAATTTTTTTAAGCATGATTACATTTTTTTATACTTATTTCAAATGAACTATATGGATAATTGTTTACTATATTAAGTTTAATTTTAATAAAATATCTTGTAATCAAGTACAAAATTCAAATGACCTTTATTTATTTTATTTACTTGTTCTTTTTTAAATTATGCATATTTTTGGTTTTTTGACTCTCTCTTCTCTTCTTTATTTCTTGCATCGTTACTCTCTCACCCTTATTTTCTTTATATCTCTCTCCGTTACTTTTTCTATCTCTCCCATATTTTTCTCTCTTTCTCATTAATAATTTATTTTCTTTTCAAATATGTAAATATTTGATTTAATTTTTTCATCTTTCTCCCCCTATTCTCTCTCTTTTTCACTCTTTCTCCCCTATTTTCTCGCATCATTATTTTCTCGCTTATATCAACATTACAACAACACAGTTGCATGAATCAATTATAATTGTCCTATAATACACAAACAGTTATTCATATGCTATAATAAATCAAACAGTTATACCAAATAATTACACAAAATTACGACATCGACCCAATTTGTCATTCAACTGTTTATATAAACCAAAGAGTTATACCGTTTAATATTATGACAGGATTACATCAATTGTATATACCACATTTAGTGTATTGGTAAATTATTTTGTATAATAATAAACCAAATTTGGTGTATGTAATTTGTGTAATCATGTCGTGATACTAAATGGTGTAACTCATTGGTTTATTTAAACAATTGAATGACAAATTGAGTTAGTGTTATAATTTCGTGTAATTTTTTTGGTGTATTATAGGACAATTATAATTAATTGGCTTAATTAATTAGTATAATTGTATTATTGTAACATTGGTATAAGGAAAGAAATGAAAAAAATTAATCAAATCTTTACAAATTTAAAAAAAAAAAATTATTAATGGGAGAAATAGAGATAAAGGGAATAGAGGGAGAAATAGGGAGAGAGAAAATAGGAAAGAGAAAGGAGAAAAAGAGGCACAGAGAGAAAGAGCATTGTAATAATATATGATCTTTTAGTCTTTTTTTTCAAAAAAATGTACTTATGGTCCAATAAATTTTCTTAATGTAATTTAGTTTAATTAAGTCTAAATTTTTGTATTAGTTTCTAATTTTTTTTTAATTTAACAATCGATGGTGTACGATCTAGTTGACACACATCTTGATTAATTTTTTCCTTGAATCGATAATAAATAAATCATTCACATTAAAATTTAAAAATTCATGAAAGATGAGTAACATTATTGATAGTGTAATTCAATCTCTTCCCTACTTTTTTCTTGTTGGGGCCACTTTTTTTTTATTTTTATATTTTTGGGATTATTATGTTGGGGGAGGAGGTTATTGTCTTATTTGGATGGCCATTGGTTGACGAGGAAGTAAAGTTTCCTCCTATTTCTTGGCAACAAGTGACAAATAACACCTTTTTTTATATTTGAAGTAAGTAAACTGCCTCTCGTTTATTTACTCAACCCACAGCTTTATTATCTGTCCTACTCTCATTAGGTACAGGCTAACTTGAACTCGCTCTATCTACTGGACAACAATAAGGAGAGTAGGGGTATTTTGGTAATTAGACTGATATGACATAACAAACTTCTTTCATTCGCGCTGACAAAAGAAAAAAAAAAGGCTGAGCGCTATCCGCTGAGTGCGGAAATGTTTGGGTTTCTGGAACCCCAGAGAAAGGACGAAAATGCCTTGACCAATCAGGTAAAATCACGTAAACACCTTTCACTTTTCAGAGTGTATAAATGTTTGAAGTACACAAGGATTTGGAGGTATGAGCCTATAGAATACATCCGGACTTGAATTTCTTCGTTTAATATTTGCATTCAAATTTTTCTGACTACGGCAGGTCATCGGGGTTTAATTTACTTGTCAATGCGTAGATTATGCAGTGAGACTTTAACTTTGACTTCGATGTAAGTGATGTAAAATTTTTTATAGATAATTATATGATATTAAGAAGAACATTTCTTGACGAATATGTAGAATAGTTTATCTACATATTCATATATTAATAACCTTAAAAAAATATTTGAAGTACAAATGGCTCTCTAACTTACCATCGAGTGAGGTAGTTTAGTAGGATACGGTCTGAATTTCTCATCTTGGCTTGAGATTGCATGTTTTAGTCTTGGAGTATATATTGTGACTCGATAGTTGATCGTTATACTAGTTTAGTAACTAGTTAAGCCCTATCGAGATGGTATCTGAACGGTCTTTTTTGTCTCCACCTATTTTTTAACCAACAAAGAAAGAATGACTCTCTTTCTTCACTAAATATTCAAAATGGAACGGTTATACAATATTATCATGCGGTCAATTGCTCACTAATAAGTGGATAAAACACAAGTAAACCCTGCAAATTTTAATAATCGTCTATCTATAGAATATGATTACGACTCTATTTACAAAAGAGATTTACTCTCTTATTTATAAATCACAACCTTTCTAGTCATGTGATTTCCATACATGATCGGGTTATAAAATCAATAATATATAATTACGTGTATCAAATCAATTAGAAATTTGTAGGATTGGATTCGATCCCCCCCCCTCCGACGAAAATGCAATATCATTAATCCTAATGTAATAATTGTTAATCATCAATGATGTTGTGTTAGGCTTATGTAGGTTGCTTAAAAGTAATACACACTCTAGATTTACCTCTGCACAGGAGGATAGTGTTATGACTCCGTCTGCTGCTTATGTGGATCTAAAATGTAAAACCACCAAAATGGATTATTTTCTTGGATAAAAAAGAAGTATATTATTGAAAATTTTTATTAAAACATATTATTTTTTAATATGACGTCATTTTTTAAATATTATAACCTTTTTCTTATTTACTATTTTTTTTAAAATGACGTCACTGAATTTTGGAAATTGAATAATTCTAAAGAAACAACAGAGGTGTACCCGCAAAGCGTGTCCCCAATAGAAGTAGCATGTGACATTTAATGAAAGTGTGATCGTCTAAAAGGCCTAATAGCTAGGTTACAAATTATTGAACCAACTTGGTAGACTTCATGAGGTTACAGTCCAACTAGTCATTGGAAAAAGAAAAAGCATTGATATCCAAATTTAATGGGAAAGTATCAAGTAATTACCTCCGGTTTTAAACTTTTAGTGGTATTTTAATAATCAAGTTTACCTTCCTATAAATAAGAAATTTTAAGTTTGGTACCTATCATATTTTTTAAGAATTAGTCATTCTTATATCTCAGAGAATATGTCTTTTAATTAACTCAAGTTACGGTAGCCGACTTAGAGTTTGAGTGAATAATCGTTACAAACTTTGCCAACCTGTAACAAAAAAAAAAAAAATATTGAAAGTACTCGGTGTGTATGATTTGTATGTGATCATATTCAACCCATCATTCAACTTATAGCTACGAGTTTAAAATACGAGAAAATTGTTAAAATTATTTAGTGTTCGTGATTTATATGTGATCATACACATCGCATAATTCAACTTATAGCCACGAGTTTAAAATATGGATAAATATTATTATTAGTCGTTAAATTTTATCTCGTGTTTTAAAATGGTATATGAATTTTTAATTATCTCAATTTAATCTCTCAACTGTCAATTTTGTGGCAATAAACTCATTCCGTCCATTTCATCTATTAGAATATAAGGCCAAGTGTTCATCATGTATTTGTATTTGTTCTAACGACTGAAATTGATGATAAGACTTAATTGATACAAAATTGATAACTAAGGAACAAAATCAACATAATAGAAGAAGTTTAAGGATTAATTATAATATTTATGCTTAAAAATATCATAATTCTTGGTTATTAAAAAAATTGTAATGTGGATATTTAAAATTCAAATTTGATAATTTTTCATGTATAGATAGTTGTCTATGGTACCCAAAAAAAAAATAAAAAAAATTGGTACTATATCTCTATTTATCACATTTATGAATTATTTTATCATTGTTGTGGGTATTTTTATCACTGTTGTGGTACCGAAATAAGTAATAAAAATAGTTACCACAACAGTGGTAAAAACACTCATAAATGTGATAAATTACTCACAAAAGTAATAATTTTTTTTTGTACAAAAAAAATAATAAAAATAGTTATTACAACAGTGATAAAAATACCCACAAAAATAGTAAAATCACACACAAAATTGAAAAAAAAATTAGTTGTAAAATGATCCACAAAATTTGTAAAAACACTGATTAAAATAATAAATTTTGGAGGTATGATTCCAATTTTTTTTTTTTGTTTTGTCAATACCATTGCCAAGTCAGCTAGATGTAATTGCCAGTTAGCGAACAATAATTCCAAGACACATCATCGGCTAAATTATCCATATGGACCAAGTACAAATTTCATAGGAACATACACAATTAGAGCAAAATAGGACCACCAAATGATTTGGAGTATTAAAGCCATTACTAGAAATTAAAAGGTCAATGGAAGTTTGGTCGTATGAATATGCTCAGTACCTCATGCTCCTAGTACAAGGTGACAATTAATTAATATGGTTATAGTTCATTTAGTGGAGTTTTCTTAGTTGAAACATTATAAGACTCATAAAGATAGTCAATATATATATATATATATATATATATATATATATAG
>CM042186.1:46560412-46577029 GCA_023539305.1 Ilex asprella | reverse complement strand
AGTGTGGGGTGGGGTGGGTGAGGGGTGATAGTGGTGATGGTGGTGGGCGATGGGGGTGGTAGTGGTACTAGTGGTGGTGGGGTGGTTTCAAACAATTTTTTTTAAAGTAGTTATGAGAAATTATAAGTATTAAAAACACTTTTAAAAAATCACTCAAACACACCCTTAGGGATTTATTTTCTCTATTAAATTTGGAATGTTAATATTAGCCGTCGGATTAACTTTAAAGTAAAATTGAAAGAAATTTTAATCGCGAATAACAAAAGTTATTTTATTTATTTTTTGAGATTTGAGTTGTATTGTACTTTATTATATAGATAAGTATGAGTTAAACGAGGCTGCCAAATGTGTATATGCTATTACACTAAAAGATATAAGTAGGATAAGTGGATGGAATGAAAGGACTTGAGTTCCCAATTAATTAAGGGACCAATCTGTGGACAAATGTTTCTTGGGTAGGTGGAGAGGATAAATACTCTCACCAAGCAGGGTGCTTATCTCAAATCAGATAAATGTGTGTATTGCTGGGGTAAGTGAAGGAAATATTTGTAGTATAGTACTCATACAGGTTAGGTTACCCGTCGCTTCTCGTGTATGAGAGTCAACGTTGTACTGACACTAACGCCAACCTGTAATTGCCTCAACTTTAGTGATATTGGTGGTCGTTCACTGTGAGCCACATGTCCAAACATTAATTAGGCAGATGCGACTTTTCCTCAGATGTAGCCCTCGAGGAGGGGTGTGACAGTTAAGGTAAGGGGGAGACTCTCGAGGTCAAAGGCCAAAACTAGTCATCGTGGGACCATGACCGTAGAAGGGTCATGTCTATAGTGCCCCCAGTGCACACCTAATCGGGGTCTTCCCTTCCTTCTTAGAATCCTTTTTCGAGGTATTTGTCGAGGTACCCAATAAAAAAGATTCACATATATTGATTTGGACCATTAACTCATGGTGCCTTAAGACTTCCCACAAGATCTTAGTCAAGCACAACCCTAGTTTGTGGTGAGCTATACACTAAGACATGCTCGAACAAATTAAACTTTCAAAATCTTGTCTGAGGTCGAGATTGACAAACATGCTCGTCTACCTCCGTTGCTCAATTCTCCCTTTAGGAAGTCATATTGCCATCTCCTTATGTGGGACCATCCTCTTAGTCTGTTGGGCAATCGAGCAATGGTATACCATTGGTTGATTTTACCACGATTGGCATCCAATTGGTTTCAAGTTCTCTCTATGAGATCCTAACCTTGTGCCTTAATTCCACAGTAGGTAAGGCGAGTCACATTGAGGTTGTCCCCAGACTTTCGCAGTGCCACTTTTTTTTGTTCTTAGTCAAAGATATATTTTGTCACTTCTAATGTGGCATATGGTGCTTGCCGCGACACTCTTATCGGTATCAATTATGCGGACTTTGTTGGGCCCTTGTGTCATGTCAGCTGGTGACTTCTGCCACTTGTTTTTTCATGGTGTTGATATGTGTCATGAATTTATCAAGTACTATAATATAGATAATGCAAAACAATATCATTTTATACATAATACAATGTTGTTTTGGGAACAACATTCTGCTAAACGGTATAGGAGTTCAATTGGAGGGTTCAATGAACTCATAATCAAAAGTTATGCATATAATTTGAAGGATTTGGAAAAAGGTGACCCAGTCAAGGTTGCATTGATGACATGAGGTGTCAAAACTTATAGGGTAATATGGGGGCCCTAAATGTTTAGCTTATAAGAAAGATACTTGAGGAATAAAGATACATTGATGGCAATTGGCAAAGTACTAAAATGAAAAGTTCAAATACTTGAAGTAGACATGTCAGACAATAAGCTTACTTTAATGAAAGCACTTAGAAAGCAGTTGTGAGGAAGATCACTTTTCTTTTTTAACAGATTTGTATGCTCTTTTTGGGTACATGAAATATTTTATGTCTGGCTGGGAGGACTTTAAAATTTTGATTTTATCTCAAAAATATTAAAATTTTTGTATTAAATTTTGAGTTTCTTTAAATGGTAACACTGAACAGTCTTTGTTCCAAATTGGCATGTAAATATTGGAGTAAAAGAGTCACATTGTCATTTTTTAAGAAAATTAATAGGGTAATGTGAGACTTTGGGTGTTTGAAAGGGCAAAGTCACTCGTAATATTTATATGTTTGTTCCACATCGGTTAGATTAGAATATTTTACAATTCTTTTGTACTTTCTTGTATCAAAACAATACACATTTGTTATTCATTTTCTATTCTTTTATTGCACATGGTATCAGAGTCTAAGCTCGTGAATCTTTTTGGCTAATGTTATTATACTATGTGGTTACCCTTTGAGGAATCCTCCACACTCTATTCTCTTATTTCACAGTCACAATGATGAAAATTCCATAGACGTACAATCACAAGTAAACCATACGTAATGTATAAGTTACCATTCTCCTAAGAGGCATTATCTCTTGAAGTCACACTCACATCTTTCCATTTAAACTATACTTGCAAGTTACTGTTTGTGTTTTGATAGTATGAGAAACTTGTGGTCCCAATTTTCTAGTGTTTTATAGTTTGTGAATTAGATGTAGCAGTTAGTTAGGTGGGACTTAAATGTCCAAAAAGGGGAAGGAGGTTGGACTTAGACATTTTGATGTTTACCAAACTGAGTTATTAGGCCAGACTTATTCCTTATCTCGGCATTTTTAAAAGACATTCTGATGGAATCAAATGTGTTTGGTTTGTGAAATATCACCCGCAACCGTAATTTTAAAAGACGTGTGATTGAAACGTTTCTCGATATTAAGCCAGAATTAACATATAAATAATTACGTAAATTTGGAATATATTTAAGGGTAAATGTGTAGATTTGATAATTCTATGTAGATATCTGTGTAACATAAAAAAGTTACAAAAATAATAGTTTGTAAGAGGATCAGAAACACCCTTCCACTCCACACCATCACATCATTAAGGCCAACTTTTGTCTCTTCTCCACCGGTGCTCATTCACACTAAAAAAAAAAAACTATGGTATAATTTTTTTTTTATAAATTTTATTGATTGAAATATAATTTTTTTAGTTTGTTTATAACAAAAAAAAAAACTTTAAGTTATAATTTTTAGGGTTCAAGTTTCAACTTTTTAGGGGTCATTTAGAATATTTAGGATTACTTTTGACCGATGTTAAAATTGTTAAGACCGATCCCAAGTAATTTTAAAAATTATAATGACTTCTAAAAATTATAAATAATTTAAAAATTTTATAAAATAAAGTCTTAATATTTATTATATTTTTAGGTATCGTGGTCTTCTCCTACACTTGCATGTCAATCTCTCTCTTATACTAATCCTATTTAGGTCTGTCAATCGTGTTGAGTGAAGTGAGTTTGTGTCAGGTATCAATGGTATATAAACGAGTTATGTTACATATTTCTTTTGATTGATTTCATATACTCGATTTATTTATTAATCACGTTGTGTCAAGTCCATTGATTTACGAAACGAGTGATTAAAAGTAGATTTAAACCCTCTAATTTTATATCGTGTTCGTGTAGGATTAACGTCTCGTGTCATAATTTGAGATCTCTAATCCTATTTCATCATCTTAAGTCCAAAGTATTTCGGTGCTTATAGGTGGTAATAACCTTGAACCAGTCACAAAGAGAAGTATCACACACGGTTCCATGCTTATTGCTCGTCAAAGGTTGGTCTATTTCTGACTTAACCACAAACCAATTTATACACATGCTAAAAATAAAAAAGGATAGACGTTGAATGAGTCAGAGCAATCAAGGTTTTAGCCACCAGTTTTGAGCTGAATAACCCAAAGCTTTGAATTTTCACTACTTAGTATCACTATAATAAGTATATTAACATGACCACGACTCTGTCTATTTTCAATGTTTGAATCCAGTAAACTTCCAAAGCAGCGGTCTTTGGATTAAAGGTTTCACTTTCACAATATCAAAATGTGGAGAGAGAGAGAGAGAGAGAGAGTCAGCATCTCTCCTTTGTAGAATCTCTCAAAAAATACATCCAAACAGGGACAGATACAAAGAGGGTAGTGAAAAATATGATTCAATCAGATCAAATTATGCCTCAAAAAGAAAAAAAAAACAAGTCAAGTTATGATTCATGGAATCGAGCTAAGATCGGTCGAATTTTTTGAGGTTGATTGCAAACTTTTTCGATAGTTTAGAATTTAGTTTCCTCTTATTGTATGATAACAAGTTGGCACCTTAAATATTTCCCACCAAGAGAGACATTTAAATTGGCAATAAACTTGGGTGGAATTTTAAGTTGAAATATTCGGTCCACCACAATCACACGACAAAAGCCACACATTCAAGTTTCATAAACCCATGTGTGTTAAACGCGGCGCACACGACTATAGGGTATTAATAGAGTAGCTCGTTTCGGATATGACTCGACTCGTGTTTTAAATGAGTTAAACTTGAACAATTTTTTAAGTTCGTTTAGAAAAAAAAATCAGAAAGGCTCGGACTTGGCTCATTTTCTAAACAAGTTGAATTTAAATAATTTTTTAGGTTCGTTTTAAAAAAAAAACTCGACAAATTTAGTTTCAAGCTCCCAAAGTTCGACTCGATTAACACCCTTATTCAAATACATGTGAGGTGCTTGAATTCGGGTCATGTATTTTTTATCGTATAATTGTCATGGATCAAACTTCACCCTCTAAAATTGGACCCGGTGCGATTGCATACAAACTCCATATTAGGTCTAAAAATTTTAAACACGACTCGTGAAATCGACACGAATTTAGCGGGTTTGGGTGGTTAACGGGTTAACTCGACAGACCCGTAAAATAAATGAACCAGTTTCATGTTTAACCCATAAATTGGTTTCAACCTGTTTAAACCGTTAACAGTTGTACTATAATTTTTTTTAAAAAAAGTTAGGTCTCTCAACTTTTACCTCATCTCACACATCTCATCTCTTAGACTCATTCAAATTTAGTAGTCATTTGATGTTTATTTTGTCTTTATTTTTTTTGCTCAACATAATTTATTGTTATAGTAAATAGGTCAAACATGTATAATGTGTAACAAGTTGATGATTTTTCGTGTGTACTCGAAATACGCTAACATATTATCTTATTTAACGAGTGACACACGAGTTGTTTCGGGTAACCAGTCTAATAAATGATTTGTGTATGAGTGTGATAATTGGATTCGTTTAAATAAACGAATGGGATATAGATGGAGAGTTTTTTGACACAAATCTATTCTATCCAACACAAAAGTATTTCACTCGACACGATCGCCAAGCCTACTCCATATAGAGAGTGTGGACATGGAAAACACCACGTCACATTCTTGGAAGGGGAAGGCAGTGATGCCAACTTTTCCACTTTATTTGTCCAAGAGACATACGCATTTCATTAGTCCACGTTAGGTATAAAGTTTAAACTAATATGCCTCCAAACTTTACTGCAATACAAAATTGTATAGTTCCACATACAAAAAAGTTGCATAGATCACCCATGACAAACTATCAAAAAAAAAAAAAAAACCCAAGACCGATTCAATATGGATTTTTTTTGGTTAAATGGTGTTGAAATTTGCACCAACTATTTCATCGAGATTTGAGGCTAGCTATCATAGTTTTAGCTAGTTTTATGGATATATCCTTTGAAGAATAAAATTAATAAATTCTCAAGTGTAAAAAATATCAAATCTGAAACCTCTTATTTACAAATGAACAAGCTTGTCCACAAATCTATTCTGAATGTTCGATTCAATATGGGTTTATTTCATGATTCTCTCCCCCTTTCCCCCCCTTCTTTTATCCCCTCTATCTCTTTCTCATGTGGTCAAGGACAAGAGGTCATTTATGGGGGAAAGAAATGGAGTTAGCTCAGAAGCCACAAATTTTGGATATAGATTTCCCGACTTCTCACTGTGGGGCTGTTTTGGTGGTGAATTTATTATATCTTGTAGGCTCACACACTTTAGCATGACCTGTCCTGTCCTTTTCTGTGCCAATAACTCATAAATGCCCTACTATTGGTGGACAACAAATCCATAAATTAAACACTACGCACTACACTCGTGCGATGTAAGGGATTGATATTTTGATCTTGTTTTATTTTTTTATCAATCTTGATATGTTGCGATATTTAGGAAAGTTAGAAGAAGAAAGATGACAAGAAGTTATAGATGTTGTGTAAAATAACCGGGAGGAAATACTTTAAAAAACTTCTCCAAACAAAATCCGATTGATGTAACATATGGTATAAATTTATCCACGTCTTATTTTCTTTCTTTTTGGGGGATGTGTGCAGATGTTTTTGCTATATTTTTTTTATTCCCATTTGGATTAGCACATAATTGTCCTGCCTCAACTTAGGCAATAGACAAAGTAGGGAAATTGGGGGGTTTTTTTTTAGCTCCATTAAGACCCAACACATTGGAATCCTTGCTTGTTGAATGAACTCATGACCAAGAACCTATTGTTCCATGATAATGACAAAAGCTAAGTGGAACCCACCAAAGGAATGGACCATCATTGGGCCCATTTCTTGCCATATTTTACGCAAATCCAATCATTGTCTAACTCTAAAAGAGGAGTAGAGTAAGTTGGAAGAACATGACTTCAAGAGCATCATTTGGGTTGAACACTTGAACTAGTCCAAATCAATAAAATTTAAATTGGATACATACCCACACACAATTATGGTGTGTATATATATATATATATATATATATATATATATATATATATCATGGTTTGGTTAATTTGATATTTTTGGAAGACAATGCGAACTCATATGAGAAAAACAATCATACAATCAGAAAATGACGAGTTGCATCATAAGGGATAAGGATAAAAGAGAGCGTCGAATTACTCATTTGGCATAGCATTAATAATACTGGTTTGAAATATTTAAGACAAAAAATAGGTAATTATCATGGCAAATTGATGGTATGTATCAAAAAACAATGGTAAATGAATCTTTGGACTCCAACTATGCTCATAGATGTTTTGAGTTTAAATCTTGACAATTCTAATCTAATGTTCTTCCATAACCCAGGATCAAACTCATGAATACCCTAATCTTAATTTGAATGATCTGTTTTTGACCGAACTAAACATGGGATTAAATGAAGTGTAATTAAATTTGTTCATAGATGAATCTAATGTTCCAAGAAGATGACGTGTTGTAGCTTTCAAGCCTTGGTTTCTCATTTTCAAAGAAGAATACTTCTTCTCAAATTATATTTCCTTTCACTGATCATTGTCATATGGACATGGTCAAGAAACAATGCTACGGGCAATGCCAGGATTGGTTGTGTTATTAATTATCAATCTGGCTGGTATAATGGGATAATGTTGGAGAATAATCAACACCCATGTGACCTAATCTGCTGTAGTTGTTGGAGAAATCTTTTGGTAACCATTTTGAATTCCAAATTCCAACTCCATCGACATCAGTTAGAAGATTATCCCATCAATTTGACCTGTAAATCCAATTATTGAACGTCAATTTATATTTGTTGTAAGTAATAATCATCAGAATTAATGGTGTCAAAATATGATACGACTCATTAATACGACACGAAATTAGAGGATTTAAGTCTTTTTTCAAGCATCTGTTTCGTAAACGAGTGAGTCCGATACGATCCGATTAATAAACAAATTGGTTGAAGCCAATCGAAAAAAAATACACGACATAGACAACACGAAAAATATTTTAGTTATACATGATTTATAGACGACACAAACCTGATATAATATGATTTGTTAGACATAAATTAATAAATAAATCGAGTATAAGTTAACTATTTTTTTGACACGAATTTATTAAGAATTGACATGAACCTACCTCATTCAAAATGATCAATAGATATAATCATAATCATGTTAACGAAAGTTTAGGTTGCGTTTGAAAAAAAATCGTTTTTCAGGTTTTAAAAAAAAATAAAATTTGAAACAGTTTTCATTTTCTTTTTGTAAAAAATGAAAATAGAAAACTTGTTTGGTTGTCTCATATGTTCAAAAATTCATGTGAAACATAAACCGTCTTCAATATCAAGATTGAAATCGCCGATTATGAGAAGGTTTTGCATAGATTCTCCATGACATGAGTCAATGACAATCTTTGTTGGTAATATGACAACTTTTCTTCTTACATCTAGCATCTATTCCAAAATTCTGAGAAGGCTTTGGGTGAAAAAAAGGAACGACATTGTTAGAACAAAACAAAATCAGATCTGAAACAAAATAGAGTTGTTGGAGCGACAGAAATAAACAAAACAAAATCAAATCTAACATAATATCTAAGGAATGAAACTGCTGAAACGAGAGAGACGAAACTGAAAACAAAATCAGATCTAAAAATCCTCTGCTGGACGAAGCTACTGCTGTGAACAAAGAGAATAAGAGAAATGAAGAGATGAGAAAAAGTTTGAGGGTTTAAATATTATTGTTGAAGGGTTTTTGGGTAAAGGACATAGTTTGTTGCTACTAAGATTTGATGGCAGGATCTCGTTAAAAGACTTTTGCCCATTTTTGTTTTTTGTTTTTGGGGAACGATTTTTTTTCATTTCCAAAATCTGAGATAATTTTAAAAATGGTTTTAGTTAAAAAAAATTAAAACGGTTATCAAACGAGTTTAAATTTCAGGTTTTCTAAAAAATTGAAAACAAAAACGAAAAATAAAAAACCGAATAGTTACCAAACACACCCTTAATATACAACCTCATCTAATTTCATTCCATAATGATTTGGTTAACCAAAAGCATTGGGCCTTACATTATTATGTCTTTTGGAATCACCTGAAAGCCGAAAAAACACAATGAAACTGCTTTTTGGGCTTGGGTTTGTTGATCCATCTTATTGGGCCATATAAATGGGTTATTTTGTCAACGGTTAGGGATATTCAGATCAATTTACTTGCATTTTGACTAATCACCTCTTCAATCTAATCAAAAGTAGATCATTCACGTTAGAACTAATAGGCAGCTTTTGATTTCACATCGGTCAACCAACTCACCAGGCATCCCATAGAGGGGAATTTAAAAACCATTGTACAAGAGCCTTAGATGTTTGGTGTCCTGAATGTAATTTGCAATCAACATCTAAGTTTATAGTTTGGAAAAACATGTTGTGTTTTTAAATTACTACGTAGAACAAGTAATGCAATGGTTTGATTTTTATGCTATCGATGGATTCGAGATATTTTGTTCATTCGGGCCTCCAATAATCCCATCGGAGTTATCTTGGGCCAAAATTTGCCATCCGCACTTCATTACACTTTCGTATCCTTGAACCAAATGGACATTTTTTTTAAATGAATGCACACAAGAAAATATATACTATTTTGAACATATTTTATCTAATATCACATTGCAATCCTAAGAAACTCTAGTTCAGTGGTTGAGCCTGCTATTTGATAATCCAGATGTTTCACATTCAATTCTTTCTCACACCCCTTAAGAATTAGTCACTCTTGTCCCTTTAAGAACATGTTCTAATCAAGTTCAAGTCACGATAGTTAGTCGTAGAGCTCGAGAACGTAATACTCTATAACAAAAAAAAATTGTAATCGTAAAAGCCTAAGAATATTAACAAGTTCAAGCACCATCTTCACAAAAGCTACAAATATATATATGTACTAGTCATAACCTGTGTCTGAAGGTACGATAAAATATAAAATTCGAGCATTCAAAAAATAGAATCTATTATATTAATTTTTTTCAAAATATATGAATTATAAATTAATTAAATATTAAATAATTAAATATATAATAAAAATGAGTGATGTGATATTTTTAAGGAGAAAATATATAAATGATTGAACATGTGATAGAAATGAGTGTTGCGATTTGACGTTTGAGTCTGACAAAAGGATGATGGGTGAGGTAAGTGATTGGTGATAGTTTTGAGGGAAAAAATATGACTGGGATAAGATTCAACTTCCATCCTGTTATATATATTATATATATATATATAACACCAAACGCACTTCAAATGCCTATTTTTGACAATACATGACTACAAAGTAGTAGAAAGGGACAAGCCCAAATTTTGTTTTTTGGGACAATGAGGTTCAAACCGCAACTATAAAATCCAACAACGAGAGTAGAATCCATTAGGCAACAGCTAACCTCCAAGCCCAATCTCTTACTTTGTCATCACCCACATCAAAATTCTGAAATTTTCACCTCAGCCAAACAAGCTTCTTAACCCGGACGAAGAATCCTAGGAATAAGCTACAACACAACTGCCAAACGATAACATACCTGTTTGTCTTGTAATATCACAGACGACAAGTTCATGGATAAGTCTTATTCCCAGAAAACAAAATCCGGAGATAATGTTGGCGCTTCTTGTTCAGAATAAGACAAACTGATCCATTGTCCACTTCGAACTGACCGAAACATCATACAGCTTTCGGGGGTTGTTCTCTAATTTTGGTAAACTGGGATGAGTTTGTTCTTTGATGACACAATCCTTAAATCCGTTCTAATCTGGTATTTTCACTGGTAATTTGAATCTGAATCCATTATATCATATTTCATGGATACTAATCTGAACATATCAGTATTCGATTAGAGTGTCATCAAATCTAAACAATGAAATTACGTGCTTATTTGACAAAATTGATTTGGAATTCATATTTAGTTTTCAAAAATTTGATTGATTAAATTGTTTGAATTGGATCCAAATTCACTTTTTTTTAAGTCAAGTTGGATTTGAATCAATCAAATTTGATTCGAGCCCGATGAGTTGATAAGCTTACCATGTGTCATACAAACTATAATCTATCTAACATTACAGATAGAAAATTGATTTCTCAACTTATAAAATCAATATATTTTCTTATATAGTTACAGAAATTGAATTGTCAATAGTACAAATTTTATATAAAAAAAAAATCGATTATAAACATCATTTCTCTACACGGTCTTTCAGTGTTAGACAACTCAATCAATACATTGTCTAATATCAAACAACTCCATTAGTTCTCACATACATCTCTCTTATTTTTTCTCTATTCAAATATAAATATTGCACAATCAATGTTCGATTTTTGATATCTTTAGACACATAATTACTGTTAATACATCTCTATGCTACATTTACACTGATCTAGTTAAGGAAAGTGTAAGACCTTAGTCAAACAACTAGCACTGTTGGGTAGTAGGTGTAAATTTTCTTCAATGGCTTGAACAAATCCCCAGTTAAAATGAAGAAACCTTGGTAGTATCGATGTTGATATAATAATATCATATGACCTGACCTTTAGGCTCCTCTTTAATTGGCTACCTAAATGCAGACAATTCAAATGGTAGTAAAATCATCGACCCCCTTTTTGTTTGTGTTACAAATAGATCAGTTGTTATCAACATGTACAAAATAAGCAAAACAACAAGCAATCATACTTACATATAGGTTTGCAAAGGAAACTCTTCTTATTAGCATCAAGGTTATCAATCAAATTATACTCATTGTCACTAGCTGTTTGGTACTTGAGAAAGTGATAAAGAGAAATGGGGCTGACCACTGCCAACTTTGCACTTATCGGAGATTGTCGCCGCCTGTTCATGGAGGAAGACGATGCTCAAGCTACTACTAGAATTAAAAGGCGACGAAGATCTCCCTCGGGCTTTGAGCCAATCTGCAATGATAAGCAGAGAGATCAACAGCAGCCACAGGTCTTGCAAGTTGATCAATCCAACATTACTACTACTACTCCCACTACAACTGTGAAGAGAAGTTCGAGATTTCGAGGAGTCAGCAGGTCTGATATGCATAAAAGCTTCAATAGTTTCTGTTCTAGTTGTGTGTTATAAATCTTTGTTATTGTTTTCTTGGGTAATTAGTACACTTTATTTTCGAAAAAGAAGATATACAGTATAGTTCAACACACGGCCAATGGGCATAGGGAGAAATTCTATAATCCATTCTACCAAGAGAAAATAGAACTCACAACACAATTATATGTGCCTCAACAGGCATCGATGGACAGGACGTTACGAAGCTCATTTATGGGACAAAGGGTCCTGGAATCCAACACAGAAAAAGAAGGGAAAACAAGGTTGGATGTTCTACACATTGCTAGTTTCAAGCGTTCATAATCAGTTAGCTTCCTATTCTACTATTACTGATTGCTTGTGCTCTATTTTTTTTTCTCTGATCATATGATGGTGCATTGGAAAAATTTTCGGGTGGAGCAGTTTATCTTGGTGAGTAATTCGATTGGTTTGGATGGCTTCTTTCTACTGTAAAGTCAAACCTAGTTAGTCTTTTCTATGGGCAACACTTAAACTTTTCTCTGGCTAATTTATGATCAGGAGCTTATGATGAAGAAGAATGTGCAGCAAGATCCTATGATTTGGCTGCAATCAAGTACTGGGGAGCATCAACTTTCACAAATTTCCCGGTATAGTTCTCATATGATAACTTGATAGTTTCGTGTTTTTGAGGGGTTAATTGATGTTGATGGGAGTGATGGATCAAACACTGATTAATTACTCATTTTTCTCAGGTTTTTGATTACGAACAAGAGATCAAGATTATGGAGAATCTAACAAGAGAGGAATATTTGGCTTCATTAAGAAGGTATTTAATTTTTGGAAATACAAGATCACTATCCTTAATGTTGGTTTGGATTTGATTCAATTCCAGAATTAATTGAACCTTTTCTTTGTTAATTCTAGGAGGAGCAGTGGTTTCTCAAGAGGTGTCTCCAAGTACAGAGGGGTTGCAAGGTAAACAGACATTTTTCACCTTAATAGTTTTGACCTTTCCTTTGAGTAAACCTGTTTACACTAAGGTTGCTTTTCGATTAACTCCAGGCACCATCACAATGGTAGATGGGAAGCAAGGATAGGGAGGGTGTTTGGAAGTAAATATCTCTACCTTGGCACTTACAGTGAGTCTCTCTCTCTCTCATCTATTTGTTATTCTGATGAAATAGATTGCATTATTTTAAGTATTAGATTGATTATATGTAGGGCTGATAGTCGAACGAGCTTGAACGAATTCGAGTTAAGTCTAAAAAATCGTTCAAATTTGGTTTGTTTTCAAACGAGCGGAGCACAAAACGAGTCGAACCCGAATATTTGTCCATAAACGAATTGAGTCTGTTGAGTTCGAACCAAGCCTATCGGGCTCGTTTGTTATTCACATTCTGCTCATTTAAAAAACAAGTCTAGCTTGAACAAGTAAAAAAGAGCCGAACTCGAATAGCTCGATTTGATTAAGAGTCATATGTTACGTCCTCAACATTTTTCTGACCCCATATCATGGATGAAACTATAAGACAATCAAAATGCTAACCCAACCAAATCCGAGTTTTTTCATGAATAGAACCTTGGGATTTTCATTTTCTTAAGGTTCATAGATGCACTGATCCAATCGATGAACTTGGAGCAGAGCAACTACTCTGCCTAGCTTATCTTCATGCCGCGGGTTTCTAACAAGTTAAAAGATATATTGTCAAGCTTGGATTCTTTTGGGTTTTCATGAATTATTTAGGTTTATATGGCCTAAAAAAGGTTGTGTTTAATCTCTTGCAGGTACCCAAGAGGAGGCTGCTCGTGCTTACGATATTGCAGCAATCGAGTACAGAGGGATCAATGCGGTAACCAACTTTGACTTGAGCTCATACATAAGATGGCTAAGGCCAGTTACCAACTCACTTCCCTCTCAGGGTCCAATTCGAGGATCAGACTCGGACTCTCAGCTTCTACAAACCACCTCTAACTTCATTTATTCAAATGATGAACCTGATCAGTTCTCTTTCCACTCTAATAGTCATTCTCCAACAATGACACAAATGGCCATTCCTCTTCAAAAACAAGAAATTATTGAGAGAAAGATACCCATTAGTCCCAGCAACACATCGTCTCCGCGAACGGCACTTGGTATACTTCTCAGATCTTCCATGTTCAGAGAACTGGTGGAGAAGAATTCTAATGTTGCTGTAGAAGAAACTGAAGAAAATGACACCAAGAACCAACAACAAAATGCCAGAGACAATGAGTTCAAAGAGATATATTACAGTGGAATTAACAGTAGTCCATATGTCTGTTCTTCCAGTGGTGATAAGTTTCTGGGCTTGGAGTCACCGGAGGTGAGCACATCCCCGTTGTCTGATCGGACAGGGAAGCCCTTCTGGATGATGTCTAAGCCATGCCGCCCATATCCATTAACTAACAGTTTTGTAAAGTTGTAATGATTGTAAGGATCACAAGTGTCAGTCACCCAGAAACTGATGTGATGAAGACTGTTTTTCGCTATCTAGAAGCAGTGGCAGCAACTGATGGAGAGTTGTGTACATTGAAATAAACTCTCTTCAAGTTTTTCGGTTCATGAAAGCATCCAGATGTATTAAGCTTTCAATATCTATTCAATGGTAAGCGTAGCTTATTGTCACAGGCTTCCACTATTCAAGCTTCCCGTACGTCAGTTATGGAGTTTTACATAGCTCTGATTATTCAAAATGGGGCATGGTTTTGCTGGTTAATTTGGAACGACTTCATACACATTTAATAGACTCAAATTCCCGAGAACCACAATCCCCGGATATTTTGCACAGCATCTTCAGCAAGCAATACTTATACATAAAGCCAATCACATTACCAGAAGGAATAGTGCAACCACTGGTTGGTTAATCTAGTGGTTTCATCATCATTGCTTAATCACTATGGTGGTAAAGGGTTGAAGCCCTTCTGGGTGGCACAGAGAGAGAGAGAGAAAGGGGAAGGGGGGGCGTGGTATTGGGAGAAGTTGAGACCTCGGTTATGATTGGGGTGAGAAAACCAATCCAAAAAATGGGGCGAGAGGAATGACTGGAAAAGCAGAAACAAGACAAGCGATACTCCATCATTATCAACAAACCCAATCATTAGTTCCCAACAATGAAATCCCGCACATAAATCACGAATAAAAAAGGTTTGAGTAGACTATACAGATGAACTTCAAATTATGACTTTTATATCAATTAAATCGTTTATTTATTTATTTTTTATATTTATTCTGAGCCATTATGTCTACCTTCATTAAAATTTCTAATCGAAAATGACAAAATATGCCACGGACACAAATAGTTAGAATAAACTACACATATATCCCTCAAATTATAATCCTTATTTATGTCAATTAAACCCATGAATTTTTTATTTTATTTCAATTAAGCCTTCAAACTCTCTAATTGTGTTAATTAAACCCTTCTATCTTTGTGTCATATAATCGCGTGAGCAACTCTTACAAACACAAACAAAAAAGCTCAATTTAGACACACAAAATTAGGGGTTTAGTAGACACAAATATCATAGTTTGAGGGCTATATCTACACTTTACTCAAGCTAGTGTTGTACCACTTAAACGTTGTGTGTGTGTGTGTGTGACACAGAGAGAGAGAGAGGAGGGGGGGGAACCAGCCTGGTTAGTGCACAAGTTCAGTCCAGAACCAATTTTTTTTTTTTTATTCTGATAGAAAATACAAATTCCTTTTGTCAATTACTTTACTCTTTCAGCTCTCTCACTTCCCCATATTTGAATGGTAATTGAGAATAAGGACCCGTATGCCAAAAAGAACACAACTTCGACCCATGAATCTCCTGAATAAATGCATTATTCACTTCATGTATGTGCCCGTGTTGTTTGGAGACGAACATAGAGAGTTCAGCTTGTTTTCAGACATATACATCAAACTCGAACATAAAAAAGAACCATCAAACAAGTACATACCTGAAGAATCGATATAAAACAAATCCACTTCTAACTTCGATTTTGCTTTCTAACAGTACACTAGAAACTTAGTAACCTAATGTACGTACGATGCAAGGCTCTTGTAATTGGAAAATACAGAATCTTCTTCAATGTGCACGCATGAAGAAGGAAAGCCACGTGTCATCCTTGAAAATGTTTAAATCAACACTTGGTTGATGCCGCCCTGAATCAAGTCAACATAATTAATGGATGGTGAAAAGAACATTATTGTCAATGCAGAAGCCTAAAAAATGGAAAGTTGGAGATGATAGAAGATTCGACAAAACATTAAAACATGACTAATTCTTTCGAAACCTGTGCAGCAGCAGGAAGTAGCACTTCTAAGTTCTAACACTCGCACATATCAACACCCTCCAACTCTCCGAAATTTGTGTGTTAAAAGAAAAACAAAAACTCTCCAAAATTTATGCTTGCACTACACTCACACAAAGATTAAAATATCGTTTCGAAATGGTCAAAACATCCGAAACATTTCCATTTCCATAGACACCGAAATGAATCAGTAATAAAATCAAAATTCTAATACTTCAAAGTATTCCACAATGTTTCAAAATATTTTGTTTTATTTCAATACATTTGCACAATTATATCAAAATGTTTAATGATCTTTCAAGATAATTTGATATTTTTCAACCCATGCTTTGAAAAAATAATTCTATTTTTTTTTTATTTTTTTCATTATATTTTTGAAATGAGTCAAAACATTTCTAAAACATGTCAGAAACATTTTTGTTTCCTTGGTAACTAAAACAATGTATCGAAACAAAATTTTGATCCGGCACCCACTAGATATAATAGTTTGCATCCGCATATCACGCGTTATTGTATCACTCAGCAAACAGACCATAAGAATATAAGTTTTCCCCCTCT
>CM042186.1:46546136-46560012 GCA_023539305.1 Ilex asprella | reverse complement strand
CCCCCCCCAAAAAAAAAAAAAACCACTCCGACCCAACCACCAGTAAAAATAAAAACAAAGGGGCCACACCCAATCCCCAGACCAAACAAAAAGGGGAAAAGAGAAGTAAGCTCCCCCAACAGTACCTTTCAACTCTCAGGAGAACACAATTCAAGATAAAGGAGAGAATCAAATTAGTACCTCGTCAGGGTTCTAGGAATATCATCTAAGTTATCAATGCCGTCTTGTGTAGTGCCATCCGTTATCGATCGATTGATATTTATTGATGTTAAAGAGCCTGCGATCTCCTTAAGACCCTGAAAAAATGTCGAGTAACATCAGATCAAATGAAGATGCACGTGTGGTATCCTTTTTCTTTTTCTTTCAGTGACACATGATCTGTCTATTGACTTCTCAACATCATTAGCCCACACAACGCCGAGGCAAAAAATCATATCATACAGGATTTAGAATAAATTGTATATCACGGAAAATCAGTGATGCAGTTACCAGCAGATTCTTTTCTTATTTTTTTCCGGCTTTTCTTTTGTACCTCGGCATTTGTTTTTGCTTTAACAACTAATCGTCCCACACTCCATGGAGAAGAAATTATTAACAAAAACCAACATAAAACCATATGACATGTTTCACAGATTAAATAGTGAAAACATCACCAGCAGAAATCAGTATAAGGCATAAAGGCCTCCGCCAATTCAAATTTGGGAAATGTCATGAATCTAGAACAAACTTTCTCAAAATGATGCTTGGAACAAATAATTAATCAGACAAAAATGACTATCTTTGCAAAGATATCAATTGATTTGGGAATATAGCGCAGTCCAATAACCACATGAGAATAGTCATACCTTCACACGGATAAAACATAAAGCTAATGAAATAGTAAATTTGAGAAGGGAAATGAACCAGAAAAAAAATGAAAGGGAACCTCTTATCAGCTGTGTCAATCAACTTCTGTATGATGAGGGTGGAGCCGGAATTTAATATGGGTGGGCAATTAAACTACAATCTTTAATTTTTTTTTTCTCCCAATCAATAAAAGTAAGTTATGCAGGTATACTTATTACATCATATTTCATAACGGTCCACTAATCACAGAAGGGCCAAAAACTAATATATACTGTACACAAAAACAAATTACAACTCACAAAACAGAGTCTAGTTTTAGTCAATTTACAATTGACCCCACGAGTATTCATATTATCAGGCCTTTGCATCATGCATTCATTATTAATGCCATTGAAAATATCTTTCTCTATATATGAAATCCAGTAACCAATCAGTCATTGATGGCTCATTATATTTACACAATCAATTCTTCACCGTCTTCAACTTTAAAATTTATTGGATAAACTATTTCACCAACTTTATGGTAAATCAGTGCATCAAGATGTCAATCTAAGATCTTATTTCGGTTAGTCCACTTCCAAGACTCACCTATCGAGGGATCAATCGACTCTAAAACATAAAGTAACAAGACTAGAACCTTGTGTGGACTATGAACCAACAAAAAAAACAATGCATTCAAGCTCTTGTTCAAGTTCTTCCTTGATGACCGAAAAGAGGGGGGGGGGTACAGAAGTATCAAATGCCTTCGCATTCCATCTTCCTTGATTTCCGGAATGGAAAACTCTCTTATCTTTCCTTCAAGTTCGAGTTTCCATTGGTGGCTCAAGGCCATATGTGTGAGTATATCCAGCAGTAAAATGAAGCCTAGAAAGTAAGAATTATACCTTGAGACTTTGTGTTTCAGAGCATGTGAGAGAACCACCGGACTTGCCAAAGTGTTCAACTTGTTCCTGTAGGAAACCCATTGAGAAAACAATGGTTTAACAGGTGAGGACATACTCGATGAAAATTTTGTTTGGAAAAAGTGAAAGCCATGGGACAAATCTCCATCAAGAAGAAATTCTATAAAAACCAGGTGCAAAATTCTAATAAACATTTCAAGGGCATGCTAAAGAAATTGGACCACCCACAGAATATATGTACATCTTAAATTTGAAGGGATGGAAATTTAACAGATGCTGGCATTATAGTTAGCATAATAACCAAGGGAAGAATAAGTCCAGAAAGCCAGCTAAGAGACCAAGTAGCATGAAATTAAAATAATTGCTGGAGCCCCACGTGAAAAATTCAACTTAGCATCAAGCCCCCACAAGTTTTTATGATAATGTTTTAACCCCTGAATTACAAATTTGCCAACCTTTTTTTTTGGTCAAAAATTTGCCAACCTTCAATGTCATCTTTTTAAGTAACACCAATGATCACCGTCATTTCCACTATCCATTCACTAACCCCACGCTCTCTTACTAGTGTGTACACACACACTGTGTAATGTATTTTTCTTTTCCTTATACATCGGAAACAAAAAAATAAAATGGAGAGGTACATGTGAACTGTGAAGTTACAACACCTTTATTATTGGGTAATGGGTATAGATGTTACAATGGCAGCTGTGGGAAACAGTTAAATGTATTGATTCAGTGTATTATATCGATAGTACCCTACTCGAAGCTGATGGTTTTGTCTACAGTTCCAGAATGACTAAATAGAAAAAAACTCAAAACAATAAAGCAATATTACCAGTACCAAAATTAATACCAGTTATAATTAGATAAGATGTAATTAAGGGAAAAGAAAGAAGGTGAATGAATTTTATGTTAGAAACAATGTCTAGAATTAGATGTGAGTTGTACATTCTTTTAATGATAGTCATACTTTGTTATAGTACTTGTGAGACAGCATAGAAAACCACCCAAAAATGCACTCAAGTTGATGGGCATTATTCGGGTAAGTGGCCTCCAATATGTTTTTGCATGCTATTGCACCATGTTTGATTACAGTTTCTGATTTTCAAAACCGGACTTAGAATGCGGAAAGTGTAATGTTCAATGTAATATTTTGTAAAAATGACATTTATGCAGGAACGGGATTAGTCCCTTGGGGATGCATGCGTGCATGTGCAGTTCGTGATCATGAACTATTGTGAAGGTTTTGAACAGTTATTTTATGTAATGCCAAGTATAGTTGGTAGAGAGAGTTTGCCACTTACTGTGCTGTCCAGCTCATCAAATTTTTACATATTGTGAAGATTAGCAGTCAAAGCTTACCTTGAAATAAGCGAATAAAGAAGTAACAGACTTAAAGTTGTTTGGCAACCTTCCAATGCTAAGGATGTTCAAGTTTTGTGGATGTATAGATAATTGGGGTATTAGCATGCTTTGTTGATTATTATAGCCGGGCGATTTATTTTTTTTATGTGATTCAGATTTATACGAATGTTGGAACCTTGCGGGCCTTCGGAGTTTGGGGGCTTGCAGCGGTTGTTGTGCTCCTGGGCCTGCACGGCCATGTTTGAAATCTAAACTAGTTAAGTCCCGAAACCCAACTCATAAAGCAAATGATGCAAATTAACATAATAGATAGAACATGATCTAATCCAGGAGTGCATTAACACGTGGATTATAATATGCTCGTCATAACTAGGCAGCTACTAAATCAGTTTTCACTAAGGCATCCAACCCATAATGGTGTTTGAAGAAACATAAATTTCCAATTGTACAAACCTGCAGGAATTTGGGCATTTTCACTCTTTTCCCCTGAGCAACGTTCAACAGGTACAGCACGCCAACATTTGCAAGATCCTGTTTCCAGAATCATGTAAGGATAGCCGCTATAGAGAATCCAGATAAAAAATACAATATTAAACATTAATCAGATTTATTTTGGGCCCTACTCCCTCATGATCTAACCTACTATCTGAACCTACACCTTGATCCCTTGCCCATGTCGTGTGTTGGAATTTCATGAAAGCTGAGAGACACAACTAATGAAGAGTTGACATTTGGAATAAATGAATACATTGTAAGCTTGGAAGGCCGGATCAACATTTCACGTTTTTGTTTTCAATGAGACCAAAACGAATTAGTTATTAAATCAAAACTCCAATGCTTGGAAGTGTTTCTAAATGTTCTGAGATGTTTTGGTATGTTTTTACTAATATTTTGAGGCATTTCCAGATGTTTTTATATATTTTGATTTTTGACTAATGTTTTGCAATGTTTTCAAAATAAATTGCCAAAGTTGTTATTCTTTCAATGTTGCTTCCGAAACGATTCCATTTTCTAAGTGACTGATACAAATACTGAAACGAAATTTCGATCCTTGATCGAAAATCATCAATAGTCAGGGATGACTTCACATGTCTAGGGAAGTTATCTGTCAATGAGGATCTAATTATTCCAAATACTTATCAATTAGCAATTAATGGCAGAAATCATCCCCTGATCATCTAAGTGCAACTCTTCTTTCGAGTATACATATATGGTCCTCTGTACTTTTCACAAGCCATTTGTATGACTTAAAGGCCACAATAAAATGAAATAATGTAATTGCCAATATGCCATACTAAAACACAGTTCATAATTTTAATTCCAGATAAAATATGGAAGTAGGTTAACCTGTTTGTCTTCCAATGACATTATCTTGCCATCCTGCAAGCCAAGGAGAAATGGAGGGAAAATTAGGAAGCAATCAACCAAAAATAAAAGAGCTCAGTACTTGACCCACGAATTCAAAACGGTCATGATAAGAAATACAACTAAGCAACACTATAACTTCTATGCCAATTGCCAATAAGCATTCTAATGTACTGTCCTGATCATAATAAAAAATATTTTAATAATGCAATTAATAATTCATGTATTTTACGTATCATGATGCCAAATCCATATCATGATGAAAAGGTCAATGCTCTCAAGTCTCAAAGTCAGAGGTTGCTTTCCACTAGACATCAGAGCAAGGTGCCAAAAGCACCAGCCCCCAGTGGACAAAGCAATCTAACAACTAACATCACAAAACCCAGAAAATCTTATTATCATGTAACAAACAGTTGCACTCTTTTCATCATGTGTACAAGATACTAGATCTTATATAAAAACAGGTGTACTAATTGAGAATCCTTGAAATTCAAGTTTGTTTGAATTGTTTTTTTTCCAAAAATGTAATCGTACTTAAATGCATCGAGTTCTGCCGGCACCCACAGCATGCAACAGTAAGACATGTTGCTTGCCATTCATATGGTGCTGTCTCCACAGTTGGATAAGCAGATTTACACAATTATGAAGTTACCAAACTACCATCGAACTCTTCCACTTCAGAACTGCCACATAGCAGTCATCAAAATAGGACCCAGCAAAGGATAAAATCCGCCCAATGACTCCACACATAATTGCCACATGAAGCTCCCAGACCAAGAAACCAACCAGACCTTCTACCTTGCCAGCAAATCCGACTCAGAACAAGATACAGATCATGTGGTTCCAATTATCCACATCACCCACAATGGTCAAAAATAATTACACCCTCTGACTCAACCTAAGATAGTCAATTTGCATTGCAATTCCATAATCATCCTAAGTATCAGTTTCAATAATTTAGCCTATAAAGAAGCAAACAAATTGGAAAGCATGGGAGACTTTGTGCAGACAAAACTATCTGAATACACTTCTTAGCTTGGATAATAAAAATAAACCCATATATAATCAAGAAAGTGCTTCTCTAAATTATTTCACTCTTCAAACTCAAGCAGCTCAGAAAATGTAATATTCTTAAAGATTTAATCATCCATTCTGATGAATTTACTTGACTTAACCATTTTGTTCTCTTGGTGCAAAATATGATTCTTTTTCTCTGTCCTCCTGTTCAAATAAAATCTTATTTTCCAAGAAGGGAGTTTGTTAGAACAGCCTTTTATTTATGATGCAAATTTTGACGAATTTCACGAAATAAAACTCACCAAACCAGAAACTGTTGCCTGTAATGTATCCAAGTCATAGCCAATTTGAGAAAGACCAACACGAACATCAGCAACCTGTAATATCACTTTGAAAATTTTATTCATGATGTTTTTGGCCTGGGTTTGAATCAAACAAAATTTTCTTCTCTTTCCTTGTTTTCGGAAAGTTCAATCCATAATGTGATGGATATTGACCTCCCTATAATTTTATAAAAAGATAACCGAAATTATGTTTTCTTAAACCTACTGTCCCGAAAAGCAACTGCATTTGGAAAAGCTAAGCTCAAATTCCAAACAATGTACATCTAAAAACGGCACAGAATGAGAACTCAGCCTTGCAAATTTACATCATTCAGAATTAACTTCGACATCTGCAACTGCCCATCTAACTTTCCATCCAAGTTCTCAATTCTCTGTGTCAAATGCTTCTTTGTCGCCTGATCAAAAGGAGACATTCAATAATAATCAGGAATATGCATAGAACTCCAAAATATTCATTAACCATCAGAACACCAAGCCTTTGTATGTGTTAACCATTACGCTTCATTAAACATTGCGATTTGAAAACCAGAAAAAAACATATTTATCTAACATTAGAGTAGAAAGTTGAATTCTCAACTTTAAAAGCACAACAGTAAAGATTGATACAATTTTTATCTAGTTTGATCCAATGATACAAAATTCATTCCAAATTCCAACACACTCCGCAATAGAAAACAACCCTACTAATTCACACTTACCCCTCTCGTCTGTCTCCCCTGCCCCTCATATGTTACTATAATGATTTGAGGGGTCATATTGGTAATTTGGGCAGATTTTTTAGGGTTTCGAGATGCTATAAAAAGGCCTCAAAGCTGCTACACGAAAAAAAAAAAACAGCCTACAAGATGTGAACTTTCTGGGTTTCAAATAGAGTTTGGCTCTTTATTTCTTTCTTCTCCTTCCTTCCCCCCTTCTTCCCTTCTTCCCTTCGTCCTTACTCTACTTCATCCGGTTCCAATTCTTCTTACCTCTTATTCTCTACAATCTTCTTGGTCTATTATCTATTCACTCATCTCTCTCTCTCATCCATTCTTCCACTTTGTTTCTCCCTTTCTTCTCCTTGTAGATTCAAGGCCCGTAGAGAATGATAGGGTAATCCCCCATTTCTTTCTTCTTTTAAGAGTTCCTGCCCTTATCTCTCTTCTTCCTCTTCTCTTTTTTGCCATCTTTCCTACCTTATTCTATCAAGCATAATATATATATATATATATATATATATAAACTCTCAAAGTTCTGTCCCATAAGTGTTTGTAAGTTATTTAATAAGGGTGGGTCTTCCCCTTCAATGAATGTTCTGTGAGATCACATACATCAAGATTTGAATGGATTCAGCATAAGGCTTTATTTGTTCATGGCTCCGTCATTTGCTTGCCATGTGTTTGATAAGATGATCAAGAGTCAGGTTACATCAGTACATCTGTCCTGCCATACCCTAATTGGTTAGCAAATTCCACAAGTACCCTTCTTAATTCTTTAATTCCTTCAAATACCCTTATAAAGTACCAAATCAGATTGGAGTTTTTCAATTAGAGATTATGCTAAATTATCTCTCTCCATGTCAAACATCATGGCCATTCATGTTAAGATACCTTGCCTCCTTGAATATGCCTTGAATATTTGATGATATTGTATTTTCACAAAAAATTAGCTCTATTAATTACCTGAGACAAGACTATCAAATAAACCATGTCATTCTCTGTTATCAAAATACTTCTTCAAATATATTATTTTCATTTTAGTACCACAATGATGTTCAATGAGCCTCAATCTGGACTGGGCATATCCGAATTATATATATTATCCAAAACAAGATTTATGGCCAAATATTTGCAGAATTTACTTAAGGAATAATTTTTGAATATTTTTTAGCAGGTGTCAATACAATGATATACTCTAATGCTTCCTCACTTTCCCAAATGAAGCTAACAGAAGACGGCTTGACAATGTGTTCGAGCTCTAAGCTCTCCTTCCAGCAGATAAATCTGAATGTGAACTCCAATAATTTCAAGAAATATACATGACCTACAACAGAAATAGAACCATCTATTTATATCAGCGAGGGAGAAATACGGGACATCATTGACTACGGTCTGTTTTTGGTTTGGAGGGGTGAAGGCTGTTTACTTCTTAAGGGAAAAAGCTTGCTTATGTTAATGACGAGCTCAAGGAACTTGAGCTCAACTGATGGTCAGACAAGACAAACAGTGCTGACCTCATTCCAACACAATCAATACAAAACATGAAAAAATGAATCACAAGGATTCTAATTTAATGCTGAAACAGAGAAAAAAAAGGATACTGGACATGAGAATATACGTTCATGAGTAATGGAATAACATGTAACCTAGTGCGGTTCAAATCGACGGGAGAAGAGAGAGAAAATGTATCATTCATAGGGATCATGATAGGATGGGAAGTAATAAGGTCGGGATAGGTATTAGTTAAAGTTGATATATATTTTCTTTGCTATTGGCTCCTCTTCATATGCACAGCTATGACTGAAGAAATACATCAGTTGGGCATAGTTACAAACAACATTTGGTTGGAGAACAGAAACGTACAGCAAGCACCTCGGATTGTTCTGAAATCATTCTAACAATCACTACAGAACATGAGAAAAAGGTGATGTTGGGCCATAATATGTGACCTAAATTTCCCCACAAAAGGGTTTCATATGTGAAAAAAAATTCTCTATCGTTCTGATCTAATGCTTAAACAGAGCCATATTCCATTGGAATTTTTTTGGGGGAGAAGGGGGGGGGGGGTTGAGGGAGGGAGGAGGCTGTGAACTTCTTAAGGAGACAAGCCTGTTTATATAAATGACAACCTCTTGGAAAATTAAGATGGCCTGTTGTGATGAACTTTAAAAAGCATGATAAAGAGGTGGAGGCAGCCTCTGGCATACAAGATGCAGCTCATTTTCCAACAGTGAGGAATTAAAAGGTGAAAAAAGAAATACAGTGATTCTGATTTAATGCTGAAACAGAGTAGAAGTTCTATTGGACATGAAACTAATTTCTCTTTCACCATTAATAACGCAATAACAGTAGATTCCCCGTGTGCTTAAAATTTAAGGGAGGAAGACACATGTGACTCATAGGGGATTATGATGCAATTAGATGTAAAAATGTCAAAATAGGTACAGTACTAGTTATAGTTGATACAAATCGTCTTGAGCATAATAACAGCAAACAAGTAGTTGGAAAACATCAACTTACAGCAAGCGCCTCGGATACATGCTCCAAATGTTTTGTCAAGTTTGAAACAGCATTTGCCATACTACGCTTTGTCACATACATAAGATCTGAGAATGACAGACCCTACGAATTCAAAAAAGATGGGGTAAAGAAAAGAATAAGGAAAAATTAGTCTTTTCAAAGACTGCAAATTAGTCTCAGAAAAAAGGACAGAAACGTCAGCTACTCATAGCAAAGCCGTATTTTAAATACTGAACATGTTAACCATAAAATTAGTGAAATAAAACAATCAAAACAGAGCAATAACATTGAAAAACATAAGGGAACATATTATTCCACCTTCCACCACATGTATCCATAACCCAAGGCCCCCACAGCAGCAGCTGGTACTATGAGAGACGTCATGTTACCTGGCAAGAGAGAGAGAGAGAGATGATGTAAAATCCAATGGCAACTGTAAAATCATTCCAAGTAGAATTAAATCCTCTGAAGTTTGAAGCATGGGACACCAATGAGAAATAATATGCTTAGGCGATAAGGAAGCAGAAATAAAGAATTTTAACCAACTGTGAGTAGAAGTAGGAGATACCACTAGAATTTCCATTCAGAACAGTTATCTGTCGTGCTGAGGCCAATTGTTTGACTTCCATCGCTAGCCGACGTACCTATAAGACAATCAACAAAAAATAAAGGCAATAAATTCTATAACTCACTAAGAAAGAAATGTGCTATGTGACAAAACCACACTTAAATGCCCCCAACACTAGTTCTATCACCCTCATAAACAAAAGATTTATTATAAGCATTTTCCCAACAAACAAAGCAGTCTACAAGTGTGAATGTTTACGACATATGTGCTTCATACCATCTGCAAATTACCAGAACTACATTACTACATACTATTTCTGCTTTATGCAACTCCATGTACCCACTATAACCAAGAAGAAGTTTTTGGGCAAAAGCTGTCAACAAATTGATTTCATACACAAGGTTCACAAGCAACACTCAATCACATTTCTCCAAAGGCTCAGCCAACAATGGTGGGTAGCGAATATAAAATATCTACAATGAAGTCACCACTCAGGCAACCACACTGATACCTCACAATGGCAGCTTCCAAGAAGGTTATGGTCTTAACATGAGGAAGCTGCCATGTCGTACCCACAGCAACACTCTGCCAAGCACGTATCTCGAGCTTGCCACAGATGTCCCACCATATTAAGGATCCACACGACATGCATCAAACTTTGGCCAGCGATATGTAAGCAGAGGAGAGAATCGGAAAGAGATTACAATGACACGTGCTACTGACTCGTTGTCTATGTAGGACAATACATTGGATACTTGTCATCATTAAATTTGCTTCCATCATATGTGCCTCCAAACATATGCAGCATTTTCCTATAAACTCCCTCGTGTCATCACAAAAATGTCTCTATTTCAATCTAACCCATAAAGTCATCTAGTCTTGCCCTTCTCTCTCCTCTCCTCTCCTTCCTCCCCTATCTTCCATGCCTACTTGATTCCATTTAGCGTCACATGCCACACCTTAATAGCTCCTACATTCAAGAATCTATAAACATATATTTGTATTAGTCTACCATATGCTACTTAAAAATTCTTCATTTGAATGGTGTTTCTGGTAGTTGAGGTGCCAAGGATTTAAAAGAACTAAGAAAAACCTCCTCTCAACATTTCCCTAGTACAGGCCATTATAATGCTCTATAAGCAATTGTTTATTTTATTAATAAATAATTCGAATGAAGAGTTAAATTAGGATAAGAACTCAAGAAGTCCAACCGAAAAACAAAACAAAACATACAACAAAGCAATTCATCTTGAGATTTAGCTTGACATAGTGCACTTCAATTATTACAGTCTTTGAAAAAACGCATCAAGATAATCGCACCGAGTGTTATTTAAGGCAAAGGTGCACCGAGACATCAAGATTTTATTGGGCCTAAGTGAGAGGTGTGGACTTTATACACAAAAAGCACATCTTGTAGATAATATGTAAAATCATAAAAACAATTAAATGCACCACATTTTAAAAATTCAAGCCAATACAATTACAACACATTTCTTAAAACCAAATATTAATTTAACACTATTAAAAGCTAACTGAACCTGATAAGAGGTTTACCATTTTAAAAATATACAATGATTTCAGGAAATTAGGAGCAAGTTTCACAAAAAACATAAAGAAAGAGAAAATATAGATAGATGGATAGAGAAGGGTGAGACAGAAAATGATGAATATGAAATTCGCATCTGGAGGTTACGAATATAATCTAAAATTTACACTTGGAGTTGGAGCTCTAATCTGGTGTTGAACATATATTCTAATTGAAGTCAGTAGATCAATTGGCCAACATTTATCGGTAATAGAAAAAAAAAACGTATGCCTCGTGCACCTCAACGAAGTCCTAAAACGATTTAGGTGCACTCGCCTCGCCTCGATCCTAGGGATGCGCCTGAGCAAGTTTTCCCCAATATTGATTGCACCACAATGTTTCTTTCCCGCTCACTTCCTGTTCTTGGAAGAAAGGGGTGATCACATTACTCGGCGGTGTGTTACTAAGGGTGCTGAGATTGGGGATAGAGGGGATATAGACCTAATTTTTTTGCATATTTGAGCAAGGTAACTGCTCCCACAGTTCAGCACACAGTATCATGCTCAACAACAGCCCAAGCAAATTGTAATTGACCAAAAGGAAAAAAAAACAAGTAATGAAAATAAATAATCCCTTGTACCTTCAAAATTCTCCATTCTTTCTTGACATCTAGAATAAAATAACATTACTACTTCCCCGGTATTTCAAACAGAACCTAATTACCAGCAAAAAATAATACATAAAAAGAACAACACATAAAGCAGCAGTAACCAACCAAAGGCCAATACTACAAAGGACCCCTCTGGATGCTTTCACCGACCCTACAGGAGTCTTAGCTACTCAGCTAAAATTCTCAAATACGAAGAGGAGAGTGATCGACTTAAGAAATCCAGGAATGCTTCTGCTTAATCGTCAAACAACATACCTGTTGTGCAATGGCATCAGAATAGTCGGAGTCGCCTTTGGATTCCTCTCCTTGTGGTTCATAACCTTTCACCAATTTCTGCCCCCAACACAACGCAAAATCAAATATACACAGTCTCAAAACATTCAATTTCATAAAACGTGTGTGTGTGTATATATATAGACACACACACACATATACACGTACACAAGCCGCATATAGATACATACGCACAATATATATATATATATATATATATATATATATATATATATATATATAGTGAAATCGAGCTAAAGTTTTAAGTACCTGAAGTTCGCCCAATGTGTCAGATAATTTACCGTTCTTGATCAGGATCGTACTAGTATACCCTGTACCAATACATACCCATGTATATACAGATCCAATTTGAAGAGCAAATCAATTAAATCTGTTTTTTGATATATGAATATAACATAGAATTACCTGCTCCGACTAAGATGAGGATCTTAGAAACGCCCATGCCAGCTTGCATCGCCATCCCTGGTGGTTGATACACGGTAGAGTGAACGAAGAAACCCTAAACCTTCTCTCTCTCTATCCCTCTGCGATGAGAGACCGGAAATTGTTTCAGTAAGAAGCAAGTTTCTAAATACTTGTGCTATTGGATCAAAAAATAAATAAATAAATATTTGCTTGTGCTAGGATAAACGGCGTCGTATGTTAGTGTAATAGGACTAATGTCAGTTGACCAGCGTTAGTCTGCTTTTTACTGAATAGAAATATAACCGCGGTAATATTGCGGTTCTTAATTTGTGTTTGTTTAGTACGATAATGCTAAAAAAATATAATGATAAAATTTTTTCTGTGTTTGTTTATAATGAAATAGAAGAAATAATTTTCTTTCATACTTAGATTTTTTTGCATTTAACTAACTTTTTTCTCTTGCAAGAAAATTATGTTTAATAACCTAACTTCCTATTTTACTCTTATTTTTTAAAAAATATTCAATTAGTTATTCATTTTAAAAAAATTTGTAAAAATTAAGGTAATCATATAATTTAGTCTAAAAATCAGAGTTCGAGTCGATTCTTGTTCTTGAATTAGGTTAAGAGCTAATTTTTTAAAATTTTAAATAATAAAAATATTTTTTCTTTTTTCGACAGGGTTAAAACAATTAAGAATAATTTAGACAATTAAAAAAAAATCTTAAAACTTTTTTTTTTCCAAACAATGGAATGAAATTATTTTAAAATTTTATTAGAAATTTTTCATACTAACCAAATGCATAAAACTATATTTCTTTTTACTTTACTTTTTATCTCTTTTACTTTTAATTATTTATTATTTATACTAACCAAACGGACTCAGGGAAAAGTTCTAGAATTTTTAGGACTTGTTTGGTTTATATCTCAAAAATAGGTTTTCTATTTCTAGATACAAGAAAACAGTGAAATCGCGTTTCATTGGTCCCTCAATTGATTTTTTTTTTTCCAAAAATTTAGGAGAAATCTAGGTATTATCAGGAAACACCATTTACATATTTTCGAGTTGTCCTCACGCAAATCAGGTGAGTTTTGGGAAAAAAGTAAAAACACAGAGATCATTGTTACTGTACACTTAACCTATCCGTATATAGGGATGGCAGTGGACCGGAAAAATATGGGTATTCGTCCAAACTCGTCCCGTTTGGACCGGGAATGGACTATACGTATTGGACGGTGAATGTATACGAGGATACCCGTATAAACTCGTGCGGGATGGACTTATCCTTACCCCCGCCCGTACCCGCCCCGTACCCGTTATCTTCTAAATAAATAAATATAAATATAAATATATATTG